>QEPC01000029.1:1251858-1269327 GCA_003113815.1 Sphenodon punctatus | reverse complement strand
TTTTGTAAATCCAGTTAGTAGTTTTAAAGTTATGACACCTTGAAAATTCAATGTTAGCCTATGGAGACCATCCTGAGTGTGGAGTGCTTGCAAACATACGTGTAATGTAGCAATTGTTTTTTTTAAAAAACAGTCTTGAATACTGGGGACTACAACTCCCAGCAGGCACTGCTTCCCAGAGCCTATCAGTGCTGGGGACAGAGAGGGAACTGCACCTCCCAGAGTGCAGTGTGAGTGACTGGTCAGCCATGTTTACAGCTGATCTGGTGGGGAGAGGAGAGCAAGGTCTGCAGAAGGGAGAAAGCTGAAGGTCATTCTGATCTGATCCCGCACAGCAGGCGCCTCGGCTTGGGGGCCAGGGACACTGAGATGGCTAAACAACAGAGCTAGATAATCCCGCAGTGACGTTTGGGGTGGCTAATCTTGCCCCCTAAACCCACCCAGAACCACAGAGCACATGGATTTCAGTGACAGTCCTTCCCACTCCAAAAATGTGGGGTGTTTGGACTGAGGCTCCAATGGGACACACCACTGGAAGAGCATGGCTGGGGTCAGAGCACTGGAGTTTGCCTGGGATGGTCCCAGGTGCAGGAAGAGGGCAGATGTTTATCCCGGAGACAGGAACAGGAGGCTACAGGCAGGATGGAATCGATCTTCTTTCAGCACTTCTCCCTCCGAATTTCCCAACCCCACTAAGAAATGAGGGGTAAGCGGGTGCTCTGTGCCGATACAGTGGTGTTCTGCAGGAGGGGGGCAGGGAGAGGGTGAGGTCCTCTGCAGAGCAGTCCTGTGGGGCAGAGTGACAATTGCCCCTTCTCAGCTGCTCCTGGCCGAGAAGGCCAATTTGTTGCACCCCTCCCCCGGCTGGGCCAAATGGGGCACGACAATTCGGCGGGGATGGGTGCTTTTCCCTGCAAGCCTCGACCGCTTGTAGCCTCCGTGGGAGCATGGGGCCCTGCGGGGGGAGGGATCCTGGAGTGGGTGCCCGCATGACGGGAAAGATATGTGGACCCGGCCGGGATTGCTAGGCAACCCTCGCCAGGATGGGTGCAAAGGCCGCACAAGAGAACTGGTGCACCACCCAAGGGGGTCGGTGTAGTAGGTGATTTCCGCCTCTCATCTCCGCAGTCAGGAGGTGGCGGCGAGCAGTGCAGCACCCTCCCACCCGTCCATTCAACACTATGGCAGAGCAGTCGCTTAGTAGGGCCAGGAAGGAATTATTTGCGAACAACATAATTGAGTCCATTGTTACTTGTTTTTTCGCCTTCCTCATAGTGTTGGGGCCATTTGGCTGATTGAATTTAACCCTTAAGAATTCTAGTTATGGCTGCTATGTTTATTTTGGTCGCACTCTGAGGGGTCCAGCACCTGAGTTAGGTAGGTTAGAATTTTGACTGGGGCATCTCCATAAGAGATGAGGGGTGATCCCAGCCGCAATGGCAGGGTATGGCAAGCGGCGGAGTCAACTCCTTGGGAGAAGTGACTGCGAGGGACATAGGGACATGTACTGTCCTCAGCTTGAGGGCACTATCCTCCTTGCTCCAGCCCACATGGGGTCTGGTCCCCCTCCCAAGAGCTCAGCAACGGGGAGGGGGAGATGTTTGAACAGTTAAGAGGGATTGGTACCTGATGGGATATCGGGCCAATTCCTGAGTTAGGTTTATGTGCTTGGTTAAGGGTGCTGGACCCAATTCACTTGAGTGAATTGCCCCCACCATTACAATTTTAACGTAAGATCTAATCTGAATAAAGAGTGCGTCCATTTTAAATCTAACTTTCTGGCGTCGTGTCTCATTTGGGGGGTTCATTGACATGTGTAGTTCTCTTGGGAGGACTCTAAGAGTGAGCCTCAGCCCAGGGAGGGAATTCCTATGGAGGAGCAGGGAGGGAGGGATCATAAACAAAGGGAGGGGGAGACATTAATGGGAAAGAGTAGGGGCAGAGCCTCTGTACATAGCTTCCACAGTAGAAGCCATGCGCAGGGGGAGCATTTTACAGGGAGCAGCTTATTGGGGTTACAGAATATGGAACCCAGTACAGGGGGAGGTTGGAAGAGTGGGCAGCATTGTGCAAGAAAGGGAGCCCTGTCCAAGGGGGAGTAAAGTGGGGGAGCCTTGTAGAGAGAGAGCTTCAGAATAATGGCCATAATTGTGCCAGCGGAGAACCCTGGACAGAGGAGAACTGAGTGAGTTTTATTATCTGTGATGCTGAAGACAGGAGGAAGGGAGGAACAGACTAAATGGATCTAAAGACAGCAGTGTTCAATGCAGCTGTGGCTCCTCACCAAGTTGGTGGCAAACAAAGCTAAAGAAACAAATGGTGCCACACCACTTCTCATGGCAGTCTATTATGGGCATTTGACATGGTAGAATAACTGCTGGAACATTGCTGTGCTTCAACAGAAGTTGGTGGCTTGGTGAATTTTGATGATAAGTTATCCAAAATGTTGCTGGGTTTCTATCTCCAAAGTCCCAGTTATGTCCCTTCTATGTCCGCCTGAGGGCCGCCCCCATGCCCTCCTCAAAGCCACTACCAACCGGTCCTGTAAAGTTGGAGGCATGCAGTAATTAGCCAGTGAATATGTCTGTCAGTCTTTTGGATTGCTGCACAGCCTCCCTCCCCCTGCCATGCCAGGTGTCTGTCTCTGAATGGCACTGTATGTGCTGCTATTTATCTGAATAATGGTCTTCAATGGGACAACTTAAATTGCTTATAAAATTGGGTCCCTTTATCAAACTGTCCTGTAGTTTGGCAGAGATGACAGGGAAGGTATGCAATACATTCTTGCCAAATTCCTTGTAAACAGGATGGAATATAAAAATGTTAGAACTGGAAACGTTGTTTCAAGTTAATGTCTTATACCATCAGAACCCTTTATCCAATCTTTCTGAAAACTAGCAGAAGTATTAAGCTTGTGAAGGGCCATAATATTCACAGGTTTCATGCAAATTGGATGGAAGATAAAGAAGTTGTAGCCATGAATGTGCATAGAGCTTTTCTTAAATTCACAACATTCAATTGCTTCTAAAATCGGTTCCCTTTATTATTTTGAAAACTGGTACACATAGTGCCCTCCACTGTGGATACAATCTCCCCAAGTTCCATCAGAATTGAATAAGAAACAGAAAAGTTATAGCCAGAAATACGTTTTTCAGTTTTTTCCCTTTATTTCAAAAACAAAAAGTTGTTTTCGTTTTTATTTTCATTATTATTATTTATTACAATAACAATAACAAAAATGACAATTTTCATTATCGTTATTGTAATAACCAAAACGACACGCACACCCCTACCCACACTTTATCTTCCAGCCCCAATCCTTTTCTTCTTTGCAGATTGGGGGCAACACTGAAGCTGGGGACAGGAGGGCATGAAATGGCCCCTCACCCCCTCCTTTCCCTCTATCCTTTCATTTCATTTGGGGAGAATGGGACAGCTGACGAATGACTTCCAACCATCCCTCTTACCCACTAGTTTCCACTGCCCTCCCAGAGCACAGTGAAGCTGGGTAGAGTCATATACAAATGTTTAATTAAAACTAAGTTGGATATGCATTGAAATTAATACAACGGAATGGCCATTGGAAGGAATGGAGGCAACAGCAATGCCAATTTCTAAATAAATACTTTCATTCCAACATCCAATTAAGTGATTGTGAAATGATACAACACAGTTGCATCTGTGGGAGTACATATGGAAGAAAAGAGTATATGAAATGATGAGGAAGGCACCAGATGCAGTAAGTGGAATGGTTGGAGTGACAGAGAAAAATACAAAGAGTGTGCAGCATGACAGGAGGAATTAGAAATAGTTACAATAATAAGGTAACTAATCAGTGAAATAACTGATTCAGAAGACCGATGGGATATCTAAGGAAGCAGTCCTATCGTTTTACCGACTTACCATAGCTGACTCCCTATCCTTTGACTCCCAATAGCCTCCCTCCCTGTTATTCCATTTCCTCTCCTGTGGTTTGTTTGTTTTTTGTCATTACACACACTTCTGTTCCATATGACACATACAAACGAACCTTGTATTTACCAGGACTTTTGAGTTCTCTGAGGAGAGTGGGGATGACAGGGTTAGAGGGGCAACGTGGACCCAGGACTCCTGGGTTGTCTGTTACAAGATTGAGAGCAGGGGAGAGGAGAGCAGGTTCGGAACCAGGACTATTGAGTTGCCCGTGAAGGAAGTGCAGCTGACTGGATTAGAGTGGGGTGGGACCAAGTAGTTTAGAGGGGGAGAAGGGGTGGGATACAGTACTCATAAATTCTCTCTTTCTTAAAGAGGAAACCGAGGGGGTGAGGGGCCAGCTCATGTCCTCCTGTCCCCAGCTTCTGTGTTGCCCCAGTGTGTAAAGAGGAAGAGGGCTGGGGCTGAAAGACAAAGACAAAGTGTGGGTGCATGGAGCCTAAGTTGTAAGTGAGCACAATATGTGAGAATGTACAATGTCTTTACTGCTAACATAGCACAGACGTTAAGCCGGGAGCCTTAACTTGCAATTTTCATGCTTTTTAGTGCATGGTTGAATTTGCAAGAGCCTTAACTCTTTTTGTAAACCAGAGGTTTTTTTATTATGGAATATACGTATGTACAGACACGTAATTCTATCTAAAATTCTCAGAATTATAAAATTATGTGCATCTTGTAGATTTTTTTCCTCCTTTTATATTTGCTCATAACCAGGACTCAGTTTCATTGCATTTTCCCCATTGGTGGCACTGGGGAAAGCACAGTGAACACTGCACATAACTATTGCTTGGAATTCCTTACTTGTATTTTGCCCAAATATTTTTTTTATGCTTCAAAACAAGAATGACTAGAAGAACAGGGAAGGAGATTAAACGAGAGGGGTTGCCACATGAAAGATGGTGAGAAAGCAGAAGAGTACAGATGAAGACCGGGGGAGGGGGAGTGTGTTCTGCGCCCTTATTGGTATTTTCTCTGTTGCAGGGTTTGTTTTTTCTCTTATTGTTGATGTTGTACGGAGACTGTAATACTATTTCTCCATTCTGCTTCAGCACAGCAGGTACCAACCTGACTGATAGTTAACAGTCAAGCAAATTTGCCAGTAACTTCTTTCTCAGAGTGGTCCAGAGCAGGCTATGCTTTCAGTGCAGAATAGTAGAGGGAGGGGGAGGAGAGCATAGGGGTGAGGGGGAAAGGAATGCTACTATGCCACGTAGATGCAATTGATAAAATTTATAGCCAAAAATTTAATATGTTTAGGGCCGTGATGAAATGCTTATCATCTGCTTGCATTGCCTGGAGTACTTGCTGATCCTAGCCCGCTCAGCATGTCCTGGTAATGAAATGAAATAGCATGGGCCTTGTGCCTACAAAACAAAATTCATTTCATTACATTTCAAGGTTTTTTTCTTTATTTTCTTTTTCTAAGGCTGGGCTTGGGGACCTACGGATCAGCAGCCTGTGTAAGATTCTTAGGTTTTTCAAACTGTATTTAAATATATATATATATATAATCTGTCACAGGAAGGGTAACTATTGTGTCAGGGATGACTTAGCATCCTGTGGGCATTAACTTAATTATTATTATTATTATTATTTTTAAGATGTCATTGGCCCTTTTAAAATAGGATGGGAGGCACCACAGTGCGGGGGGTGGGGGGAGATGGGCGTGCACAACAGCGGGTCTGTGATGCATCTGCAGCCCATCTCACGGACACATCCCCATCTCCTCCCACCTCCACCGAACTCCACACACGGAAGTATCGTCGGTTTGTCTAATGCCTCCATGTGTGGGGGATCGGTAGAGGTGGGTGGAGCGCGAGAGCTCGCATGCACCCCAACCCACCGGCTGTCACATGGATGCCCCACCCACCCAGTCGCACACATTGGCAGGGGGGGGAGAGGCGTGTCTCATGTGAAAAGGGCTATGGTTTGTCAGCATTTGTTTTGAAAACCTCATTCAGAAGGAACGACCAGTTTGGTAAAAAGTTGTTGGTATCCCCTCCCCTCACTCTTAACATTCTGTTTATTTTATTTATTCCTCCCTCCCAACTTCCATGCAATTCTGTGCCCATTTTGAAATAGGAAATATCCCACATGGCTTCATAATGTTTTCTAAGTTTACCAGACCACACTGTAATATTAACCTCCTCCTTCATTGTGAGTCTTTATAACCCCAAAGGCAGCTAAAACAAATCATAAAACTTTTTTGGCAAGCCTGAACCACTCCTCCCGCCAGGTATTCCTCAAGAACTGTAAGGTCAACTGTAGGGGTGGGAATTCTGGTTCTCCCAAGAACTGATATTGCCGGTATTTGGGTGTATCGGATTGATCCGATCAATCTGACATTTACCTGTACCGGCATACCGGATCTTTAACACTGGGCGCTTTACCGGTTTTTCTACATCACGGCCATTGAGATAAACGGCTGCAATGTAAAAAAAACCGGTAAAACACCCAATGTTAAAGATCCGGTATGCCGATACTGGTAAATCCGGTACCGGGGAGATGCAATACCGGTAAATCCAGTATCCGGTATTCTCCCAGTGTCCCACCCCTAATCAACTGTCCTGTGTTGTTTCATATTCCTCCCTTCTCCCCATTTTTTGAAAATTGAGGTATGAATCATTTCATCATAAGGGGTACTTTCTACCCCCAGTGGAAGTCAATAGGAAAATGAAAGCACTATATGCCCTTTGCATTCGAGGTCATGTCCACCCCATGCACATATGTTTTTAAAAAATAGTTGTGTATTTTTTTTTAAAAAGGCTTAACCCAGCACCTGCCCTCCTAATTAGCCTTCTCAATTAGAGAGAAGGACACAATGTAGCATTTTGTTTGACTTCACAAAGGTCATCTATGGTGTGTTTAGGGGAAAAAATCACCATATATATCTTTGGGGGTTTACAATGATCTGATGTAAAAGGTCTAACTTCTATTGTTCCTTATCTTTACACATCAGTCAGCACATTATCAGAGTGAAACTCCTGACACTTTTTAAAAATCACAGCCATTAGCAGCTTTGTGTTGGAAAAAATGCCTATTCATTCTGCATTGGGAGTATTGATGACCCCTGCACCAGCTGCAGATTGTATTTCTATGTTGTATTTCTATGTTTATGTTGAATTTATATGTTGTATTTTAATGTTCTATGTTTATGTTGTATTTTAAAGTTCTACTTTAAGTTTATGTAAAAAGAAATTGGAGAGGGTCAACATTACCCCCTGTACCGTATTTGTTAGGTGTGCTGCTTTACATGAGGGGTGGTGCTGACCCCCAATAATGTGAGGAGGGTGTTTTGTATTTCTGTTTTTCAATTGTTACATTAACAAACTGTCAATTTTTAATGTAAATCTGAAGTCATTTCCAAATCAATCACATTCATTATTTTTCAGCTATTTATTAATTGGGGTACTTTCTACTCCAGAAACGGTTATTAGTCAGTCAGTTTCTCAAGGATAGCAGGGTTAAAATATAAACAAACATACAAACAAACAAAAAGACAGTTGAACCTCTAAGGCAACATAAACACTGCTGAAAAGTTTTAACCCTGGCAATGACAGGCTTACCAGACCAAACGTTCGAAAAACATCAGCCAGTCCCTCCCTTTCCTGTTAACAAAACACAAAAAATAAACAAACAGATTTTTAAAATTGGCCAGTTAAGCATCACTAGCTTTAAAATCATGATTTAAATAAAAGTGAAATTCTTCCCCCCACCCACCCCTGCCCCCTTTTCCTTTTGGGATTGTGAATCTTCAGAATGTTTTGCACAGGGCCTCAATTTCCCTGTATCTGTATTAGCATTGATTGTTAAAATAAAACTAGATAACGACTATGACACACTTTGAACACTGAAAGTACGACAAAGAGTACTAGCAGAGTACCTTGCCATCATTTTTTCCACAGCAAAGAGGACTATTTTTTTAAACAACCCTTGTGTTTCTCAAAATCCCAGCAGTGAACGTTTAAGAAAGCAACTGAACTTGGGAGGAGCCAGTAACTCTGCAATGGTTTAAACCACTGTGAAGCAGACTGTGGTAAGGAAAAAGCCAAAGAGCCTCACACTTTCCCCTCAACAACTGGAGATAGACAGATTCACTCTTGTTTTCTCCTAAACAAAAGGGTGGCTTGTCACAAGTATTCCCATTGACATAAAAAATAGGATTTGACTCTCAGACACTCATCTAATTAGGCTGCTTTTACATGAGTGGTGGGATGCAGCATGTTGAACAACGTGCTTCCTGAAGAGCCCTGTAGGGTGCATTTAGATGCACCCTAAGTAGCCAGCCACCATAGGAACTGCGGCTTGTGCGGTCTTTTTGAAGGCGCATTTGAGAAGCCTCGATATCGGGGTTTCCAAAATGCACCTTCAAAAAGACCATGCATGGCATCCAGCTACTTCTGGTGCGTGTAAACGCACCCCGCAGGACTTTTCAGGAAGTGCATCCTTCAATGTGCTGCATCCGGCCACTCATGTAAAAGTGGCCTAAGATCATACAGTCACATTCCTGCCTAGAGTGGGTGAATGAAAAACACCATGACCTGAAAGCCCTGCCCCTCCCTCACCCAATGAGGCAGTGCTGCCCTACTTATTCTGTTCCAGTGTACAGCCTCCACCACTTCAATCAGATCAAAAAGATCTGTTGTGCGGGTTGAGGGCGGGGTGCTGGAAGAGCAGGGCTGAGTTGGCACCTATAAGCGCTCGAACTGTGAGAATAAATGAGACAATAGCCCATATCAATGTTGTAAGCTGCCCTGGGCTGCTTGGAGCAGGAGGGGCGGGGAAGCAAACGATTTTATAATATCAAATATTGGGGGGAAAAAATATTAGCAACCACCAGGTGGGTGTTTGTCTGCCTGTCTATTAGGTGTTTGTCAGACATTAGACCCCACTCAGCCCCCCCACTCACTCCCTGCTCGTGGCATTGTTCAAGACATCACAGGCGCACCATGCAGGCCACTGCATGCTGATGTGCACCCACATTGCCGTGTCTCCTTAGTTAGGTAACCCCGCAGTCTCACCCCCATCTAGGTCTGCCAGCACCATAGAGTCGTGCCTAGCACGGCTGCTAGAGGAGAGAGAGTGGTTGTCCACTCTCAACTGACAGGAGGCTGCAAGAGGAGAAAGCAAGGGAGTGAGAGCAAGGGGGTCACAGCAGGAGAAGGCGTGGCTGGTTGGCTCCCTTCTTGTAAATGCACCTTTGACCACCGCCACATTGGCTATAGGCTAGTTACTGCTCTGGTGCCTGTACATACCATACTGAGTGGGGAAGGGGCAGCAATGTTAAGCTTTCTACCTATTCCTTCTGAAACAGAGTCCTCGCAGTTACCAGACCAGCTAGTCCAGTAAGACTTCTGAAATGGGTCCTTTCCAGACACCCATGAGATTTCCATAGAGTAGCAGCTTCAGGTGAAGTGGAAGGCCAAAATCCCTGGCCCCTCCAATTGTGCCTGTTTCTGCCTCTCATGCTCTGCAGCCTCTTATTTCCCTGAGCAAATATTGTTTTATTATTTAAGCAGAACACCAAATACTCTTCTCATTCAATGGTCCAATTCCCAAGCGCAATGCCATGATTAGCTGTCTCTCCCTTCCACCCCTCTTCCCCCCGAATTCAATCCTATAATCCCTCTTGCCTGTCATTTTCCACAGTCAAGCCCACTCTGAGGTCCCTCATTAGAGCAAACGAGGGAACGAGCGTCGGCAGCAGAGCTACACAGTGCCAATTTGGCCTTACATGAATGAGATGGGCAGCTAAATTGGGTAGCCGGGGGGGGGGGAGGGGGAGGAAGAGGCAGGGAAGAAAACCAAGCACTTGCAAAGCAGAAGTCCATTCAGCAAGGTGTTGTTGAAGTTAATTGTTCTACAGGACAGGTTTACTGACCTCATTAAAAGCCTCAGCCACAAACAACTATCTAATTTTTTCCTGATGCACGTCTGCTGACCTGTGATAGCGCATCCCTTGTTGGTAAATTTAACAGAAACCTTCTGGAAGGGCAGCTTTCACAGTCCTTTTCTGGAGGCCTTGTAATGACTGTCATTCCCCTCCTCCCCACACAGAAGTACACTTCTCTACATTATTTGAAGCACTCCACACGGTAATGCTTTATTTTTGGTCTGATTTGCAATTCTGGCACTTCAGACCTACGCTCCTCTACTGGATTATGTCTGCGTATGAGTGTAGGTCTGGGCATAGTACCAATAAGGCTGACCAGCTTCAATATCGTTAGACAGATTATGGTATTTTACTGCCTACTCCGCTCCACACACACCTCCTCCTTTCGTTTGCCCTTTAGTTTAATAGTTGCACTATGGAGCTTAATGAACCAAAACACTTCTCCATGCATTGGGAATCTCAGTCCAGCACTGGGAGGGGCAAAAGGGGGGAGGGGGAGACAACCAACAAAATACAAATCAGCCTCCAGTTTTGTCCAGCACAGATCATTTTAGACCATGCAAAAAAGACAGACAGGATGGAAACAGATCTGTATGACTGAAGGAGTTCAAAGGAAGCTTTTACTAGTTTGAGTCCAGCCAGAAGAAAGTTATAATTATCTGATGTCTGTCAGCACTAGAGCTGAAATGAATACTGGTCAACATGAATGTTTGACAAATTTGCCCTACTGGTATCATTTCTGACAAAATGAATAATATATTTGCTTCTGTTTTGTCGGTTATCCATTTTAGATGTATTTATTTTTTTTGTGTTGTTTTTCAATCATTTCGGAATTTTGTTTCAGCTATTTCGTTTTGGCTGTTACACAGTGACAACGGTACCAAAGGAAAGCAGTCAAATGACCAAAATCCCAAGAATACTTTTTCTCCTCCCCCCGCATTCTTTCATTCTGAAGCATCAAAGTTGTCTGCAACTGGAAGTGGGGCTGATGGGACATTCCTAGTTAATATATGCTGGCTGGTGAGACCTGCACACATTCACTATTAGACCCTTTTCACACAAAATGCCCCCTCCCCCTCCTCCACGTATGCGACTGGGTGGACGAGGGTGGTGGACGTCAGTGCGACCACCAGTGGGGATGGGTGCGGGTGCGCCCCAGAACTCCACCCATCTCCACTGATCGCTCATGCACAGAGGCATTGGAGAAAATGGAGGTGCCTCGTGAATGCAGGGTCGGTGGAGATGGGTGTGCGTCTGTGCGACAAGCTGCACACATGCCGCACACCCACCGCAGCCTCCTGGTCTCTGCTTGTGGAAGCTTTTTTAATGGTTTCACTTTCTTGTTGGATAGGTTCTTCTGTCAAACAGCTTGGGTATGGTGCAGGGGGGGCTGGACTAGATGCCTTCCAGCTCTATAACTATGAAAATAACCAAAATGAAATACTGAATTAAAATGGGAGGGGGTGGGTAGAGAAGGGTTCTAAACAAACATATACCCAATAATCATTTGAGGTATGGATATTATGCACAAAGTGCCATCAAACATGTGAGTAATATTCACAAATAAGAAATCCACTGTTTGTTTCAGTCCTAGTCAGCAGTCTATATTTAAGAGAGACGGCCACCCGCATCTGGGATGCCCTTTCAGCACAGAAAGGCAAGCTCTTCACAAAACTGGAAAGATTACAACAGCCCCTTCAAGGAACTTGGCTCATTCCTACGAAGAGTAGTCAGAGGTGGCGATCAGGACACTTGCCTGTAACACTAACATTTACCATTTCCGTATAAGATAAAGAACACATACCGATGGAGACTCTCAATACTTTGCTTCATAAGGGAAACCTACCACCAACTTTTAAATATGTTTTAGCCTTCTCAATATTTAAAATAAATAAATAAAAAATTGTTGTTCCATGCCAGAAGCTTTTAAAACATATATCCACTGTTTAAATCTCCCTTTCCTAACCAAACTGATGGCTAAGTTAGCAAGGAGATTTCTAATATCTGCAGATGCTAGTCTTTGGGTGTTGTTAGATGGACCTGGGGGTGGTCATGGTCAACCCTGGAGAAGGTCCGGGGGTGACCACCCCACATCCCCTGCATGCAACTCCACCTGTGCTGGGTTTATACAGACCCAGCAGTTACTGCAGCCCATAGTCCACCTTTGTGGCTCCCCTCCTCTTCCCCCTCGTTGGATGTTCCAGAGCACCACTAGCAGGGCTGGAGTAGAGCGGCCCCACTTCTGCTCCATCTGCACATCCGGCGGCCCACATTTGGATAGAAAGGCTCCCAAGGTGTGAGGTGGAGTAGAGCTGTTGTCCATCTAAAAACTCCTGTTGTGTTTCATGTTAGGGTAACATTGGCCACTTTCAGGCCTCCCCCCCCCACCCCTCCAATGCATATTCTGGCTGCAAGAGGGAATGCACAGCCAGGATAAGTGCAAGGTGCCACCTGTCTGAAAGTCCCCCTGTGCAGCTTTGCCAGCAAACACCCGCAGAGATATAGAGCAGGATTTCCATTAAAGGGCCATTAAGGTGACCAGACATTTCTCTCTAGGTGAGAGTTGAAAGCTGCCTCATGCAAGAGAAGTAGGCCCACACCTCCAGGAGCCTTCACCATCAGTATATGTGTGTGTGTGTGTGTGTGTGTATTTCTTGTTCAGGTTTTTTCGTTTGCTTTTAGGTGTTTGTTTTCCCCCTTATCCTAGTTTCAGTTTGACTTAAGTATACACAATTTATACCAACTATACGAATGTGTATATATATATATATATATATATATGCAAGTTGTGAGCACAGGGAATCCTACTCTTAAGTTTTAAAAACCTGTTCACCTTAGTTAACACACGGAGACAACAATTTTGCTTTTGAATGACGTTCTGTTGATTTCTTCTGAAAACATGGTGATGTTTTGAAAATGTTGCCTTGTGTATGCCATTTATGAGGCCATCTGTATCCATATTAATAAATGACATTGTAGCTTCCATATACAGATTCTGTACAAAAATATTATGATGTCCAGATAGTAAAATCAGAATGGGGGGAAAAAATACATTGCTTTGCCACTGACCATTGGACTCCGGCCATAGTGATCTACAAAGCTGTGACCTATATGACTGGTCACTGCAAGTCATCACATCATACACCTGCAAAAAGCACCAACTTTTTTAAAGCACAGTAGGTAGATAGGTACATAGCAAAAGAAGTGTCCATGAACCTCTGTAACTGTGATGATATGCTCTTTGTGTTGTGTTTCCAGTGAATACAGTACAAACTTAGTTTTCCAATATCTTCGACTCTAATATGGAACTGGCCCTATCCACTGAAAAGATTACCTCTATTCTCCATGACAGTGACTGCCCACAATACCTAAGATAGCTGAAACTATTGGGGGGGGGGGGGGGATAAATAGAAAGTTAACCCAGAAATAAATTTGTACAGAGTATGGGAAAGAGAGCTTTTACATAAACTAGACCTAGAAAATGGAACTCACTCCTAAGAGGTAATAATAAACCGTGACACTCAAAACTCATCTAGATTTACAGTCTTCCCACAATAGGTTTGTGTGAGAAAACTACATAATCCTACACACCCCTGAAAAACAAAAACCAAGAAAATAAGATACTAATCCAGCTCTCTCTCCTATAGACTGGAAAGGGAATAAGAATGAAATACATTGAAAATTGCTATACTTTTAATATCTGAAGAGTGCTTGGACAATGGCATGAAGGGTCTGTGTAATTACCTATGAAGGATAAATAGTTTTAATAAAGAGCAACAAATGTGTGGATGAGATGGGATAGCCATTGTTAGTTTCTTTACAGTAATAAGATTCCACATTCCAATGATACATAAAAAGACAATATCAAATGAGAAACCAGGACTAGATAGAAATGAGGACCCAAACTATTTAGGTGGCCGCTTAAGAGTTTGGCAGAAAGGGAATTGTTGCTGCTGACCATGTTACACCTTTTGTGTGGCTGAACAGGAGACATTGCCTGTCACAGCTCTGATTTTCCACAAGCTCAAATCCCATTTTCATGTGAGATTCAGATACTTAGGAGCTTATCTCTCCAGAGCCTAAGTAACATTTGAATGTGGGGCTGTTGGAAATTTCACCCAATCTCTGCAAATATCTCCGGGAAGTGAATTATTGCTAATGCAGTTCATGTTTATGATTATCAGGTTTTCTGCCGCTGAGCTGCCATGTTGTGGATTTTAAAATGTGCCGAGTAAATTCAGGCTAAAGCGATTCATATTGCTGATTGCCTTCCCTCCAACTTGCATTTGATGAGATGTGTTGCCTCTGGAATAGTTATCAATAATACTACAAACTCCAGCCATAATTGAGTGCCGGTATCCATAAAGTACAGGAGGGCTGGGCAAGTAAGTACAGTAAATACTCTGCTGAGGTTTATTGAGGAAGTCTTGATTACAGTCAAATCAAGATCCTACAGCCAGAACCAATACAGTACAAAGTGGTTACAGAATTTATCTAGTCTTGTTTAAACCAAACATATATCTATCCTCACTCTTCTTTTTTATTTTTCTTCATCACCCAGCAGAACATAATTTGGGGGGGTTTATCACAAAACTTCTGTCTGTTCCATACTCCAAGTCATTTGTCACACTCCTCAAGGTCACAGGGAAACCTCAGTGGGGAAGTATTTGTGTTGATTGATTGTTGCTGTGAAGCCTATGTCTACTGCTTCTGTTAAATGAGCTTTTTTAAAGCAATGAAGTGATTGCAGGGGGGCAAGGAGAAGGTGGGGGAAAGATGGGGGGGGGGAGTCCTCTTGTGAATCCAATTAGCAAGATTCATAAAGTGATCTCTTCCCTTTGGATTCGAACATCCTGAATCACCAGTCCCTCGGTGCTTGCTAAGCTCCAACAAGGAGGATTTAGCATCCTGAATCACTAGTCCCTTGTAACACGGAGAATTTTACCCACAACAGTTGCTAGGGTGACACAGGGTTAAATACTGATATTCTTTTAAAAAAATAAATGAAGGGCCAAATAAAGATTGACATGCTAATGACATTTTGGTTTTGGTATTATAAAAAGTAAGTAGTAATCTCTTCGGATAAACAAAGGAACATTATTTTAAATTTCTTTTAAAATATTTATTTTGGAAATAAATGATACCTATTCATTGCTACATATATTGAAACTTTGACCAAGGAGAGATTAAAGAATATGTGTGGCCATGCTAGCCAGTGTGGTGTAATGGCTAAGTGCATAGTACTTGGCCAGGGAGATAAAAGGAGACCCTGGTTGAAGTCTTGCCTTAGCCAGATACTGTCTGGGTGACCTTGGGGCCAATTACAGTAATCTCTCAGCATAACCTACCTCACAGGGTTGTTGTGAGGATTAAAAGATGTGTTATATGTCAAGTATTCTGAGTGCCATGGAAGGGGTGAATTATTTAAAAATAAAGACTTATTACAATTTTGACCCATTCATCCAGGACACTTACATGCCTACCCTTCTGCAAAAACCTGGGAGATGGAGCTACGTGGCTTGTTAAATTATTAGTGCCTTTTTATCATTTCTATAAGACTTTTAATACCCAACTTTAAAACAAACAAAATGATAGCCAACAGTCTCCACCAGGTGGGTGTTCACCTGCCCATTTGATAGGTGGTCACCAGATGTTTGCCACCAGTCACAGAGCACTCGCTCATGGTGGGGTCTTGGAGAATCTAGAGCCCACCATGTGGGCTGATGTGGGCTAACGTCTGCCCATGTGGCCACCTCCCATATATTAGGGTGCACGCAGCCTCTGCCCACATGCAAGTCTGCCAGAACCACAGAGTCCTGGGCCCAGTGCATAGAGCGATCCAAGGAATGAGCACTATCTCCGCTCTTGCTTCCACTGGTGCTTTGACTGTTTACTTTGCTTTTTGGAGTGCTCAAAAAAGGCGTTCCAAAAAGGGAAAAGAAAACAGAAGAAAGATACAATTGGGTGGTGGGGCAGGTCATTTTCATCAATTTCAGAACTGACAATTTATTTCTGGCACTTTCCCACCACCATTTGTTAGGCGGGACACACCTCCACAGACCAATCAGAGGCTCACATCTCTTGTTTTCACCCATAATGACTTGCTCATAGCCACCTAGTAATTCATAGCTAAATGGGATTTGAACCCTGGCATCCAAGGTTAAAGTCTAACACCTTATTAACTAGGCTACATTGGCTTTCTTTATTGCTATATGCCAGCTATTGACAAGTTATACTAGGAGTTGGGAACTTTCTGCGTAGAAAAAAAAGAGTACTAACTGCTCTGTAGGACAGGGAGAGAGGGAAAAATTGCCCTGGATGGGGAATGGTTGGTCTGACTGTTCCAGTCTATCCATCCTACAGAGAGCTCCAGTGGCCCAGATTAAAGGGGGAATTAATAGGTATGGGCTGTGGGGCAGGAGTCCCCCAAAATGGTAGTATGCAATTCAGTAATAATAATTCAATCACATGAGTGATAGTGAGATTTACTCCAGGCACATGTACACACAATGGCCACAATCTCAAGCAGGATCCATGTGGCACAATGCAATCTCTATTTGCACACACGTACATGTGCGCCAGATGTGCACGGCATGGGATTGGCCCCACCAGCCGCAATCCCAAATCCCCTCCGTGTGATATCCACGTGGGTTCCACGTGGTACTACGTACTCGCAATGGCCATGCTTGCTAAATATGTGCATGAGTTGCATGTGGCACACGCGGGGCATGGGATCAGCCCCACCAAGTAAACCCAAGTGTGTGTGTGTGTGTGTGTGTTTTTATATACACACACACACACACACACACACACACACACCGCACCACTGAGTTCAGCACAACCATTCGATTAAAAAAAATATGATTCCCTGAACTACTACTTCTCATTCCCCTGCTACAAACTCAATAAATAGATAGACATGCCAACAAACAGATCGTATCTATGGCGTCCAGAGGCACTAGTTTAATTTTGCAGAGAGGACAGAACCGATAGCTACTGATTGCAGTTTGTGCCAGTGCGTCACGGATTATCATATTATCTTCAATAAAAGATAGTAGATTAAAACAAAACACAAACATTCTGGGAAAGTAAAGTAGATGCTTTCTTTATGGTATATACTTAGGACTCTGAAGATGTGCTACAGCTTCTCCTCAGGGAGCTGCTGGGGCCAGAACATTCAGTGAAAACGAAGAGGAAAATTCTAAGGGTTTGTGATTTTTAGCGTATTTTTATTTTGATAATTTATAGGTATGCTTCCAATTTCAAATGTGTGTGTATATGTGGAAGAGGGAGACTGAAAGCAAGTGATATACGTCTCTAAAAGATGGAGGCAAGTAAGTCAGATGATACCTTTTATTGGACCAACTACTGTTAGTGAGAGCATGCAAGCTCCTTCAATTTCCCTTAACACACAGACATCCAGGAACGTCCCATGACAAACCTCAGGTAATTAATAGTGATGGCCACCAAAAGTAATTCATATCATTAAGTGCACACCCTCAAACATTCCATCTCTATAAAAGTCCCAGTAACAGGATTTTAGTCTAATTATTACTTATTAATATTTATTTATTTTATAAATTTGTATCCCACCCCTCTGCCGG
>QEPC01000029.1:1221355-1251315 GCA_003113815.1 Sphenodon punctatus | reverse complement strand
TTACCATGGACAGCCCCACGTAGATGCACGTGGAGTGCATTACAGTAGTCTAGCCTCAAGGTGACAAACGCATGGATAACAGTGGCCAGGTCAGAGTCCAAGATATAGGGGTGGAGCCAGCCACCTTACCAGATGTAACTGGCAGAACACTCTCCTGGCCACAGCTGAAGCCTGGAAATCCAGAGGCAGTCTAGCACTTCTAGACTCCTAACCTGAGATGCCAACACAGGGTGAACCCCATCAATAACATCAACTCCATCTTTTCAGGATTCAATTTCAATTGGTTTAACCTTATTCAGTCTGCCACAGTTGTCAGACACTGGGAAAACACCGAAACTGCAGGACCTGGGTCGCATGAAAAGGACAGGTATAGTTGCGTGTCATCAGCATATGTTTGACAACAAACTCCCCATTTTCACAGGACCTCTCCCAATGGCTGTGTATACACACTGAACAAGAGGGTGGACAGAATGGAACCCTGCAGGATCCTACATGGAAGCCCCCTGGGAGATGTAACATCTCCCAGAACCGCCCATTTATATCTTCCCGCTTGGAAGGACTGGAACCACTGCAAAACCAGCTCATCCAACCCAGCCAGGTCCCACAGGCAGGTCACCAACACCTCATGGTTCACTGTGTCAAATGCCACCGAGAGATCAAGCAGAACCAGCAGGTTCGAATAACCCGTATCCAGTTCCATTTGGAGGTCGTCGACCAAGGCCACAAGCGCAGTCTCAGTGCCATAACCCGGGTGAAAGCCAGACTGCGAAGGATATAGAAAACTGATACAGTCCAAATGCACCTGCAGCTGATGAACCATCACCTTAGGGACAGGCTGATAGCTCATTGGGGAGTCAACATCCAAACATAGTTTCTTGAAGAGGGGTTGGACTACAGCCCCTTCAAGGAATCTGGTAACCTTCCCTCCCGCAAGGAAGCGTTGATCACCCGGCCAGCAAGGGCCCCACCGTCTCCTTGTCTTGACCAGCCAGGACTGGCACAGGGCCAGTTCACAAGTTGTGGCTCGGACAGATCCAAGCACCTCCACCACCTCAGCAGGCATCACCAACTGGAATTGATCTCTCAAACTCTGACCAGACGGGGCATTCGTTACCTATGGCTCTGCCACTGTATTCAAAAGGGTGGTGCAGAAACTGTGTTCAATGAGAGTGATTCTGTCTGCAAATTATGTCATAAACATGTCACAGCAGGCCCTGGAAAACTCCAGGTCCAGGTGGAGACAGGCTGGACTGACCAGACACCTCACCACCTGGAAAAGCTCTGCTGGATGTGACTTTACAGATGCTAAGAGTGCAGCAAAGAAATCCTTCTTTGCTGCCCATACAGTCACGGCATAACTTTTCAAAAACAGTTTATGTCACAATCTGTCATCTCCATCATTAGTATGGCGCTACCATCGCTCCAACTGCCTCCCCTCATGCTTCAGACACCCCAGGTCCTCTGTGAAACATGGGGACCTGTGGTGCTGAAATGCAGGAAGCGGATGCCCGATCGATAACCCCGGCCAACCAATCATTCCAGAAGGCCACAAGGGCATCAATGGAACAGTTGCTGAGGTCTGCAGGTAACTCCCCCAGAGCAGCCTGGAACCCAGTGGGTTCCATCAGCCTTTGAGGGTAGACCATCCTAGTCGGTTCCACACCCCTCCAGTCAGGTATGTGTGCCAGGATGGAAGCCTTGTAGAGGTAATGGTCTGATCATGACAAAGGAAAACCAACAACACTCCCCACTATAGGACCCCTCACCTCAATGTCGGTGTAGAACAACAGGTTCAGAGTATGGTCCCCTTCATGTGTCGGGCCCACCACTACGTGGGACAGGCCCATGGTTGCCATGAACTCCAGTTCCTCACCATGCAACCTGGCCTCAGCGTGGATAATGAAATCCCCCAAGACAATAATCAATTAGACTCATAAAAGTGAGACACCTTTCCACTTCTACTGAGATTATTGTATACCCCCCTGGTCTTTTGCCTGCACCCTGTGTCCACCCTGTGTCCACCAGGGGACCGAAGACTGAGATAAAAACATCTCTGATCATAAGTACTCAGTGATAGCAGACTTTGAACGGCGGACTCCCATTTCCAAAATCAACATACCTTTCAACTAGACTATTCCAGCTGTTAAACATGAACATTACACACAGAGCTAAAATGAATATTCAGAAGAAATATTCTGTTTGTCAAATTAGCCTGCTTGTCATTTATTTCTGAATAGCACTATTTATTTATTCATTCATTCATTCATTCATTCATTCCCCTGCCCATCCTGCCAAGGCAGCCCAAGGCGGCTTACAATATAAGATATGACATATATAAAATCCACCATAAAATAATAGCAAAAAAGGGGGAAATAAACAGGGACCAAAAGAAGGGAGTGCAGCCTCCCTGCACTTGGGGGGAAAATCAAAATACAATAATATATATAAAACCCCATCCTAACCCCCTCAACAGAAAAATAATAAAACCCACCTTCACCCATCTCCCTCACCAAAATCCTGGTGGAACGGCCAAGTCTTACACTGATATCAGAAGGAGGGACGGTCTGGAGCCACCCAGACCTCTGTTGGAAGTATGTTCCACAGCTTCGGGGTGGCCACCGAGAATGCCCTACCCATAGTAGCCGCCTGGGATACCCGGGGAATCTCGAGAAGGGCACTCCAGGATGACTGCAGGGGCTGATCAAGGGTATGGGGAGTGAGGTGGTCCCATAGATAGATGGGGCTCAAGCCGTATAGGGCTTTATAGGTAAGAACCATCACCCTGAATCAGCCCCAGAAGACTATAGGCAGCCAGTGCAGAGAACAGAGCACCACTGCAATGTGCTCCTGGTGACCCATTCCCATAAGGAGGCAGGCCACTGCATTCTGCACCAGCTGCAGACTCTGAACCGTCACAATTGGCAGTCCCACGTAGAGAGCATTACAATAGTGCAGTCTTGAGGTAATAAAAGTATGGATGATAATGGCCAGGTCAGAGTCTGAGACATATGGCCAAAGCCGTCACACCAGATGTAATTGGCAGAAGGCGTTCCTCGCCACAGCCCCCACCTAGGCATCTAGGCAGAGCTGCAAGTCAAGGAGCGCTTCCAGACTCCGAACCTGAGGAAGTTGGGGAGGGATGGCGGACCCCATCAATGATGGGGGATGCCACACACACTGCCTTCCCCACTAGCATCACCTCTGTCTTGTTGGGAATTAACCTCAGTTGACTCGCCCTCATCCATTTTCCCACTGTAGCCGCCAGACATCATGAAAGCACCGAGACTGCGAGGCCTCAGTCAGATGACAAGGAGCAGGGGCCTGGGTCAGATAGAGTTGGGTGTCATCAGCATATTGAGGACGCCAAATTCCAGAGCTCCGTACGACCTCGCCCAATGACTGCATATGCATGTTGAACAGGAGAGTGGGCAGATTAGAACCTTGCGGGACTCCACACGAGAGGTCTCAGGCGATGAAAAATGTTCCCTGAGCACCACTCTCTGAGTTCTTCCAGCCAGGAACGAGTGGAAACATTCAAGAACAGTCTCGCCCACCTGCAGACGCATCACCAACAACTCGTGGCCAATGGTATCAAGATAGATCTAACAGAATCAACAGGGTTGAACAACCCTGCTCTAATTCTTGGCAAAGGTTATTGACCAAGGCCACACGCGCAGTCAGTGGCATAGCCTGGACGAAAGCTGGACTGCGAAGGATCTAGAAAACAGAGTTGGTCCAGATGCTCCTGTAGCTGCTGAGCCACTACCCATTCAATAAACTGAGTTGGTCCAGATGCTCCTGTAGCTGCTGAGCCACTACCCATTCAATAAGCTTAAAAGGGAAGGTTAGAGGCAGGCTGATAACTGGCAAGGGAGTCAATGTCCAAAGATGGCTTTTTGAGCAGGGGCTGAACCACTGCCTCCTCTGTAAAGCAGCCAAAATGAAATAACCAAACAACCAGATATTCAAATACCCGTTTCTCCTGAGGAAACTGTTGTCCAGGTATCTGGATAACTATAGAGGCATAGCTAGGAAGGAATGGGCCCCCTGCTGGGGCACTTCACTATATTGGATGTTCTTAGACCTGCTCTGGGCACCCCCATGTCCACCCACTTCCAGCCACACCTGAGTCCACTTTAGATGGACCGAGCAGGTTTCACAGGGCATGATCCTCCCACGCAGTGCCCCACTCACCCCACACAATTGCAGGCAATTGACTGATGCTCTAGTCTACCACCCGCAACTCTATGATGTCAGGACAACAGCCGGCTGGAAGTGGAGGTGCAGCATGGGTCTACTGAGTAGGTGGACAACAGCTCCACTCCGGGTCATTGCCCTGCGTTTGGCCAGCCCACTCCACTGGCAGTGCTCCAGGAACTGTTCCATTTCAACATCTGGCAGACCAGTCAGCCTGAGGGTGAAGCTGGCTGGCCCAGTCATCCCCCCAGAGCCATTGTCAATCGGTTTACACCCATTGTGTATGGGTCCCCCAGGCTTGCATGCCACAGTGCAGGTGTACCTATTATAGCTGCACCACTGGATACCTATTTTTTAAAATGTGACTAATACACTTGAATATAAAATTCACTATTCTTTTTGACTCTAGTAACAAACAGGACATCTACAAACTACTACCATTCCCTTCGAATTCCCGTTTCACACTCTCTTTCACGCGCATGCACTTTCATTGGCTTTGAACCAATTATTCACAACAGCCCTGATATCTATTCACCACATAAAGCTAGCTCATAAAGTGTGGTGAAAATCTTCAATATCAGCCATGCCAATTCTGTAAAGAGTTTTGGTTTGCCTGACCCCCATAAAAGCAATAATTCATATAGTTTTGAAATCTGGAAATATCACACAAGTAGGCATGCTTACAATTGATGAAAAGCAAACATACCCCAATTAGATAAAAATGAGATACGAAGTCAGCGTTTGAACATCAAATTACACAAACCCTGCAACTATGTGATTATAACTTAAAACAGACTCTTTCAGTTGTGACAAACCATCACACTTAGTACAGGATATGGAAGAAATGTTTGTATAATTGCATTTATGTAAGGAAACTTTGAAAAACACACAATTAGTTCTCCTGCTGATATGTATGCATAATGTATATGAGCGTATGCACATACCACAATTGATATCTCTCTATACACATGTATATGAATATCTATAGCTAGCTACCTATATCTATCTACACACGTAAACATGCAGTGAAGGTGAATGACCTGCTTCTGACAGATTTGCATATTTGTTTTATCAAATGACAAATAACCAACATGTTTGCAAAACTCAAATTATAAATAATCAAACTGCTTGAGTTACGGAGTGCTGCAGGCAAGTCTTTGTAGTACGAGATCCACAGCAAAGCAACACTTCACCAGTAGGTCTGCATAGCCAGAGAGCGGCTTCAAGGGAAGAACCGAGTCAGTAAACCTGGAATTTTAGGGGTGTGGGTGCAATGGAGTCAGCAACTCAGAAGGGGCAAAACAAACTAAATAGCTGAGGCTGCTTTTACACATGACCAAAACATACTAGTTCTCTTTTATGCAGCAAAATCTCGCAGCCTTGTAAAACCCACCAGATGTGAGGCTGCAAGATCTTGCTGTGTAAAAGGGGAATAGTGCATTCACACATGACAAAACTCCAGCATTTATAACACTCGGTATTATCTCAAGCTCTTAGAAGAAAGAACCCATTTTGGTCTGAGAGAGTGGGCTATCAGCTAAAGGGTTAAGCTGGGGCCCAGTGTGATCTTCTTGTGATCTCCTTCCTGCCCAAACCCCTGGTTGCTAGGCAACTTCATGGGGTTTCTCTTTCCAGCGCAGAGTGCAGCTTCTTCTAAAAAGCTCTGCTCATTCCTGCAAAACAGGGAGCAGGACAAATGAGCTCTCCCCACCCCACTTTCTGGATTTTGGTTGTGGGGTGAAGGCTGTAGGCAAGGGTAGGATGCAGGGATCCCTAGAGAATATTCAGTTCTTGGAGCAGAGGCACTGAGATGAAAGAACTGGAGGCCACTGTTGTACAAGGGGCCAGACCGAATAGCAAACCAGCTGTGTGAGAGATAGTGGGAGAGCAAGAGCCTAGGTTAGCTAGTTGGCTGTTATGTAGCGGAAGAACCAAGGGCCTACGGCATGAGGGAGGATTTACTCGTGGATATTTATTTTTGTGGGGGAGACCAAGCTGTCAGTGCACCAGGTCAGAAAGGCATGCTGGTGAAAAACCATGGTATGCATAAGTACCCTGAATGGGTGATGCCTGGGTCTATGTGGCAAGACCCACAGCAAGGAGCCCCAGGGAAAGAAACACCAATGACATGGGTGGAGGCTCATGAGAAAGCACAGGAATCCCAGAGTGGCTGAACTGGGCGAGGAATCCCAAGGAAGGGAGACATCACAACGGTCAGAAGACCAAAAAACTATCACCTCAGAAAGAGGGGTATGGACGTCTGTGAACAGACCTGCTTGAGCAGAGGGCATGGAGGCCCATGAGGAACTGCTACAAAGACTGACACCACCTCCCAAGGACAAAGAGTCAAAAAGAGTTGGGAAGCCAGGAGTTCGGGACACCAAAAAGTGGGTATGGGCCCAATCCTGAAGTGACCTTGGGCTGGGGCCACAGCATCTGGCCACAGCTTGCATAACCCAAAAATCAACACTTTGAATATCTACGGAAAGAGGCTGACCTACAGGATGGTTTTCTCTTCTGCAATGGACGTTTTGACTGTTACTGAATAAAATCACTTTCCCCTTAAAGGAAATTTTGCAGATGTCATTAGACTTGTATGAAAACTGAAAGATAAACCTCAGGTTATGTGGCCACATCTAATATTTATGATGACTATCTAAGAGTTTCCAGTAGGATAACAGGAACTGTCCCACAAGTCATCAGTGAAAATAAACAGAATGTCACCAGAAGGCATTATATGCCTCTCCATATACAGTATGCAATACATAATAGACAAAGAGAAGAAATGGTAGAAGTAGTCACACTATAAAGCTGAAGAAGAATCCCCATTCTTCTTATTTTCTCATTGTGAAAAGGGCCCTGGAGCATAATTTTATATTTTCTATCTCAGGCCTTTTTACAAGTAAACAAAAAGCTTTTTGAAATGTGTGCTACGTCTCTGTGTAAGGATTCTTGCCAGGTTAGGGCTGTTTTTACAGTGTAACATAGGCCGGGGAAGTTAAGTAGTAAATCTACTATGAACTGACCATCAGAGAGTTGTATGAGCCTGTGGTTGATTTGTCATAACAACAAAGGCAACATCTATTGTGGGACATTTTTGGCAACAAACTGCACTGTCATTCAGTGCTATTTTGTTTCTGCACACCAGCTGAGAACTGAGAAGTTGGATTGTTGACTTGAAGGTCAACAAAAGGCACAGTTCACATTAACACCCCAATTTTTAAAAAAAGTTTCCACAAAATCAATCAATTTGCTTGAGCTTGTGGAATTATAATGGAAACCTAAATAATGGGCTTGCCGGTGTTAATTTATTATACTTCCTGCTCCTTTTGAAAGAGCAAAGTATGAGAGAGACAAGAGGCAAAGGATGCAATCTTCACTCCATCAAAGTCAATGGCTAAAGTCTACTTGGCTACAGTGGAATAAGAATTGCACCTAATATGGTTAAAGACGAATGTGTACATTTCTGCTTTTGAGGCTATGCAAGCTCCACAGAACTCTTCTCCAAACAGGTATGAAAAAGTTAGTTCTGAGCATGACCTAAAGTAAATAAAGAAGTTAACGTAGCCAGCAAGATGAGTGGGCTGCTTTGGAGAAACATCCACCCTTGGAATATCCATGTAAACCAAACCTCTGAAGTTTTACTAATTAGAATATGGGTAGCTACGTCTTAATCAAACCTAATCTCTGTATTTTGTTCTGGTTCAGCACTAATGATCTTATATCGGTCTCAAGCGTTCTGTGCAACTCAAAAGCCTGCAATATGTGAATGCACGGACAGACACACACACACACAGAGACACACAAACCAGAAGTTGATGTGGTTTTCTTCTCTCTGAAACAGAAATATTCCCTCCCCCCAAAAAACAACAACTTTATTTTAATATGCCTGCTTGCAAGAAATAGAACCAATACGGGCAGGGGAGTTCCAACTATGGATCTTCTTGCATGGGCAGCGGGTGTGCTGCCACAGTGGATGGAGCTGGGCGTGTGCCCTTTCCTATGGACACACACTAATCTCCACCCATGGAGCCTCCTCCATTTTGTCGGATGGCTCCATGGGTGGGTGATGGGTGGAGATGAGTGTGCATCGGGAGCGCACATGTACCCTCACCCACCGCCTGTGCTGTTTGCACGCATGAACACTCATCCCCCCACCCACCGCTGCAGTGTGTATACAGACATGCCCCCGCTTCACACCCCCCCGCCCACACACCCAGCAGATGGGGGGGAGAGGGGTCCATATAAAAACAGCCTACACTGTATTTTAATCTCCAAAGCTTTAAAACTGTATTTTGAGATCTGAAGGGGAGGGGGGGGGAGTGGAGCAGGGCTTTTATTACTATTATTTTATATGAGCTGGTTCACTCATCCATAATAATTAGACCACCTTTTACATAAAATACAAAAAGAGGTTAAAGTGAGTATTAATGGACTTTTCTCTCTTCTATTGTGTTTCCTTACTTTAGATGACCATTTAATTGCATGCCTTGATCTGTCAGTATTTAATCCAAACACCTTACAAACTCTACTCTTCCATACATAGAGGTAATAAGTTAGGGGGCAAAAAAATATATGAAAAAAATAAATCTGTGTTGCCAGCCTTATGCCAATATCCACCACCACCTGCCTTTTTTTTCCTTATTGGGGAGACTAGAAAAAACTGTATTATGCAAAATCCCACCTTGATGGGTATGCATTTTGTCCCATCTTTATTCCCCGCTTATACTCATGCCCAAGCTATTCCAGCTGTAAGAAACTTAGGCCAGGGAATGGTTGTCAAAATGTGTCATTAAGGCACCTTGCAGGCATACACCTTTTACTATACAAATTAATTGGACTATGCTACTACTAACAACAACAGACATTGGGTGAAAACAGACATGACACCAATTCCACTTTAACACCACTTCCACATCTCTTATGCAGGGCTGCTTAAGGCACTGCTGAAATGACTAAAGTAGCCAAACCACAATAGCCAAACAAGTGGATATCCGCGTACCCACTCTTCAGTACTAGGCTAGCCCTGTGTCTACCATTTGTGCTGAGTTGAAATTTTGCAATTGGCATATCCCCAAAGCACTTGCAAAGACGTTGGTTCTTTAAAAAAACCCAACACCGATCAAAGATGTAGCTACAATAGGTGCAGGCAGTGCAGCTGCATCAAGGAACAAGAGTTCATGCCATGTGAAATGGGTGATTAGCACCCCCACTACAGAGTGCCGGGGGAGGGATTCCATTCCAACCTAGCTACACCTCTGACTCAACTTTAATTTTTAGAATACTAAGGAAGGTGATACCATCTTAAATCCATGTTACAATACTGCACCAGAAAGTTCAATGGCAAAACTGCAACTGACTTTAATGGTGGCCAAGTGTCGTGCCCGTGATGCTCTGGTCTAAATTAGACCCTCCTTTGTGACTGAGCTCACCCATTAGTGCCTGGATAATGGAACGATTAAATAGTATCAATGTTCTCTAAACAACCCAAGTTTCCTGTATCAGTGTGCCAGTTTTCTCTAACAAGCAGTAGCAGCACTCATTCCATCCATCTCACTCTAACCCCTAAAGCAAGCAATCACTCAACACATTTCTTAAATGAGTATTCCTTTTTTTTTTTTTTTTTAAACTCCTCCTTCCAGCCTGTCTGCAAAGCCATCAGATCTATGGCAATGTAATAAATTATTCACAGCCTTTGCTGCTTTGCATCTTACTCAGATGTGGGACTTCCTGGTATGCTTCTCCATTAATATCCATGGACATGCATATAACCTACAGAAAAACCATGAATGTTTCTATGTTAAATCCATAAGCAAATCCCTTGGCCTGCATAAATCACAAGTGAATATAGCTCCAGTTGTCTTACAAAGTACTGCTGGAGTAGGCATGTTTTCATGCATGTTTTCAGACTCTCCCTTTCACTCCCACTCTCATTGCAAGTTTCGTCTCTGTTTCAATTCTATAAATTTTGATTCCCACCTTGTTGTTTATCATAGTTCAGGACTGCTTCAGTTCAAGACACTGGAAGTGTCACTTGTCTTAAATTCTCCTCTGCCTCCCACCCTCCCCCTCCATATTCTATTCTCTTCATGAACAGCTGCATCACAGCTGTCATTGTGAGTGGCAAAGATGTCCTTTGCTGATAAGACTATGCCGGTGGCACACAGAGTTCCTTCAAACAACTAATTAGCAGGAGGTAGGCCACGACAAGGTTTGGTGCTGTCTATCAAGTTGGCTGCCAATGTCGACACCATCAGCTGAACTGTCATGTTTGGCTTCTCATTCAAGAAAACGTGGCACAACATTTATTTTGTTTTAAATGTATTTATTTATTTTGGCTAAGGAAAAATGGTGGAACACCACAAGTGTGAAAAGAAAAAACCTACAGAAAATAGGTGGCAAGTGATTAATCGCTCTGCTGTTCAGTGAGTAAAGAAATTTCACACCTCCTATAGATGCGATGGGGCTATTAATGATTTATTTCTTTACATTAGTGATGAACTTGCCCCCTTAATATGTCTGATCTGAATAAAGAAAACCTGTTGGAAAATGCAAGGTGGGATATATTCATCTAACATTTATTTCTTTACAAGTATTATTATTATTGTTTATTATTTATGTAGTGCCAGCAATGCACCTGGCACTGTACAAGATATAATAGAAGACCAATGTTAATTTGATGTAATTAAATGTAGTAACTGTCAGCTTTTTACAAAATGCCTTTTGGTGGGGATAAGGAGGGAAACAATGGATCTTTACGAAGTTAGTAATCATAAAGTAGAAGCAGACATAATAGTGACCTGACTTTTCATGCTTTGGCCCACAAGCCACCAGCACATCTGTTGAGGGCCCGTCAAATGTTGGCCTGGGATTGGCCCCGGGCGTGTTGGAGGCTAGCCTGGGCTCTGACTCCTAGATTACCTCTAGGTCACATCCCAGACTATAGTCGGTCCAAACAAGATAAAGTGGGCCACTGCCATGACCCGACCAAGATCAAGTCAATCAAGCCTTTCTTGGCCACCATGGCTGCCCATCACAGTGGGGGTCAGGGCACAGCATGCAGGCAGGGCCAGCCAGACGCACATTTGTGCACCTCCCAGCCTTCCCGGCTTTGGGCATGTGTCTACCTGGGTCCGCCCAGACCATGTCCACCATGACTTCCTGACCCAGATAGGGTTGTGACAGTGGCGCACCATCACCACGTTTGTCTCCACCTGTAGTCAGAGTGTCAGATTTTTTCCATATTTTTAGAATTTATGAATGTATTTATTTATTTGTAATCTGGTGTACAACAAACAATTTTAGCAAACTGGTGTACAACAAACAGTTTTAGACTAAGGCCCTTTTCACACAAGACACCCCACCCATCTCCACGCAGTTTTGCTGTGTGGAGATGGGTGGAGGCACCCGTGGGAATGCCGCAACGGATGGGTGGGGGTGCTTGCCCACTCCCATGCTACTCCCATCTCCACCCATCACCCACGCACGGAGCAATGGGCTCCAATACCAGTTGCTCCATGGCTTGAGATAGGTGGAGGTGGGTGTGCACCCGTGGAAACAGCCCTACACCCACCTTCACCCAGTGGGGGTCCCACGGAAGTCCCATGGTGCAGCCCATTTGAAAAGGGCCTATGTTCAGACTAGAATCCTAATCAGGCCAGAATTTGGGGTCTCAGCAAATCTGGATTGGGTGCATTGAGTCATAGCCTTGCTCTTCCGAGTCTGATATGTCCAAGTGCTGCCCCTTCTCCACAAGGAATGGCATGAAATCACAACAATCTGCAATGGGCAGGGTTATAGCATATTTCACCCCTTTCCAACATGGCTGCAGCCATATGGAGTGTTGTCACATCATGGAGATCCATCGGGGTAGTGCAGTGCTGGCCTGCCCCCAGCTGTAGTCCTACTCTAGGGTAAAGCCACACAAGACAGGGCTAGCCAGATCCCTCATCCACTCCAGGGAGGGTGAACACAGCCACCACACTTTGGGCTGATGGGGAGAGCAGTCCAAATGATCTCCCATCTCTCCTGCGGTGAAGCCGGTTGGGCAGACTTCCATCACAAATCCCACAACTCCCCAGAGTGGGATAAAGAGAATTCTGGCCCTGCCCTACCCACTGCCCCCAACCTGCCAACTGTCCCACCCCCTGCCATGATGTAAACACACAAGAATGGCGAACTACCCTGCAGCTCTATAGTGCCAGTGGACCTTGCCATGGGGCACAGCTGAAAAGACTAGCCTTATAGGAGGTGGACCGCTACCCCACATTGGCCTGGGTGGGACAACAGAAGCCTACCATGCATCATGGACTTTCTTCAGCAGATGCATCGCGTAGTAGCCAGCTGCCCGCCCAGGGCAAAACTGGGCAAGCATCTGGTGGCCACTGGCCTGATGGTCAGCTGCATTGTGGGCTAATGTGGGGTAAAGTTGCCCAAACTGGGTTAATATTTTGTGTAGCCTTACCCATTGTTTTGCACACAGGACTTGGGCCCAAGCTAAGACAAATGGGATGAGGTGAGCCTCTCCCAGCTTCACTCACAGATTTGAGACATGGCACTGCTATTTGGGATGATTAAAGTGTACACCCACTCATTAAGACATCACTACAGAAGGGATGTAGTGTAAGCCATTCCATGACTCGAACTCTCAACTAGAAGAAAGTTATATCTTGGGAATATTTATGTCTAGAGTATTGTTGGTTGGCTGATGGAGAGTGGAGAAGTAAAACAATCTGCATGGTGTTCATATACGACAACTACTATGTAGTTGCCCTGGTCCTCATGCTCTCCTCAGACCATGTCTGAGCGTTCCAATGTCAATACTGAGTAGCTGGACAGCTACTACAGGCTCTACCATCACATCCTAAAAAGCCGTTATAAGGTTAGTTGTAATCAGAGTTGAAATTTTTGGTCAACTGAATTCACTAGGGAGATCCTAACGTTCTTGAAGTTCAACAGCATCATTAAGTAACCTGATTTGGGACAATGGGGAAGAATCAAGAAGGCACAGTGCCTGCAAACTCTCTGTGGGCAGGTCAAATCTACCGTTGACTGCAGTGAGGCTCAGAGTACAGACCTGGCTTTTTCTTTCGCTCACGCTGTGCACAGGGTTAGAATTAATATGAGTATCCGCTATCTGGTATCTGGACGGATTTTGTGGTGTCCATAGATATTCTGCATACCTAATGGTAGTTAGCATCCAGCAGATATCCGGTTAACCAGATTTACCACAATACCTTGCTTTACCATTTACTACATTACCACTTACTTCATTAATGTTTACCCATTTTTGTGGTGGTGTTTTTTTTAAATTTCCTTCCTCCAGGTCTGGTTTTAAGGTAGTAACATTTGGTAATAAGCCACAGTGGGCATGAGCCATAATCCCCGTGCGTGTGAGTTCCATGTGGTTTCAACCTAGTATGCACATTGCACACACACCACAATTCCCATAATGGGGATGCACATGGGTTGTGTGCATGCCCAACACATGCGTTTGCAGGTCTTATGATCAGCCCGCCCATTTCACAGTATTCTCTGGTATACCAGTTTGGTCATTCATGGTAATTGATTAGTTAACAAATAGCTGCCCAACTAACTGTAATACCAGATATTAAACATGGATAATGTTTGGGCTACCTGTTTCAGCACTACATTATGCGCACACTAAAAATCATGATCCAAAGCACCTTCTAAGATGTATGGACAGATGTATGCAGGGGAGAAACTTCCTTTTTGCCATTCTCTTGTCTGTTAAGGCCTATGGCCAAACAATAAATTTATTCATTCATTCTCTTGTCTTTAACATTTTCATGCAAAAGCCAGAATAAATAGGATTATGCTAATTGAGCAAATGGAGGGAAAAGACCTAGGGTCTCATCCAATCCCCAGCTTCAAAAGGATTGCATCCAACTTGCATTTGAGTGGAACATCTCACCTATCTTTCTGACCTATCTATCTTATAAGGAACATAATTGTTTCTTGTAGTGTGTAGTCATTTCAAGTGGTGCATTTCATTCACTTTTTAAAGCTAGAATAGATTTTTCTTATTTGCCTAGAGTACAAACTAGAAATGGGGACAGATCTTAGATTTGACGTTAGTAGCCCTCGGGTCCAGCTAGTGGGATGAACAAGCTTTTAATGAGATTCTCTCTCTTCTCTTAGTCATTTTATTTTCATTTAGTGCTTTTTTCTCTAGTAATTTGCCTAATAATTTTTCATCTAATACTTGTACAGAAGATGGGAAAACGCCTTTAAGATAACTTTCTCCTATTTTCACTTGAATGATTTGCCAATCATAGTTCTAATGTAGCTCCTTAAGCTCCAGTATCTATCTATCTATCTATCTATCTCTATCTCTATCTCTATATCTATATCTATATCTATATATATATAAATTGGCTTTGAGATATACATATATATATACATATACATATACATATACATACATACATACATACACACACACACACACACACATACACATACACATACACACACCAAAGATAGGTTTTGATTTATTATCAAGCCAGTATCTTTCAAAAATACTGGTTTGATAATAAATCAAAACCTATAAAACTATACAGAACTGTGCTTGTATGTGTTGTATTTTCTGAATACAAATATAGTAGCATTAGTATATGTTCAGTTCCATTGTTATCTGCACAGCCTAAAAATAAACATTGTCATGGCTGCAGTTTTACTAGGACTGAGGTGGGGTAGGGACTGCCACAACTGCCAGTGTAGATTTTGTGAGGCCATACACAACAATTTTAAATAAGCCCTTATATTTTAGCAGCAGATATGCTTGCAGTGGTAGATAACACTTAGGCTGCTTTCCCCCGAGACTCCTTCTGTAGCCTTTGCCACCGTGGGAGCATGTGCTAGTCAAATGACATGCAGCTCCTGTCTTGTATGCACAAGCTTGCTGGTGGGAGAGCCGCACTTTCGCCTTTTCCACAAGACAGGAGCTGCGCATCATTTGACTAGTGCATGGTCCTGCGGCACCAAAGGCTACTTGTGGGAAAACAGGTGCCGCTAGAAAAGTAATCATGGGAAAGCAGCCTAAGCGGCTTCCTGCTGCATGCAACCAGATCCTTGCTGCAGACAGACAGCTCAGCCAGAGCTGCTGAAGCTGAAATTTGAGCTTAGCCTTCACCCACTCCTGGTTCCCCTACCTCCAGGATGGATGGAAAGAGAAGAGACTGAGCAAATCCCTGAACTGGGGCACATGAAATCATGAAATTTTATTCTTACACTGACTGCGGTTCCTGTGCTTGTCCCCACTTTTCAACAACCAAAGCCCTTCTCTAAATAAGGAAGTCTAATCGGATACCTAACTCAAGTTCTATGAATGACCTAAAAGCCATAATATAGAAGGCCGCAGAAAGAATCAAAATCTAGCATAATTAAACCCAATGTGAAGCTATCCAACAGTAGAGCTGAAACAGGTAGTAATTTTGTTACCTATGGCTAAGTCCCACAATTTTGAGCAGCTTATCAATTGCCTAATCAGGAACTGATTACCAAGTCAAGCAACTGACAACCCCAAATTCTAGGCAATACTGTGATCACATTGGTTCTTATTTCAACTCTGTCCACCTGGACCGCTAACACCGCTACGCATGCAGAAAACTGCTGTGTACGTTACTAGACAAGCGTTTTAACATTTTTCAGCCTTATATCCTTCAGCATAGGACGCTGTATCACTTCACTCCCTTCTTCGTAGAGTACACAGATCAAACTACACCCATGCCAATTGCCCAAAGGCTATCTTGATAAGCAAATGTTTTTGTATGCAGTACATGAGGGGAAACATACTATTTACTAGTTTATGAATTAAAATTTGTTTTCTCTTATGAAAATGATACGTTTAGGTGCAGTCTGCAAAGCATTATCCTTCTACTTGTCCATTCTGCTCACTATTTCAGTGTTCTTGCACCCACTTTTTTATGGTGAAGTTCAAATTTAAATAAATAGCTACTTGAATAGAAGCAATTAAGCTTGATGCTCCTTTTACTGAGAAGTAATTGGAATGTGGTTATCATCAACTTTCACAAAGGTGCAGGCAAGAACTTAATTTCCTCAAATTCTCTATGCCAGAAAAGCCTCTGCTACAAATCCAGGTGAGAAACACAGAATAGTTTCTCTTTCCATCACTCTAGTTTGACTTAGAGTGCTCTGTCTTTTTTTTTTAGCTTGCTGCCTTGAGTTATCTTTACCTGCCATCTGCACCCATGAATTTCACACTTGCTCTATCTGCCAAATTTTCAAAAGGTAAAGACCCAAATTCACACTTATTTTAAAACCTGTCCACCAATCCCCCAAACTTTGTGAGCTTAGATCTCCATCTGTCATTGATTTTAGGATTTCATCCCTACAAGGTAAGAAGCCTTATCACAGAAATCAATACACTGCACACTAGATCACTTTGTAAAACTACTTCAGCTCAAGCGTCAAAGACACTGACAGGGAAAAGCTACTCATACTGAGATGCAGCCTTGTGCAACTTCCAATATTACAACAAGGTAACTTACTACAGGTTCTTGAATTTGTGTGCAGTTCACCTGTACATGTGATGGGTCTCGGGACACTTACACAAAAGCATGCGTCAAAAGTGATACACGGGAGCCTTTGTTCCTAAATATTTTAACAGGACAATCTGTAAATTTTTTTTAAAAAAAACAACACCTTATTCTCTACTGGAGCAATTGGTGGTGGCTTCAAGGCAGACATAGGGGCAGCCCTGAGACGGGCATAGAAGGGACATAATTAGGACTTTGGGGATAGCATCCCAGCAATCAGGAAACATGGTTTATTACACATCCAGGCTGGCCAGTTATCATCACAATCACATCCTGCAGCACTGTGATGAGGACATAAGAGAATTTGTCGACGCATCCGGAATGAGACAAGGACAACAGTTTTGGATTTAAACGGTCGCACCCTTTATTCAATTGGAATTAGCCTAGTGGGGGTAAAAATTGCCTTTAGCAATTTGGGTCCAGTACTCAAATGTTAACTGTTTCAACATCAATGCCTCATGGGTCTAGGCCTGGATGTGCCCTCCCCAATGTTATCAATCGTCTCTCCCTTGATCCTTGGCTTGCCGCCTTGGCCCAAAGGGGACAAAGTCCTTTCGGACAGGAGTAAGGATCTTGGGTGCCTCCAATTTGGTGATTGTGCATGTCCCTACCCGCCTTCGCTGACCACCCCTCCCCGGGATACTAAGCCTGGCGCTGGCTGTGCCCTGCCTTTGCGCCCTGTGTTACTTCCCCATCTCTTAGGGAGATGACTCCACTACTACTGATTTCTTATTCAAAAACTTCAGAATCATACTGGACTCCTGCAAGAGTGTAACAAAGAACAATGACTACAACTAATGGAAACACCTTCCATAAATTCTAGCGTCGTTGTGTCTTGAACCGCTCAATTGATAGAGACACTGCGTGGAAGGCGAAAAAACAAAAACACTTGATGCCGATATAGTGTTCCTGCCAAAATTCCTTCCTGGTCCCTTACAGCGACTGGGTAATCACGCAGTGCCTCAGGGAGGCTTGCTCCAGGGGCTCACAAGCTGATACTGCAGCTTGTGTGAGGTGCGCTGAGAGGAGAGGCCCAGCCCCACAGCAGGACAGGGTCTCGAAGCCTGTGCTCTTCTCATTGGGGCAGCCCCGGTTGATGGGGCAACGCTGGCCGGGATGCGCTGTTCCCACCTTGCTGCGGCTGCTTCCCCAGAAACACTCCCCGCTGCAGCAGAGAACGCAGCCGCATCCACCTTGCCCCATTCCCTATATGGAAGCGCGACAAAGGCCCTCAATGCTGCCATTACTTGCTTGCCAAGGGTCCTTCTGTTGGCTCTTTCCTAAACAGATGCTTCCAACTTCCCAGTAACAAGTAGGGAAGAGAGGTTGGGGTGGTCACAACACAGAATGAGGATATTTGGTTGACATTTCTGCTGGTCAGTTAGCATCACAAACAGATCTTATACCACAGTGACACGTAATCCCTGGCATAGGCTCATTCTCTGCATATGTTGTGCAGGCTTATAAAATTGGAGCCCTATATCACATCTTTCCAGTGTTTGAGAGATAATCCTGAAGGTGTAAGTTAGAGCCCGGCCAAATTTCATGTACTCTGATTGGACTACAAAGATGTTACTGTCAGACATACATTTATAAGTTCATTGCTTATACCACCAGGACCCTTTAGTCAATCCTTCTGAAAGTTGGCATAGATAGTAAAACCTGGGGAGGGGTATAAACTTGGAAAGTTTTATCCACATTAGATGGGAGACAAAGACTTTACATCCAGGAATATATATGCAGATTTTTGCAAAACAACATAATTTAACTGCTTATAAAATCAGATTCCTTTATCCAATCATTCTGAAATTTGGTACACATAATAATTCCATTGGCAGTAGAAACACTACACGTTTGATCCATATATAATGAAGAAAAAAAAGTTACAGCCAGAAATATGGTTTCCATTGAAAACAATGGAAATCGAAAGCAAAAATGAAAACAAAATTTTGATATTTACGAAAACAAAAAATTTAAATAAAGAAAACAAAAAACAAAAACAAAAAATGACGTGGGTCCCTGGTGGACACGTCTAACAATGGCATCTCTCCCACCCACCCCACCTCTCCAAAGCCCACACTCTGATTGCTGCATGGACTGGTGAAGACCTTCCTATTCCTCCCCCTTCCAAAGAATCCCCTTTGCGCCCCACATTTGTGGGGTGGTCTAGAGGGTGGCAGGGCTTGTCCCACCCCCAATTAGAGGAAGGAGACAAGCTCAGAAATGGCCCCAGCCCTGAACCGCAGTTGCAAGGTGGGTGATGCAGGATCCTGTAGGCACCATTTTGTAGCGTGGCAGGTGCAGAGCCAGTCGCGCCGAAGAAGCCACCACGAGAGGAATCAGAAGCGGCAGCTCCTCAGATGAGCTCCTCAGCTCTTCATCAGACACAGCCCCTCCACCCCTCGAGGCAAAGCAAGCAGCCTCTCGGCCCGCTACAACACCCCCGGGGTTCAGGTGTCACCGTCCAGCCGTAACCGCTCACTCACGGGCAGGGACACCGGTCCAGGCAGTCACGTGGCAATAGGCATTGGCCCCACCTCTCGAGGGGATCAATCCACACACACACACAGACACAGACACAGACACACACACTCCGGGAGGCCCAACTGGCCCAGTCACCACGTGCATTTTGTGGCACCTTGCGGAGGCCAATTCCTTAGTCCCCACCCTCCTCTCATGGCCAAAGCCCAGGAGGCAGGGTTGTACAATAGACAGGCACCCAACATAGCAAAGGGAACAGGCCAAAGCAAGGGCAAGCCCTAACAAAACTGCCTTCCTCCACAAAAAACAAGCCCCCTCCCCGCCAAGGGCACAAGGCAGCTACAAGGCGAGGCAACCATAGCCTCGCTTCAGGAGAGGATGGGGGGGGGATGTAATGAGGAGGTAGTTAGGGACCTGGCTGAATGCTGCTCCCCCAGGATTCACCCCCTCCCTCAACCCACAGCCCAATGAAAGGGAAAGGGTGAGAGGGATCAAGACCTATCAGGCATGGGGGTGGGAATTCTCCCCCCCCAGCCCCTCGTGACCCTCCACCACCCAGGCGGAGGGATAGGTGCCCTGTGCCCCCTGCCAGAAGCAGGGATGTGTCCCTGCATGGGTGTGCTACACCCTGGTACCCCTTCCCCTCCCAGGTGGGGGGACAGGCACCCTGTGGTTCCCATTAGATACAGGGATGAGACCCTGCCAAGGCGGGTCACCCCTCCTGGCACCCTTCCCCTGCCTAGACAGGGAGGGAGGCGCCCTTTGTCTCCTAGCAGGCACAGGTACAAGACTCTGGCCAGGCGTCACCCGTGGACGGACTCCCAATTGGGCGGTTCAGGACCAATTGCAAACTTTCATGAGGAGAATGGAGAGATTGGAGGCAACAGTGCGAGCACTGGTGGAAGGGCATCCCCGCTCCCCAACAGGTGAGGTGCCAGCCCATAAACCGGAGCCGGGACTGTCAGCCCCCCGCCTAGCCAGCCCCCGCCATCTGTAGGAGGGTGGTCCGTGAACAGCAGGTAGGTGCTGCCACACACAACATACACAGAACTGGGACCCCCACTGTGGGGGTGCTGTGGCGGATGCGACCAATATAGTTTTCCTGAGACAGCGCCGCAGCAGAGGCTGCTCACACTCCTGGGGACCAAACTGGACACCATACAGGCAGAGTCCCACCTCCCCGAAGACAAGTTGGTGGCTTTGCTGCAGGTGATCAGGGGATGTCTCGCCCTCCTGAAGGTGACAGTGTGCCAACTCCAAGGCCTGTTGGGAAGACTGAACTTTGTCTGTCATATGGTGGCACTGGGCCGGGCCTTTCTGTCCTGCCTCTATGCTAAAGTCGCAGGAAAATTACCCTCCCCCTACCACGTCTGAGTAACGGAAGACATGAGGGAAGACCTTGAGACTTGGTGCCGGTTCCTGTCAGAATTTAATGGTGTAAGCCTCTGGAGACAGATGCTACTGCTTGAGGCCAAGCTGCAGATCCTGTCTGACGTGGCTGGGGCCTTTGGCTTTGGCCTCTACTTCAGAGGAAAATTGTGTGCCACCCCGTGGCCCTCCGAGTGGGCAGACGACCTCACCTTTCTCGAGCTTGGGACCTGGGACCTTACCTTTCTCGAGCTCTTCCCCATAGTCCATGCAGTCCACCTATGGACCGGGGGAGTTCACCAACAGAGTAGTACTCTTCTGGTGCAACAAGCTCATGGTGGTGCACATGCTCAATACTGTCCTCCAAATCAGTAGAGTGATGAGATTGGTCAGAGCTTTCATTCTGCAGTGCTTGAGGAATAACATTCTGTTTACATCCAAACATGTCCCTGGAGTTAACAACGGCAAAGCCGATGCCCTCTCTCACCTCCAGATGGATCATTTCCACCTGTTGGTGCCAGAAGCCAGCGAGGAGCCGGAGGCCATACCAGAGGATATGTGGAGCATTGGATAATAGCCCTATATGAGGCAGTGCAAGGATCCTTAGCAATCAACACTAGGGATGCAAACCAAAGGGCTTTCTCCAGGTTCCAGGAATTCAGAGCAAGCCAGGGATGGAATATGGGCTTCCCCATTTCCGAGCCCCAAGTTTTGCAGTTCACTCTGCCCCTATGCAAGAGGGGGCTGGCTCCATCCAAAATAGCGGGCAAGCTGTCAGCTGTGTCCTTTACTAGTACGCTAGCAGGGCACGCACACACACACAGGTTTCTTTGCGAGTAAGCTGATTGAATCTTGGTCTCACGAGCACAGAAGCAGGTCAGACAACAGGTTGCCCATCACACCCGAGATCCTAGCCTCTTTGGCTGGCGTGCCCTCCCAGGTTTGTTTTAGTCTATTTGAGGCCAGCTTGTTTGATTTTGCCTTCAAGCTGGCCTTCTTTGGGGCCTTTCGGGTCAGTGAATTGGCGGCTGCATAAAAATGGGACTCTGGCTGCAAAGCTATTGCCATCAGGGACATTGTGTTACAGGGCCAATCTCTTCAGATCATCCTCCGAGGTTCCAAGACCAACCAAAGGCATAGGGGGCAGGTAACAACACTTCACAGGGCGGGCTCTCCCGATCTGTGCCCAGTAGCAGTGGCCCGCCACTACATATCAGTGCGCCCAAGAATCCCAGGCCTGTTTTTTACTCCATAAGGATGGATCTCTGCTGACCCGTCACCAATTCTCCACAGTCCTGAACCAGGGCTTGCACAGGATTCACCTTCCAGCCTATCGTTTCGGGTCCCATTCATTCTGCATCAGGGTGGCAAGTTACGCTTCAGCGATTGGCCTCTGCGATGATAGGATTCAAGCCATAGGGAGATGGTGATCCTCAGCATTCCGATCCAATACGAGGCCAGTGCACGACTCCCGCCCCGCAAACCAGGCCGTTCCCCATCCCCCAACCTCATCCGCATCCCNCCCATTCATTCTGCATCAGGGTGGCAAGTTACGCTTCAGCGATCGGCCTCTGCGATGATAGGATTCAAGCCATAGGGAAGATGGTGATCCTCAGCATTCCGATCCTATGTTCATGACCTAGCATATTAAAGGTTGGGGCCATTCTTAAATGTTAATTTGTTTTGTTCTAAGAGCAGTGTCGGTGAGCCCACGCAAGTTGATTTGGATGGCTGGCCACAGAATGGTCTATTGGGTGGGCAAGGCCACTGGCCGCTCACACTGGATATGCAGCTAGGCCTCAGCAATCAAGCTGAAGTTGTTTGGAAAGCCAGAAGTGGCATGAGGTGGGAACAGCGTATGCTACTTATTCATGTGGCCTCCAGGAGGCAGCACCCCCATATTTTAGTCATTCATCTCGGGGAGAAAAACCTACCCAAACCAACCGGGCTCAAGCTAGTTGTAAATATAAAAAGGGACTGGGTGGAGGCACGCAGGCTACTGTCCTGCACCAAGCTAGCATGGACACATGATGGAGAGGATTAAGTGGACTAATATGGTTTGCTCAGGCAGAGGAGACAGGGTCTGAAGGAAGATAAACAGAGAAGTAGAAAAGTTAGTCCTTGCCCACAGGGGGACTGCACCACCCACGGTAAAATTGGTTTTTTTCTCAGACTGAGCTATACAGGACAGATGGGGTGCACCGCTCAGAGGTGGGTGTCGAGCTGTACCTTGGGGCAAAAAAAGCAACGCTAGTGCAGTTTGTGCAGGAGTCGGGAGTGGGGGTCTCAAACCAACCAAGCATAAGCTGGCAGTTTGCTGTGGCAGGGGTCCAGGGAGTTATTTAACAAGGTTAGTAGAATTATCTGTTAAGCCATCTCCTTATAAGACGGGGCCACGGGCGAAGCTAGAGCAGGGGCGGCCAGCTTACAACTCAGGCCCAGGAGGGAGGGCTGAGCTATACACCCGAGGACAGGGGTGGTCCCATGTGGGGTCACCCCCTCCTCTCCTGCTTTGGTCATGAGAGGTTACATACCTCCCTGACCAGCGAGCGACCTATGAGCAGTAAAACGTTTGGTGGCACCAAGGGGCATCGGGCCACCAAATTAGTTTCTTGCAGTTATAGTTACAAACTGGACCCAGGAGGGAGAATGCCCCCTCCCCAACTTTTAACCTTTCAGTCAGTAAAGAGTGCAGCCTTTAAATCCCACAAATGTGATTGTCTTCTTCTTGGGTGCTGAGACAAGCAACCTGTGTCCGCGGTCAGGAGGCTGGTGTACCCTGCCTCAGCTGCTGAAAATTTAGATGAAGCTATTGGTTTTCCTCATACTTCTAAACGTGTGGAGTATGTGTCCCCTTCTATAATTGCACCCGAGATCCGGATGGGACAGCGCTACTTCTGAGGGTGTTTTTAAATGAGACAAGAAAGGCGGCGATCCTGCCCCCTACGATACGGATCCCCAATGTGCCGGCTTTAAGCCGCACTTCCGGGTCCCATTTTAGAGTCGCACGCGCAGAAGGATGCACATGCGCACATTGTCTCCGAGACGGGTCTGATGCTCTTCTGAACATCAGACCCGTCCTAGAGAGGAAGGCTGGGGGGAGATGCGGCAGATTAAACGATCCCGCTTGTGAGCGGGATCGTTTAGAAGTGCCCTACATGTCATTCCTTAGCTGTCTAGGACCTGCAAGAAGGGCTGGGATGCACAGCTCGGCTACTTGTATGTGGAAGGTGACTTTTCTGGTGGTCTTTTCGTTTCCCAACGGTATGTGATTTTGTTTAGAAAAAATGATCACTGTAGCTTTGATTGTTACAAGTTAGCATCTTGTATTATCATTTTCAAATTAAATAAAAATCTTGAATGAAAGTCGGGGAAAAGAGTAAGGAAGGATTTGTACTGAAACATATTAGCCACCCAGAAAAACACTGGACTTGTGTGTCAATGCCAAAGGCATACATTTTCTTGTTGTAAGTTACTTGTTTGGCCGCAATGAGATATTAAAAAGGTACACAAATTCATTTATTGCCTGCATGCAGAGGGGCACCTGGCTTTTTAAAAAACATTATTGAGTGGTTTTGCTCTCAGTTTTCCTGGAGAGGAGGAAAGTGTTTTCTCCCCCACCTGCTGTCAATATTTCCAGTTGTTCCTGCTATCAAATAAAGGGGTGGAGGGCTCATAGAATTAAGTAGAAGAAAAGATCCATGTAGTTGTCTTGATTTGTAGTCCATGAGCCAGAGTGAACACCAGTACCAGTTGGGGGTGGCAAAATGTGAGTTTCACAGGTTTGCTTAAATAGCTGCATATCACCCCAAAATATGTGATAACTTCACCTCCTGAGCAGAATTCTTGTGATGGCTGTCAATAAATATCCAGCTTGCCAGCTGTAAATATGCCCTTATTCAGCAGAGTACCACTTTGCATAGGTTATCACATGTAAACAACATTTACAGATATACAGGTATTAAACCAACTTCACTATAAATTTGCGACCCAGGTGGTACCAGTTGAAGAAATTTCTGGTCAGGGCTCATGGATATAGTATCTGTGTGGATCAAGAAAACAAAACAAATACAGTAGAACTTCCCATATCCGAGCACATGATTTTTACCCAAATTAAACGTTTTCAGGTAGACGGTCACAAAACATAGTCAGAATATTAAAGTCCCATAATACTCTGGGGGAAAGAGGGATTAGGTGGGGGGTGCTTTGGGCCTTTGTTCACAGCTCATTTAAATCAATTGGTATTGTTACACCAATTTCAGTTGGCTTTGGATCAAGATTTTGGAGAGTAATTGGGATGACAGGATGGGAGAAGAGTAGAATAACTAATGGAGTTTTGTTACTAATGGGATTAGCGGTTTATGTTGTTTGTCCAGACAGTCTATTAAACTCAATGACTGTGTAAAAAAAGTTTTAATTTTGATTTGATATTGTAAACAGAGAACTTCAGACTCCCACTTAACTAATTTAAATCATAAAGTAAGTGGCATTATTTCTGTCATGTGCTACCAATAATTTAGCAAATATCTCTGCCATAAAAATATCTCCTGCCAGGTGGTCAATGGGTGATGTATAAGTACTGGGGGACTAGATTTTAGGGGGTTATTTTTGTATTATTTTAAAATTGTATAGTTGCTCTAATATTTTACACTTCCTTTATGTGTGTATTGTTTTATTTTACACATATTTTATACTCTAATCCTATGTGTTACTCTCCCAAGTTCTCAAGATAGGATATATAGATATAAGCAATGAATTAAATAAAATAATCAATCACTGTTTGCTAAAAGTCCATGACCAAAAGCGGACTTTGTAAAAATGCAGTCTACTTAATGAAGCCACAGTAACAGTCAAGAAAACAGGGTGAAAACAAATGAGACCGCAGCTAGCCTGATCTCTACCCAACCCATGAAGCAGCAACGCATTGTCATCCATTGGGGTGGCACAGAGAACAGAACACACGTGCAGCCACCACACTGCCCCCAAGGAACTGAACACACGGCAGGCAGGACTTGGCCACTAGCCACCAGAAGTAGGATCTGGCCTGTGAAAAGCAACAAGTGGCAGCAGATCACTCCTAGACTCTGGGACAGAGCAGTCCCTGCTGAGGGCCATGCATGGCCCCTTCCCAAGCTGAAGGCACTGTCATCCCTGCCTGACTCCCGCTGGCTGGTGTCTGGGGTGCAGGGAAACCAGTGGCTCTGCCCAGGCAAAGCTGTACCCAGAGAGCATCCCGGGGCCAGTCCCCCTAACCCAGAGGTGGTGGGTCCCAACTCAGCACATGGGCAGAGGCAGTGCCTGTGCTACATGCCTATGTTCACCACTGCTACTGCTCCAGGAGAGGGTCCCACTGACACATGGGGCAGGAGACAAGGAGGGAGAGAGGAAGGGACTGCATGGAGCTGGGCTCTGAGGCAAGGGTAACCCCTGAGACCACGCCTGGGCAAGGGTAACCTCCCCAGTCTCTTCTTCCTTCCCTGGCCATGCCATGCCATCAGCTGATAGGTGGCCGGGGGTGGGTCTGTTAAATCCTAGCCCACACCATTAGCTGACAGCAAGCCGGTGGCTGCTGTTCCTGGTCCCAATCTTTGCCGACCTCGTGGCCTTGTCCACGTGCTGGAAGACCTCACCACGTACAGTGGCTGTGCAGGACCTAACAGACGGGAGGGTGCACATTAGCTCGAGTTCGCCTGGCTGAGCTAGCCTTACATTGTGCTGCGTCAACCAACGTCTTTGGACAACACGTCGAATTACAGCTGGCCGCCTGCACCATGGTGGAAGTGGGTGAGCATCTGGTGACCACCTAACAAATGGGCAGGTGAATTGCAGGATAATGTCGACTAATGTGGGCTACTGTTTTTTTTATTTTCACCCATAGTAAGTGATCAGGAGAAGTTTTACAAATATAAATTCCACTTGCAGATATACCATCCGATGCTTTTCTTCAGTCTACGCTACGTTGTAGAACATAGCAATCTATAGCACCACAACTTCCTAACAGTGACAAGAACACAGTAACCTTTGCTAAATTGGGTTTTGCTAGACAAAATTGTCAAATGACTAGGATAAGCTAGTCAGCTAGGTATAATTCAAAGTGATTATCACCACAATGAGTTCTACTGCAGAAAATAAAAGATGGAATATGTTCTGAACAAAGCAAGTCCACATGAATTATGTGAAACTGAGGCATAAATAAACCCTTAGAAGAAATCCCGCAATGTTGGGTACCGGAGAACTCATATCAACTCTGTGTAAAATGGGCCATTAGAACCATGTTCTCTGGACAGTGTGCTGGTCATGCTGAGTGGGAAATTTAATTATTTTTCTCCGCATGACAAATTTCAAGGGAACACTGAAAATATTTCTGGTTTTCAGCAGCTTTCATTTGGAGAGAAGTTATGCTGAGAATAGGAAAAGTGGGATTGTAGGTCTCATTGACCCTTCCTCATTTCTGCACCAATGCCGGTTTTGCTAGAATTGTCCCTAAACCAGCTTCCTAGAGGAAGCTTGGAGGAGAGTACTCCTATATAAAGAAAAAGAAAGACTATATTGAAAATTCCCTTTATTTAAAATGAGTGTCTTCCATGAATGATGTGTGTTGAAAGCTTTTTTTTCCCCCTCTCATTTCTTTTTTTTAAAGCCCTCAGAGAACTGGCTATTGAAATTTAAATTAGGGGCAACTAAGGTCTCCGATCAGTAGTCCTTGTGTAGAAAAATCCCTCACTGAAGTTAGTAGCTTCAAAGAGGGAATTTCTTGACAATGACTACTGATCCAGGCCCCTAGTTTCGTCTCTCTCTTCACCAGACTGGCTTCTATGACACCACTATAAAGCTTTCTCTCCTAATATTTTATGTCTTCCTTTGGGAAGTTTTTTTTTTTTTTTTAATCTTGTGATATAAAATGGAATCATTTCAGAGACTTCAATATTACAAGTGAGTATGTCCTGTGTTATAACTGATTATGTTTTTGGAGAATATACAGTTTTCTCTAAAGAATCTGTTAAAGTCTAACAAATAGCATGGTTTAAAAGTCACAATAAAATACGTTGTAAAAATCACATCAGAGTTTTCCCTAACTTGTCAGATTTCACACAATTGTTTATCCCCTATGGCATGTGTTATCTAGCAGCTATTTCATTCATGACTGTGGTGCTTACAAGGGTACACATGACTTTGTTGCTACATAAACACCTTCAGCACATCCTTCTAGCCATACTCATAGGAATAGTTCTCTGGTAGATTAATGGGGCTATCCTTGTGACTAGAGCTGAAACAAATACTGGAACTGTTCTTCACAGATACTATTCACATTTTCAGACAGCCCTCCAAATACCCAAACAATATTTGCAGCTGAAATAGAATAGAAATTTCAACATTTTGTGAAAGCATTTCATTTATTCCTGTTCACTGAAGGAACACTTGGTTCACGGAAGAAGGGTCAGGTTCCCCGAAACGCGTCTGAACGCCAGAACCAGTGCAGGGGATATGCATGCGCACAATTAATGTATACCAGTTATAAACTGTGTCATGCCACAATTTGATGTAACTATTGTGCTGTAATTTCATCATTTCATCAGCCATTCCATGGTGTCATATGTTTTCCATTGAATGCCAGGATTTGTTGTAATCACTGTGCTGTAATGTTGTTTTATGGTTCATCAGCTATTTCATGCCGTTATATGCTTGACTGATTTGTATGATCCAGTTATCAATGTTCAGTATTGATAGTAAAAATCATGTATGATTGAATTTTGCAGTACCAGCCCCCTTTTTTCCTTGATCAGCCCTCCAAATACCCAAGCAATATTTGCAGCTGAAATAGATAAGCATGAGCAGACCAGCTGCCCTTTCCAAAATGGCACCAATGCAGCCTGTGCTATACTGGAAAGGGGCTGTGCATGCACAGAACAGCCATGGCAGCTGTTCGCACATGCACAGAGACCACTTTCAAACGAGGTGCTTAGAAGCGCCTCCTGAGCCCCGTGTTGAGAGAAAAGTCGTGCGGGGAGTGTTTACACGCTCCCCATGCTGCCAGAAGTGGCGTGCTGCCCATTGTCGGTGGCAGCTGGAGACTCAGGGCTTTAAAGAGGCGCGTTCTGAAAGCCTCACTTTTCAGGCTTTCAGAATGAGCCTCTTCAAAGCCCTGCATCTCCAGCCGCTGCTGCTGCCAACAACGAGCAGCACATCACTTCCGTCAGTGCGGGGAGCGTGTAAACACTCTCTGCGCGGCTTCTCTCTCAACGCAGGGCTCAGGAGCCGCTTTTAAGCACCTCGTTTGAAGGTGTCCAGAGTGTTTAATTTTTTTTTCAAGAATCTTGTGAGGCCTCGAACTGTTATGGGGATCTTGTCAAGATTTCAGTAATGGTTCTTGATTCTAGCAAGATTCTTCCGAGAATCATTTTGATTCTCGTTTCAGCCCTAATTCAAACCCTAGACTCCAAGGTCACAATCCAAGGCACTATCCACTGACCCACTCACCTGAATACATTATTTTCTGCAAACAGCTCAACTAGCTTTGAATGATTTAGGATAGAACCTTCATAAAGACGGCCTCTCTTGAATCTGTGCACTACTTAATATTTGCAGCGCCATCCCCCATCTGGTTCTGGCTACTACCAGAAAGACAGGCTACAGTTCTAGGTAACCCATGGGGTCCACTCTATTGTGGTAATTCCTATGCCTGATGTTCCCAATTTACCAGTTTGATTTCACCACTATATTGCCTGTAGGCCCCTTTAAGTCTCCTATTCATTCCATTTAATACTTTCTGTTTAAATGGTGTAGCCATTATTTTTAATCTTTGTCGAAGTTACAACCAGCATTCTGTTCAGTATGCAAGTGACAATCTATGCTGACGACATCATGTTACCTCATCTCACTAGCTTTCCACAATGGCGAGGCTATCTATGGAGATTTGGGGACGTAATTTCCTGAGAATTACAGATGCCGATAAGACAGCTAGTCACGAAACCAATATCAAAATATTTGTTGGAACGCCGACAGTTCATGTGGGCATCAGTGACACAAATAGTAGTGACTTCTTTTGATAGAAGAGCTTTTAATGCTACTTACCTTCTGTAATGCACTGGCAGTTTGTGTCATTATTCGCTTATTCCACTTCTCCTTCCTCCAAAAATCAACATCAAAGGATCAATAGAACCATTATAAAATGTGTTTGGTATAATTAAAGAGGCACGAGTCTTATTTTTATGCTGCAGGTTGCATTAAAATACCAACAGGAAACAGAACTGATTCAGCATACAGCAGACTCTTCCAGATACTGACTCCTTAATCCTTTCAATTTTTCCCCAATTTCTTTCTTTCTTTTTTTTT
>QEPC01000029.1:1181447-1212375 GCA_003113815.1 Sphenodon punctatus | reverse complement strand
TCTCCCTCTGTTCCCCTTCCTAAGTCTCTCCCCCAGCTCCTGTTTCTCAGATTGTAAGCCCTAGGGGCAGGGACCGTGTCTATTTTATTACTTTGTAAAGTGCCAGGTACACTGCTTGCGCTATATAAATGTTTGTTAATAATGTGGAACAAGTGAACAGAGAGTGGTTATTTACCCTCTCAAATAGTACTAGAACTAAGGGGCATTCCATGAAACTTACAGGTAGCAGATTTAAAACAAAAAAAATAAAGTATTTTTTTCACTCAACACACTGTTAAGTTGTGGAATTTGTTGCCAGAAGAGGTGGTCAAGGCCAGTAGCATAGCAGGGTTTAAGAAAGGGTTGGACAAGTTTCAGGAGGATAGATCCGTTAGCGACTATTAGCCAGGTAGGTTTGGGGAACGTAACCTCTTACTGTCAGGAGCCGGGAGTGAACAACAAGGAATGGGTCGCCCCACTGTGACCTGTTGTGTACTTCTGCCAAGAGACCTAGCTTTGTATGACTAAGCAGAGCAGGGCTTATTCAGGAGTGAGAGAGAGGCCTATACTTCTGGCCTTGTACTTTCAGTGACCACATGCCCCGAAGAGGAAACCGTCTAATACTGGTTCTCCTTCTGAAACTCCTCAGGAATGGTAGCAGCAGTGGTCAGCTGCTGACAGTGTTCGCAGAGCCCCGTTGCTGCTGCTCCCGAGGCCAGGAGGTCATGTGGTTTCTGCAGGGGTCCACTGCTCAACCTACCTGGGAGTCCTGCCAATTCTCATGCTGTCACCGACTCTAAGCGCAAACTCTTTATCATATTTAAGGGAGACAGGGTGAATGTAGTTTAAATGAGTCTGATCCTACTAATATTTCAGCATATGTTTAGATGCATGGATTTTTTTTTTATTACCAGGATCTTATACTCTATGCTCTTTCAACTAAGGTCTATGTCTTCATTTAGCACCTAGAACACTGTGATGGCAGCAGCAACAAATAATACATTTTAGGATTTTATTTTTTTTAGAAAATGACTTCATTTAAAGAAGGACCATGGATCTCTATCACTATAGCTTACATATGCTTGGTCAGGTTTGGCTCATGTTAATTTTGCTTGGAACACATCCAAACCAATTTGACTAAGCATTCAATTACCAAGACAAAGACTACAACAGATACTACAACAGGCTGAATGAATACAACAATGGGGGGAAAAGGCATACATTGTCTTAAATTATAGCGTATATATTTGTGTAATAACTGTTTCAGAAGTGAAATCTTTACAACACAGCGATTTCTTTCTGGCTTCCTCTATTATCACAGCATTTGGTAGCTGCAAAATATAGTTATAGGTTTGACACTTTGTTCACCCATTTCACAGCTCACATGTATGGGTTTTTAAATGCCAGCCATCTTGAAGTGCATTGTGCCACAATTTAGAATTAAAATGAGAAGCACAAATTAGTCTATTTATATACTGAAGCAGAACTCCCCATAGGCAACAGAGGAGGGTTCTGCCAGGGCCCCTTGGCCAGCCTTAAAGGCGGCCACCAGGGGCTATTGTTGCGCTCCCAAAGGAATGGGGCGAGGAGGGAACGGCCGCACTCCCCTTCTGCAGCAACCTGGCTGCAGCGGGGAAATTTTGCTGGGTAGAGAGCCGGGCCGTGGCAGGAAGTACGGCGGCCTGGCTGAGGTTGCCCAGCAACAGGGACTTCAACCAATGGGCGAGTGCAGGCTTGGGGGCCCCTCCTTTTTTTTGTTGGACAGGGCCTTCCTGCCCGCTGCGCCTTCTCCGGCTCATTCGGAGCCCGGAGCTGTCAAGGGAGCTGCATTACCATTCTCCTCAGGGTCGCGCCTTTGCTGTTACACGATGGGGAAGGCTAAGGGAAAGAAATGCCCAAGGAGGTCCGAGACTGTACAGGGAGCTTCAGGAGAGCTCGCGCCTACTATGGTAGGAGAGAGGATACTGCCATGGCAGGCGGGGGAGCGGAATATGGGCAATTCCAGGGCCCAGCCTCCCTTGGCTGGGGGAGCAGCCGACACCATTTTAGGGGCATTGCAAGACAGGCTCATGGGCTGTGAAGTCCTGGTTCAGCACATGACGGCTGCGCATACCCGGGGGGGGGAGGCTCGGCGTGACACAGCCTCCCCGCCCCCCCCCCATAGCGGGAGCTGGCCTGGGACTCTTCCCACGGTGGCGGGGGGATTGGCTCTGCTGACTGGGGTGTGTGGCCCACAAACTGGTGCATGGGGCCCTACCCAGGGTGGCGCTGGTATTGGCCAGGTGGGGGGGCTCGGTNGTGTGCCACAGGGTCTGCCCCCTAATGGGAGATGGTCGGGGACTCTCCCCATAGTAGCAGGGGGTTTGGCTCTACTGACTGGAGTGAGTGGCCCACAAATGGATGCATGGGGCCCCACCCAGAGTGGCGCATCCACGACATTGGCAGGTGGAGTGGGGAATTTTGTGCTGCCCCCATGGGAGGTGGGCCCGGGTTGGGTGGGTCAACCCTGCGGTGCCAGGACTGACAGTAATGGAGCCACTCCCCCTTGGTTCTGGGGTTGGTCAACTGAGTGGTGGGTCCACGCATGAGCTGGGGATGCAGGCCCAGGCAGAGCCCCAGGGACTGGAGACTTGGAATATGTGTAGTCCCGTGCCCGATGCAGCACCAATACCCTGGAGACAGGGAGGACGAGCTGTTGTACCCACTCCCAGATACCGGGGGGAGAGCCCTCCTTCCCTCCCAACACAGGCCTGGGGTACTGCCTGTACTGGATGGGGTTCCCACGGGGTGGGTTTCCTGCAGCAGGGGGACGGTGGGCTGGGGGAGGCCCCTCCTTATCCCAACAGGAACAGCCAGAATGACCAGGGTGATCAAGACGGGGAGGAAGAGATGATACCCCCGGGGGTGCGAGAAGCACTGCTGTGGATCACGGTCTTGGAGAAAGGATTACAGGCCATGGCGCAAGGATATCAACCCCGTCCGGTACCGGACCAAGGACAACAGCTGCAAGGAGGTATGCGGGGACCTACTGGAGGGAGAAAGCCTGGTGGGATACCAACATGGGCCACAATACCATGACCCGATGTGGCAAACCCCGGTTTTAAGTTCCACCAACACCAGGATGGCGTCGGGCACCGCACCTACAGGATTCGCCTCCCAGGCAACTGGAAGTGGTTTACAAGGGGTGGGGGCGGTCGAGTTTCCACGACTCTGGTGGAACGGGTCATGGGGTCCTCACACCGGGCTGTTTTGGCCCCCCGCCGGCGGTGGTAGTGGGGCCCAGCCCATATGGAGCACAGGCCTTACAGGTCTGGGCCCAGCCTCTGAATGCAGGCGTGTCACCCATAGGGGTGGCAAGACCAACCATGCCTCTTGGGGGGGGATATGCAGACATTTCTGCCCCGATAGGTGCTCACCTCCTTCAACCCACCAGGGAAAAGACTTGGAAAGAGGAGTACATTGACATCTTTACCCTATTGTTCACCGATCCTGTGCCTGACCCTAACGATAAGGAAGGGGGGGGGGAGGACAAGGAGCGCTTTAAGTGTCTGAAAGTGGACCGTAACTGGGCCAATGGGACTCTAGCATGGTCCATCTATCAGGGAGTTATTGTTCAGGCTTACCCGGACCGGGCATACGCTCTAATGAAGAATGCCGATATAGTCCACCATGCATACGGCACTGGTCCCTCAGGGGCATGGTTGAGGTATGACGAGGCGTTTAGGCACAGGGCTTCTTACATCCTCGGTTTAAGATGGGACACGCATGCCCCAGACTTGTGGCTTGATAGTATGAACGACAGCACTAACGCCCCTTGGACAGACAGTGACTATGTCTTAACATGAGGGGGGGGTAGCACCATCAAATGACCCCTTTCGGAGCGAGGGCCAGAAGACCCAGAGTCTGTGAGCTTCCCAGTGCTGGGAGTCCACCCGTACGGGCAGGTGTGGGTGTGTCGGGTGTGGGTGTGTTGGGCATATGGCACAGACACGCGTGTGCCGTATGCGAGGGAAGCCATGCAACTACTGCGTGCTATAAGGGGCGGCAGTCAGGACCTAGGGGCCGGAACAACCCGCCCCCCCAGGGGAAGGGTGGACAGAACGGTCCTCTGGGCTGAAGCAATGCAGAGTCCCAACTTCAGTTAAGGTAGGGGAGCTAGAAAGGACACTGAAGGATCATCCAGACAGAAATGAAGTTTTGTATATAAAAGGTTTTAGAAGCGGTTTTAGGATCCCCACTTGGGACGTCAAACCCAGAAAAGTGCCCCCTCCCCCCAATTTGAAATCGATGATGGGAATGGAACATGTGGTCCGGACAAAGGTGGACAAAGAGGTTAACGATGGAAGGGTGGCTGGGCCGTTTGATGCCCTCCCTATGTCGGACTTGGTGGTTTCCCCATTAGGAATAGTCCCGAAGAAAACGCCTGGGGAATTCCAGAAGATACACCACCTATCTTACCCTCGTGGGCGGTCAGTCAACGATGCCATTCCTGGGGAGCTCACATCAGTCCAGTATGTTCCTTTTTGATGCTGCGGTTCAAGCAGCAAAGAGAGCCGGCAAATATGCACTCTTAGCCAAGTGTGATATTAAATCTGCCTTTCGCCTGCTGCCTGTTCAACTGGATAGTTTTCACCCTTTGGGGCTTCCATTTTCAGGGCCAATTTTATTTTGATTGGGCAATGCCAAGCTCTCTGGTGGAATGGGTGGTTCGGCAGCGGGCGAAGGAAGGGGAAGTCAAGAAATATCTGGATAATTTCCTCTTTATTGGCTGGGCCGGGACCAGAGAATGTATTGGACTGATGGAGATCTTCCAGATGGTGGCCGATGAATTAGGTATTCCACTCGCCCTAGAAAAAACTGAGGGACCGGATACCACAATGCCCCAAAAGGTGAGTGAATTGGATACCATTATTGGGGTATCCCGCCTCCCTATGAAGAAGATCATTACCCTGAAGGCCAAAGTGGCTGCCTGTTTGGTGGCGGTAAAGGTTGCCGTCAAGGAGTTGCAATCTTTGATCGGGAGTTTGAACTTCGTCTNGGGGTGGGCCCTGGTTGGGTGGGTCAACCCGTGGTGCCAGGACTGACAGTAATGGAGGCACTCCCCCTCAGTTCCGTGGCTGGTCAACTGAGTGGTGGGCCCACGCACGGGCTGTGGGTGCAGGCACAGGCAGCGCCCCAGGGGCTGGAGACTCGGGATATGGGTAGTCCTGTACCTGATGCAACACCAATGCCCCAGAGATGGGGAGGGTGAGTTATTGTCCCCTCTCCCAGATACAGGGTGGGAGTTCCCCCTCCCCCCCAGCGCAGGCCTGGGGTACCGCCTGTACCGGATGGGATTCCCATGGGGTGGGTTTCCCCTTCTTCACTGGGGCATGCTGCCCCCCAAACTCCCCCCAGAACCCCTGCAGCAGGGGGATGGTGGCCCGGGGAAAGCCCCTCCTTATCCCAACAGGAACAGCCAGAATGACTAGGGTGATCAAGGCGGGGAGGAAGAGATGATACCCCCAGGGGTGCGAGAAGCACTGCAGAGGATCATGGTCTTGGAGAAAGGATTACAGGCCATGGCACAAGGATATCAACCCCCTCTGGTACCGGATCAAGGACAACAGCTGCAAGGAGGTATGTGGGACCTACTGGGGGGAGGAACCCTGGCTGGATAACAACATGGACCACAATACCACGACCCAATGCAGCAAACCCCGGTTTTAAGTTCCAACAACCCCGGGATGGCGTCGGGCACCACGCCTGCAGGATTCGCCTCCCAGGCAACTGGGAGTGGTTTACAAGGGCCGGTGGCGGTCAAGTCTCCATGACTCTGGTGGAACGGGTCATGGGTCCCCAAGCCGGGCCCTTTTGGCCCTCCTCTGGTGGCAGTAGGAGGGCCTTAGCCATATGGAGCACAGGCCCTACAGGTCTGGGCACAGCCTCTGAATGCGGGCGTGTCACCCATGGGGGTGGCAAAACCACCCATGCCTCTTGGGGGGGGATACACGGATGTTTCCGCCCTGATAGGCGCTGACCTCCTTCAGCCGACCAGGGAAAAGATTTGGAAAGGGGAGTATATTGACATCTTTACCCTATTGTTCACCAATGCTGTGCCTGACCTTAATGATCAGGAAGGGGGGGGGGGGATACACGGATGTTTCCGCCCTGATAGGCGCTGACCTCCTTCAGCCGACCAGGGAAAAGATTTGGAAAGGGGAGTACATTGACATCTTTACCCTATTGTTCACCGATCCTGTGCCTGACCCTAACGATAAGGAAGGGGGGGGGGAAGGACAAGGAGCGCTTTAAGTGTCTGAAAGTGGACCGTAACTGGGCCAATGGGACTCTAGCATGGTCCATCTATCAGGGAGTTATTGTTCAGGCTTACCCGGACCGGGCATACGCTCTAATGAAGAATGCCGATATAGTCCACCATGCATACGGCACTGGTCCCTCAGGGGCATGGTTGAGGTATGACGAGGCGTTTAGGCACAGGGCTTCTTACATCCTCGGTTTAAGATGGGACACGCATGCCCCAGACTTGTGGCTTGATAGTATGAACGACAGCACTAACGCCCCTTGGACAGACAGTGACTATGTCTTAACATGAGGGGGGGGTAGCACCATCAAATGACCCCTTTCGGAGCGAGGGCCAGAAGACCCAGAGTCTGTGAGCTTCCCAGTGCTGGGAGTCCACCCGTACGGGCAGGTGTGGGTGTGTCGGGTGTGGGTGTGTTGGGCATATGGCACAGACACGCGTGTGCCGTATGCGAGGGAAGCCATGCAACTACTGCGTGCTATAAGGGGCGGCAGTCAGGACCTAGGGGCCGGAACAACCCGCCCCCCCAGGGGAAGGGTGGACAGAATGGTCCTCTGGGCTGAAGCAATGCAGAGTCCCAACTTCAGTTAAGGTAGGGGAGCTAGAAAGGACACTGAAGGATCATCCAGACAGAAATGAAGTTTTGTATATAAAAGGTTTTAGAAGCGGTTTTAGGATCCCCACTTGGGACGTCAAACCCAGAAAAGTGCCCCCTCCCCCCAATTTGAAATCGATGATGGGAATGGAACATGTGGTCCGGACAAAGGTGGACAAAGAGGTTAACGATGGAAGGGTGGCTGGGCCGTTTGATGCCCTCCCTATGTCGGACTTGGTGGTTTCCCCATTAGGAATAGTCCCGAAGAAAACGCCTGGGGAATTCCAGAAGATACACCACCTATCTTACCCTCGTGGGCGGTCAGTCAACGATGCCATTCCTGGGGAGCTCACATCAGTCCAGTATGTTCCTTTTTGATGCTGCGGTTCAAGCAGCAAAGAGAGCCGGCAAATATGCACTCTTAGCCAAGTGTGATATTAAATCTGCCTTTCGCCTGCTGCCTGTTCAACTGGATAGTTTTCACCCTTTGGGGCTTCCATTTTCAGGGCCAATTTTATTTTGATTGGGCAATGCCAAGCTCTCTGGTGGAATGGGTGGTTCGGCAGCGGGTGAAGGAAGGGGAAGTCAAGAAATATCTGGATAATTTCCTCTTTATTGGCTGGGCCGGGACCAGAGAATGTATTGGACTGATGGAGATCTTCCAGAAGGTGGCCGATGAATTAGGTATTCCACTCGCCCAAGAAAAAACTGAGGGACCGGATACCACAATGCCCCAAAAGGTGAGTGAATTGGATACCATTATTGGGGTATCCCGCCTCCCTATGAAGAAGATCATTACCCTGAAGGCCAAAGTGGCTGCCTGTTTGGTGGCGGTAAAGGTTGCCGTCAAGGAGTTGCAATCTTTGATCGGGAGTTTGAACTTCGTCTTCCGGGTGGTGACCCCAGGGCAGGCATTCTTGTCTCACCTGTATGAGAAGCTACTGGGCGACCCCCTGCCTCACTATCACATCGGGGTTACACAGGAAATGAAGGAGGACCTCCAGACTTGGGCAGCATTCTTAGCAGAGTATAACGGGACTAGTTTCTGGTGGGAAGATCTCTTGTTGGAGGTTGGAAGATCTCTTGTTGGAGGTTGGAAGATCCCATGCAGCTGGGGGCATGGGATTTGTAGTGTATTTTTGCCGAAGATGCTGTGCCGCCCCATGGCCAGAGGCATGGAGGGAGCAGGGGATAACTAGGGATCTCACTTTCCTAGAATTATTCCCAATAATAGTGGCTGTGTGCCTCTGGGTGGACAACTTCGCTGACCATTCTACTGTTTTCTGGTGTGACAACATGGCAGTGGTACATGTGGTCAACTCACCGTCATTCAGGTTCCCCAGAGTTGGTCAGGGCATATGTATTAACGTGTTTACACCATATCTTATTTGTCGCTAAATACGTACCTGGCGTAAAACAGTGCAGCCGATGCCCTTTCTTGCTTCCAGATGGAACGCTTCCAATCTCTGGTCCCTGGAGCCAGACAGACATCGAAACCCCTCCCACCGGTCATGTGGAACCTTGGATCTTAGAGTTGCACAGAGTTATTCAAGGATCCTTAGCAGTGTGAACTCAAGCCGCGTATGAATCATCTTTCATGGAATTCCAAGAATTTAGAGCTCGGCAAGGCTGGGCATTGGCATTCCCGATCCATGAGGCCTAAGTGCTCCGATTTGCAATGTCCCTCAGGCAGGTTGGTGCAACAGTTGGTACCATTGCCAGCAAATTCTCAGCATTAAGCTTCATGAACTGCCTGGCTGGACACACTCCACCAGATAGGGGATTTTTTGCCCACAGAATGTTGGAGAGTTGGTCATAGGAAAGTCCCAGGGAGAGAGATTCCAGGATTCCCATCACTCCCCCCCCGCCCTCCTCGTTAGGCTCTGTGGGTCCCTCCCAAGGTTATGTTTTGACCTATTTGAGGTGACACTGTTCGCTACAGCATTCAAGATAGCCTTTTGGGGGGCATTTTGTGTGAGTGAAGTAGTGGCCGAACCAATGCAGGACAACTCGAACCGAGCCATAGCGATAGAGGATGTCAGGGTAGATCATCAGGCACTTTATCTTAGGTTGAGGCACTCTAAGACTGATCAACGTGGAAGGGGTCAAATACTAACCTTGGCCAGGGCAGGGGTTCCCGACCTGTGCCCGGTTCAGGCCATAGGGGAGTACCTAAAAATTTGCCCACCAGTGGTAAGGACCTTATTCCGGCACGCAAACAACTCCCCATTGACAAGACACCAATTCTCTGCTGTCCTGCGGCAGGCCCTGGGTAGCTTGGATCTCCCTGCTCATGAGTATGGATCACATTCGTTCAGGATTGGAGCAGCCTCTTTTGCGGCTGCAGCTGGTGTCTCAGAGGAGGGCATCAGGGCTGTTGGGCAGTGGCGTTCACAGACCTACAGAACGTACGTGCGGAGTCTCCCTCAGTAACCTTGTGGTTTGTCTATGCTCCCAGGTTCGGCGTGATTTCTTTGTAGATGTATAATCTGGATTGCCGGCCACAGTCTTGTGTAGTGGACGAGGAAAGCAGCTGGGCATTCGTCCTGGGGATCGCAACTGGGGCTCTCATCCAGACCCGTGATATGGTGGATGGGATGCAGCGGTATGAGATGGCACCAGCTGCTTCTCGTCCTTAGGTACGAGGAAAGGGGGTCCTCAACAGATATGGTGGTAATCCACCTGGGTGAGAACAATTTGCCTCACAAAACTGGGGATAGGCTAATTGTGGAAATAAAATCTGCCCTTCTAGAGGTGGAAATTTTTTTCCCAGGACTGGTCATAGTATGGACTGAATTAGTGGGTCAGCTGACATGGAAAGGCGCCATCAGCCAGAGGAAAGTAGACAGGACTAGGCACAAGATTAATAGGGAGGTGGGCAAGTGGTTGAGAGAGAGGGGCGGTCACACGGTAGCCCATCGTGGGATCACATTCAGAACGCCTGACTATTATCGCCCTGATGGAGTGCATCTATCCCGGGCGGGGAATGACAGTTATTTGGCCATGCTGAAGGCCTGTTTGGTTGAGTTGTTGGAAGTATAAGTTGGGTGCGGGTGGGGGGGCGGGTCTGTCTGTTTTCAATCAAAGGCAGCCCCTTAGTGGCAGGGGTCCAGTGCTGTATCCATTTTGGATAAGAAATAAATAGTTTGAGGAGTCATCTCCATAAGAGATGGGAAGATAACACCAGGTGCATAGGCAGGGCACGGCCAGTACCAGGGTTAACCTCCCTGGGAGAGGTGCCCAGCAAAGGCGAGCAGGGACATGCACAGTCCCCAAGTTGGGGCACCCCAATTCCTTACTTCCGTCCAAAAGGACACTGTTCCCTCGGGCGGCGGTGTTTAGCCTATGCCTGAGGGGAGATGTTGTTTGAGGTAAGCAATTAGGGATGGCATTGGAGGGCACATCCAAGACGCTCCCAGCAGTTGTTATGGTTAATCAATTATGGTTAGTGGCACTGGACCGTGCCATTGCAAGGGCGGAGGCCGAAGAGTCAGCAGCAAGGGGTTCTTGCTGCTGAGCTTCTCGAGTCCGACCGAGCAGACGGAACTGCCATGGGGTGGAGAAAAGGAAAGGTGGCCATGGCCAAGAAGAAGACAACAGAGACACAGGAGAGGCAGACCTGAGAAGGAGAAGCGGCCCATGTGGCCAAGGCTGAGACAGGGCGGGGGAACCCTCACCCTGGGCGGAGATGTTGGCATGGCTGATCAAATGCGAGGCCCTATTAAGGGCACGCAACATGGCGCCGGACAGGGGGAGCGAGGGAAGCCCTCAAGTAGGTATGGCCAGGGACGGCTGGGGTGCGGGACAGGACAAGAGCGGGGATGGCCCTGAATGGACCAGGAATAATGAGCAGGGTCCAAGCGGGCGGGATTTCCTCCCCCCGCCGCCGCCAATGCTGAAAAGGTGGAGCGGGAGAGTTACCTCCACACCACAGGGAAGGGGATGATGCCCCTCCCAGTCCTCCAAGGTGCTCAGGCGAGAGGGGGAGAAGCCCCATTTGAAGAGGAGTCACGACTCCACCCCCAACGGCAGCCCCTCTTTTAAAAGGGAAGTATGGTAATCCTAAAAGGGAGGATCATGTATCATAATGGACATGCCTTATTTCAGAATCACTTAAACGGGAGGTATGGTATGGTTTTTAAAGGGGAGGTGTCTCATCAACCAGCTTTGGGGTGTAGCTTCCACAGCCAAACCCGACTCCCACCCCCATCTCAAGAAGTGCCTTCCTTGTGGAAACTGCGGTTTCTGGCTATATGAGAACAACTTTTGGCTGTTTAAAGGCAACAGGTTGCAAGCACACACTCATGCTATGGAGGTGGTTGAACAGTTATGCCTCTCCGAATTGTATCAGTGATACTTATTACCCTTCCCTCAGACTGGAAAACTTTACCTTTAAGAATATTGAATCTATCAGTGTTGTTCATTGTCCTCATAGCTCTCATCTTTTCAGGTTGCTTTGCAGGCTGGTTTCAGTCTTGTGTGTATTTACCAGTTTTGTTGTCAGATGAAAATACTATCATTCTTGGATTTATTCCAAAGAAACATATGGCACTAAAGGATATAAGTCAGCTAGACAAAGTGCATAGAGGGATCTTCATTTAGTTAGAGAAGATTGTCAACAAAATTAAAGCCAACAAATACTAGAATCCTGCACAAGACGTAACAGTAACAAACCCCAATACTTTATGACTAGCACTTCACTCTTCTGAGACAGTTCTAAAGCCCCCCCCTCCCCCCCCCGAAGTGACCTGTGGTCCATATACTGAGAAACACCCACCTAATATAACAGCAAACAAGGAAAGTTAGAATTGTTAAACTTAAGGCCTCATCCTTAACTTTCTCTCTATTAAGTATATTAGAGGTGTGCACCAGGGACCCATTTTCATTTTCATTACTTCATTTTCATTACATTTATTTTCATTACTTAAATCTTTCATTTTTGATTTTCGTTACTTTCAATGAAAAACACACTTTCAGCTGTAACGTTTTTGCTTTTCATTCTATTTTGATGACACTTGGAGGGACTGTTCCTCCACTGGATGGTATTAAGTGCACCAAATTTCAGAAATATTGGATAAAGGGATCCAATTGTATAAGCAGTTGGATTATGTTATTTTGCAAAAGTCTATGTATACATTCCTGGCTGTAATGTATTTGTCTCCAATCTAATGTAGATAAAACTTGGCATGTTTATACCCTTCCCCAGGTTGACTATCTATGACAACTTTCAGAAGGACTGGATAAAGGGTTCCGGTGGTATAAGCAATTAACTTATACATTTATGCCTGACTAACATCTGCTTAGTCCAACCAGTGTACATAAAATTTTGCAGGACTGTATCTGGCACCTTCAGGATCATCTCTGCAAAATATCGAAAAGATGCCCCAAACATACTAACTTGTGGTCGGGCTTGTAAAATCTGGCTGTTCCAGTAGGCATTTGGTGGAGGGGATGGGTGAGGGAGGAATGGGATGGAGAGGGTGAGGGGGGATTTTATGTTATATCTTAACTGAATTATTATTGTTATTTTGTTTTTATTTGTTGTAAGCTGTCCTGAGCCGCCTGTGGTCCGAGAGGGTGGGGTATAAGAATTTTAAATAAAATAAATAAATAAATAAAGGGTCCCAATTTTATAAGCCTGTACAGCATATGCAGAGAATGAGCCTATGCCAGGGATTCTCTTATATGTCACTGTGGTATAAGATCTGTTTGTGATGCCAATTGGCCAGCAGAAATGTCAACCAAAGATCCTCATTCTCTGCTGTGACTACCCAAAATTCTCTCCCCCACTTGTTACTGGGAAGTTGGAAGCAGCTGTTTAGAAAAGAGCCAATCGAGATTCTCTCATGTCCTCTGTCACAGTACTGCAGGATGTGATTGGGATAATTGGCCAGCCTGGATGTGTAAACCATGTCTCCTGATTGCTGGGATCCTATCCCCAAAGTCCCAGTTATGTGCCTTCAATGCCCGCCTCACGGTCGCCCCCTATGCCCACCTGAAAGCCATAACCGATTGGTCCTGTAAAGCTAGAAGCATGCAGTAATTGGCCAGTGAATGTGTCTGTGAGTCTGTTGGGCTGCTCCCCATCCTCCTTTCCCCTGCCATGCCAGGTGCCTGCCTCTGATTGGCACTGCGTGTGCTCCATTTTATCTGAATAATAGTCTTCAAGGGGACAACTTCAATTGCTTGTAAAATTGGGGCCCTTGATCAAATTGTCCTGTAGTTTGGCAGAGATGACAGGGATGGTGTGGGATACATTCCTTTCAAATGTCTTCTAAACAGGATGGAATATAAAAATGCATTTTCAAGTGAACAGTTTATGACATCAGGACCCTTTATCCAATCATTCTGAAATTTGGCAGGATTGGTAATCTTGAGGAGTGACAATCTTCCCAGGGATCATGCAAATTGAATGGGAGATAAAGAAGTTGTAGTCAGGAATGTGTGTGTAGATTTTCTTACAATCACAACGTTCAATTGCTTATAAAAATCGGTTCCCTTTATTTTATTTATTTATCTATACTAAAATGTGTATGTCTCCCCCTCCTGCCTCAGGCGGAGGGTGAGGAGGTCCTCCAGGTAGCTGGGGCCCAAGCCATTTAGGGCTTTAGAGGTCAACACCAATACCTTGAATTGGGCCCGGAAAACTATTGGCAGCCAGTGCAGAGAGTGAAGCACTGGTGTAACGTGCTCGCGTCGGTCCGTCCCAGTCAAGAGACAAGGCACCGTATTCTGCACCAGCTGCAGTTTCCAAACCAGCATGAAGGGTGGCCCCACATAGAGTGCATTGCAGTAATCCAGTCTCGAGGTAAAAAAGGCATGGCCAATTACGGACAGGTCCGAGTCCGAGACATACGGCCTAAGCCAATGCACCAGATGTAGCTGGCGAAATGCCCCCTTCACCACAGCCGCCACCTGGACATCCAGGCGGAGCTGCGGGTCCAGGAGCACCCCCAGACTCCAGACCTGAGAAACCAAGGGCAGGCAGATCCCATTAATGATGGGGCCATCACTCCCTCAGCCTTCCCCACAACCATCACCTCCGTCTTGTTAGAATTTAATTTCAAGCAGCTCGCCCTTATCCAATCCCCCACAGTGGACAAGCACCAGTAAGCTTCCAATCATTCCGAAAGTTGTTACACATAGTGGCCTCTGATGGGGATACAATATTTCAATGTTTCATCAGAATTGAATAACAAAAAAGGTATAGCCGGAAATGCATTTTTCAGTGTTTTTCCCATTATTTTGGAAACAAAAATTAATTTTTGTTTTTGTTATTATTTGTTGTTTCCGTTATTATAACAAAAAATCAAATGGAATTTTTCATTTTTGTTATCATAATAACGAAAACAAGTTGCAAACCCCTAAAGTATGTGATTGTAATGTTCTGTAAAACATTTACCATGTTAAGTTTCCGGTCCTGCACGAGAATGTCAATGGCTTGACACTTCATAGGAGTAGCTCTAGAAAGATGTGAGGGAGGGAATGAATCAGTTAAGGACTTTCAGGTGACACTTCTCCCTTACTTATTTTATGGTTTGCTAAATGAAATGAGATATTTTCATTGAATATTTCACGCAATAATGAACAAATTATGGATCACATTACAGGGCACATTGCATGTTTTCATATTGCTGAAATAGCAAGGAAATTATAACTGAGTTAGTGTATCTGCATCAAGAACACAGGTCACACAACAGGAAAACAAAGTTAAATGAACAAAGTCGAAGTTTGACCAAAAAGAGAAGAGAAATTTTTCTAAGGCTACAATCAACTGCGGTCCATAAAACTGCTTTAGTGTCATCAGGATTCCTAGCACAAATATACACTATCCTTTTCACTTTAGTATCCTGGAGGATCCCTTTTAGTTCCAGCTGGAATTCAGAACAACCTTCAGCAGATACAGGTTATCCACCTGGCTACTCATCCCCCCCACCCCGTAGATCCCTGATAACATCTCAGGATTAGGACACGAAGACATTGCAGGCTTTTTTTCACAGACTTTCTACTGGGGACCCAAACTTCCTTCCAGTAAGGCCCCAAACATGGCCACTTCTATGGCCTTGTGAAGGGTGCTCTCAATGAAGTTGGCAGGGGGGTTCCGGGGGGTGGGGACAAGAGCCCCACATTTTATCTTTGCCCTGCAAATTCTAAGGTCAACCCTGTCTGGCATAATTAGTTAAAGTTAAATTTCCTTAACTTGCCTTAAGGCTCAGGGCAGATAAAAGACACAAAATAAAATCACTTTAAAAACCCTAACCTTACCCCAAGATATAGAAGAGATTTGCAAGTGGCATTAAAAACCCCAACAACAACAACAACAACAACAACAACAACGCACTGTTGCAATAGAATTCCTGGCGATTTAATTATGAATTGAAGAACAGCCCCCTGTCTAAAACTTACACAGCAGGCTCCTGCTGAATGTGCTGTAATATACCAGCAAACTAGACTCACTTGAATCCAACAAAGCATTATGTGCGCCAAGGAAACCATTGAAAAGGAGGGTGGGCAAAATGGAAATCAAAGCCTTAAAAAAGAGCCAATCTTTTATTTCTGAAGACCAAGTGCTCAGACCATTCCTGTTCAATTATTGTCCACTGTTCCATCTTAATGTATCCAAGCCGGATTCAATTTCAGGTCATTATTCATAGAGCAATAGCAATGCAAAGCCCCTTCAATAAGTACCACAGATTTTAGCTGCACCAGGCATGTTCCCCCCTTCCCAGATGTAAATGGTTTGTGGCTGTTACATTTGAATTTTATTCACCTGTTCTGACCTAGTTGCATTTAAAGAAAATCCATATCCCGATGTACTTTTTGTTTAACAATAATGGGCTACACCTTGCTATTTCTTCATTTGTCCCTAGAATGGACCCCTGCTGTTATTGCCTTTCTGAAAATCCATTTCCTGGGAGCAAAAAATGTACTGAAACGTTTTAAATTACAGAAGGGATAACATGTTGGATTGGCTCCACCAATCTGCAATACAGGCCACTGTGATTTCTAGCCTGTGCTGGAACATTATGTTTTAAATAAATTGATGCAGGAAATATAAGCATTTGCAACTTTGCAACCAGCTGAATACAAATGCTATTTTGAACCAAAGACTGCCTAAGGAATAATCCATCAGATATTTTCATTAACAGATAAAGGAATTCATTCAGCATGCTGTTTCGCCAGATTGCCTCTCCTATAGAACTGAAGTTATAAGCATAGCTCCAGCAAAACACTTGTTTTACAATATGGGGTTGTTCTTCTTACCCTGCAGGGTTAACCCCTTTCACAGAGGAAAAACTAACCTGCTACTCTACTGAAAAACTCCAATGCAGTGTACTTCCACAGATGTATGACTTATTCTAGAGCTGAAGCGACGATAGTATGTTTATTATTTGAGGGAATTATTCACATAGCTCTCAGAATAGAATTGTAGAACTAGAAGGAATCCTACAGGTCTTATGGTCCATCCCCCTGCCACAGTTTCGGTATCATCCCTGAGAGATGCCTGCCTAACCTGTTTTTCAAGGTCTCCAGTGACGGATCTTCCACAGCCTCCCTTTGCTAATTATTGCACTCCCTAACTGTACGAATACTTAAAATTCTTGCCAATGATTAGGATAAATCTTTTATCCATTGATTCAAGCAATACCCATACATGAAACGAGTATTCACATATCTTGGGGGGCGTGGAGGGAGCTATTACTTTTTCATCCAGTGGAATGAGGCTATTAAACTATTATACCCCATTTATCTTTGATGTTGTTAGCCGCCCTGGGTTGCCTGTGGCAAGAAGGGTGGGGTATAGTTTTTTTAAATAAATAAAAATAAATAAAATAAATAAGTTTACTCCTGCTTTTTAAGGAAAGTCCCGTTCGCCATAAAATGGCGGCGAACGGGACTTTGTAGTGCCTCCCCCCTGCCCCCATGGCAGGAAGGATGCCGCTGTGGGGTATGGCCTGTTAGAAGGCTGCCCCATGTGATGTTGAGAGGGTTGTCAGGCAACCCTCCCCTGGTGGCACGAAAAAGCACATCACGTGGGCTGGGGGGCAGGGTCAGCCCCTTTTAGAGAGGCTGGATTCCTGTGAGCTGCAGAGGTGCAGCATTCAGGGCTTGGCAGCAGAAGAATCAGCAGCAAGAGAACTTGCTGCTGATTGTACTGACACGGGACGAGCGGCCGGAGTGTGGCACAATACAGGATGGGGAAGCCTAGAAAGAAGGCAGCTGGGAAGAAAAGCGGCGCAAAAGTAGGACAGAGCCGGCCTGCGTGGATGAGAGGCCCAGGGAAGTAACGGCGGTAATGGGGGCGGTGGAAATGGATGAAGGGGGGAATCCACCCTAGAGAGGAAATGTTTGCACGCCTACTGGCGTGCGAAGAACTTCTGAGGGCACGAAGGAGCCCCGTGGAGCAGGGTACTGGTGGCGAACCCTGCAGGGGCCACATGGCATTGGGCCAGGAGGGCGAGCGGAGACCAGGCCTCCCACCGGTGGCTTCTACCATGAGTGGGGAGGAAGGGATAGTGGATGGGGGGGGATAACCTCTTCCATGCCCCCAGTATGGCACACCACCAGGGGTGGCAGGATCATCACCCCCCCAGCCAGGTATGGGGGGGGAGGAGGCGGAGTGGCCTACTAGGCCCAAGTTGGCAAGGGATCGCCCCCCCCCCCGAGGCTTTGAGAGTGATGGCAGGCCCGCAAAGCCAGGCGATAAGCATGCAAAGGAGTGATCCAGGCCTGGTTGGGCAGGTTGCAGAGATGCCTAGGGCGTATCCCACAACAGGCCCATTGATCTAGACCCTGTATGGGGATAGAGGAATCACTTCCTGGAGCGGCCTTGATGGGCAATGGGAGGGATAGTAGCCCAGGAAGTGGCAATGGGGGAGACTGTCCAATGGGGGCGATATACGGGGGTTAGATGTGAGGACAATTACCCTCCCCATGAGGCGAGGGCCTTGTTGGACGGAGGCACAGGGCCGGGGGTCTCTGATCAATATTTTAGGGAGCACAGACCCCCAGAGTGTAGGAGGCGCATAGAACAGAGTCGAATGGAGAGGGATGACGACAAGGAGTTGTGGAGACAGATCCTGGCCCTGGAAAGCGAATTGCGTGAATCTAGAAGAGAGAGGGTGGCAAGCGACTCAAGAGTCATTGTTTCCGGGGCGGTGCACCAAGGGGCACCTTTGACTGTGGCAGGTAATGCGTATACCAGTGGGGGGCAGGTAGCCCAGATAGGAGGCCAAGCCCAGCTGGTCGAACCAGGGATATTAGGAGCAGGGGAGCCGGCCAGTATAGAGATGATAATGAAAGAGGTGGATCCGGTGATTACTCAAGGGGCATGTAGGACTAATTCGGAAAGGCAGCAAAGTGGAGGAGCCTTTAAGACAGGGCAAGAACAAGCCCAGTTGGCTTGGATGAATGGAGCATGGGTAATGATTACGCCAGTGATATCCCCCCCCTACATTAAGCACGGGGTCTGTGGTGGGGATTGGTCGTTCCATGATGACCCCCTCCATCTTGCAAATGGTGGAGAAACGCCCACCCCCACCACCAGGGGGAGCAAGTATAGACATAGCGGCCCTGTTTGGCCAGCATCTCCTCCAGGCTACGAAGGACAAGATAGTAAGGGGTGAGTATGTAGACCTGTTTGCTCTATTATTTAGTGACCCGATAGTTGACCACACAGAGGAAGAGGATGCTAAGGATAAGGAAAAGTTTAAGCGACCAAAAGATGATAGAAATTGGGCAAATTGGACAGCGGCATACGCTGTATACATGGGGGTTATGATGCAAGCGTATCCGAGTCGAGGGTTTGAACTGCATAAATATGCCGATATAGTGAGGAGGGCATATGGGACCGGACCCCCAGGAGCATGGTTGCGATATGACAAAGCCTTTCATCATAGGGCAGCCGCTACTCTGGGCTTGCGGTGGGATGTACATCCTCCCGACATATGGCTGGAGAATATGATCAATGCCAACAGTGCACCTCGGTCTGATAGCGGGCATACCTTGGTGCGGGGCAGGGTGGCTCCAGCTAATGAGCCTTACCAAGGGAAAGGAAAAAGGGGGTCCCAAGGGACCCCGGGCCCCTGTTGGGAATATAATAAGGTGGGTAGATGTAACAGAACGTCGTGCCGTTTTCGTCATGCCTGTTCGGGGTGCTGGGGTAATCACCCCACTATCAGCTGTTTTCGAACCAGACCAAAAAAATGGGAAAGGCAGATAGGGACAAGGGGGAGGAAATGCTAGAGGGAAGCAGGGGTCTTCAAGTGGTACAGACACCAGAAAGGGGACCGACGCCGGTCAAAATTGAACGTTTGCAGAGGTCGTTAGCCGAACACCCTGACAGAAATGAAATGCAGTATGTGGTGCAGGGTTTTATGGAAGGTTTTAGGATCCCTGCTGGCCCTGTTCGGTCGACTCCTTTTTCCCGGAACTTGAAATCAGTATGTGGGCTGGAGGAGGTTCGAACCAAGTTATCAAAGGAGGTGAAGCTAGGCAGAGTAGCGGGACCATTTGTTGATCCCCCCATTGGACAATATGATAGTGTCTCCACTGAACGTGTTACCAAAAAAAATGCCCGGGGAGTTTTGATTGATCCACCATTTGTCCCACTCGAGAGAGGGCTCAGTTAATGACGCCATTCCCAAGGAATTAACATCCATCAAGTACTCATCATTTGATGCTGCAGTGGAGAAAGCCAGAGCATTGGGGCGGGGTGCGCTGCTGGAAGTTACCCGGAAGGCCTAGTAAGTGCTGAAGCCACCAGCCAGCACTGAAGCTTTCGGACCGCTGTGCTTCTGCCTCCGCCTGCAGCGCCAAAGGTAGGCGATACGTGGGTGGTGGGGGTAGGGTGATCCCTGGAGTGGGGTGTGTGTTAAACCACCCCCTACCCCAGGGATCACCCTGGTACCACTACCTACCTGCTGGTGCGGGCTCTGGGCCGCCGGTGGCGGCCCGGAACCCGCACTAGCAGGGACTTCAGGGGAATTTTTTATTTTTTTTAAATCCAGGGTGGGTGGGGGGTGTCCCCCCTTCCACCCGCACAGCCTGGACTGGGGAGGGAAAGTGGTTGGGGGTTTTTTGTTTCTTTTTTTACATTGCAGCCATTCATTTCAATGGCCACAATGTAAAAAAATCCGGCACGGGGAACTGGTACCCCCAAATACCAGAGTAATCCAATACTGCCGGTACAGCAAAATACCAGCAGTATCGGATACCTGATGTACCAAACTTCCCACCCCTAGTATGGAGTACGCACCTGCCTGCCCTCAGATACTGCCGTCTGGATGAGGCAGAACCGGGTCAGCATGTACCACCTCCTAAGTTTTGGATCTTAAATGCTGTCCAGATATTTCTCGAACGTTCCATTTAATTTAATCAAGGGCAGCCCAGGAGCCACATTCCATGCTCCCAGGGCTGCCAAATCTTCCTGAAGGGTGATATCCCTTACCCTAAGCTGGATCTCCTGGTGAATATGCTTCAGTGATTTCCCTATGGAATATTCCAGGGAGAAACTTAACTGCCTAAGAAGCTGTCCCAGATATAGCAACCAGGGGTACAACCTGCCTCCAATAGAAGCCAGTTCTTCTCTAAGGCACAAACGTGGGAGGGCAGAATCCTAAGCTGACAAAAGTCGGAACCAATAGAGCAGAAATGACAGCTTTGCCAGTGATTCCAATGAGGAAACAGCGGTCTCCAATCTCAGTACGGCCCCTGGAGTACAATTCGCCACCCGAAGGAGTCTGCGAAGGAAACCGTTTTGAACCCTTTCCAGCTGAATAATATTGGGCCTTGGAACTATTTCCAGGCCAAAGAGAGTCATTGCTGGAATCTTTGCCCTGTATACCTGAATAAATGTTGATGTAGTAACACCTATCGAGATGTTAATGGCTTTATTAAGGACCTGGGCAGCTTGCTGGGCTTTTATGGCCCTCTCTGCCATGTGAGAATTCCAGGTACCCTTGTTTGTAAAAGTAATCCCCAAATATTTAAAGGACATCGTTACCCCAATATCCCCCACTGGTGTTTTCAGCACCTTTGGAGTTTTCCTTTGTCCCATGACCATTAACTTAGACTTGGTTGGATTAATCTCCAAGCTATTGGCAACTCAATAGGTGTGAAATCTGTCAATTACCCTCCTTAGCCCTACTTCAGTCTGGGAAATGAATACCACATCGTTGGCAAACTGAAGCAGATTAATCTGAACATCTCCTATTTTCGGGGGGTGCCCTTCAACAGATTTAATAAAAGTAACCAAATCAGAGACAAAAAGACCAAACAGGAGCGGAGCCAGGACACAACCCTGGCGCACCCCTCATTCAATAGGAAATGAGTTAGACAGCTGCCGCCCATCGTCATATTTCACTCTGGCTGTGTTGTTCATATATAGCTGCATAATCGGGTCCAATAGTTTCTCCTCGATTCCCCAATACCTCAGCTTGGCCCAAAGCCGAGACCGGGGTACCGTATCAAAAACTTTCGTCAGGTCCAAAAATGCTAGAAATAGCTTTCCCTTCCTAAGCCCGGTGTATTTGAAGGCTATATGCTGTAAAATAAAACAGCAATCTATCGTTGATTTTCCTTTTCTGAACCCGAATTGCTCCTGAGGGATGTGAAGTCAGCATTTCGTTTGTTACCAGTGCACCCTAGCAGCTTCCATTTATTGGGGATGTTCTTTGAGGGCCAATATTATTATGATCGGGCCATGCCAATTGGGTGCTTGATATCATGCTCTGAATTTGAGCGTTTTAGCACACTAGTGGAATGGGTGTTTAAGCAGAGGCTTCACTCGGGCAATGTAACGAAATATCTGGATGATTTTTTGATACTCGGTCGACCGAAGTCAGACGATTGTGCAATGGAGCTGCAGAAGTTTCAGGAACTAGCTCAAGACTTAGGCATCCTGCTTGCCCCAGAAAAGACCGAGGGGCTTGCAACCAGGTTAACTTACCTCGAGATTGAGTTAGATACTGAGCACATGATATTGAGACTTCCAGAGGGGAAATTAGTATCCCTCAGGCAGAAGATCAAAGAATGTATGGAGGCTCGTAAGATAACTGTTAGGGCTTTGCAGGGCTTTGGTGGGAAGCCTTAATTTTGCTTGCCGGGTGGTGGCCCCCGGGAGAGCTTGTATGGTAAGTTGGGGGGAGACTTATCCCCCCACTATCATATAAGGGTGACCAAGGAGATGCGACAGGACTTGGCAACATGGTTGGAATTTTTGGAGGGATTCAATGGAGTGAGTTTCTGGCGGGAACACCTGTTGTACCAGACCGACTTACAGGTACAGTCCGACTCGGCCGGAGGGGTCGGTTTCAGAATTTATTTTAGGACGCACTGGTGCACAGCACGATGGCCCATTCAGTGGCACCAGGTGAGAGTTACCAGGGACCTCACTTTCTTGGACTTGTTCCCAATAGTGATCCTGCTGCAGTCAGGGCAATTTGCCAACTATGTTTGTAAAGTTCTGGTATGACAATCTGGCAGTGGTGCATGTTGTAAACTCCTTGTCCTCGCGTTCACCTCAAATGACGGCCTTGGTTAGGACAATGGTAGCTGCCTGTTTGAAAAATAATATCCTTTTCACGGCTCAACATGTCCCTGGCATAGACAACGGCGTAGCCAATGCCCTTTCCCGGTTCTAGATGGACTGTTTTCGAGAATTGGCACCGGAGGCCAGAGATACGCCGGACCCCCTACCACCCAGGGTGTGCAACCTTGGGTTCTAGAATTACAGATTATCGTGCAAGGATCCCTTGCGCCGAGAACACAGGCAGCATATGGTAGGGCTTTCCGGGAGTTCCAGTGGTTTAGGGATCATAAAGGGTGGGGGCAGGGTTTTCCCATAAGGGAAGGGGAAGTATTACAGTTCGCCATGGTCTTGAAGGGTAGGGGATTGGCACCTGGCACTATAGCTGGTAAGATAGCTGCCCTGTCCTTTGTGAGTAAGCTTATGGGTTATCCAGCCCCGGACATAGGTTTTTATATGAAGCATATGTTGGAGAGCTGGACCAGGAGGGCAGCCACCCCAGGGGAGGTCAGAGTCCCAGTCACCACCAGCATGATGCAGTGCCTTCTCGGAGTTCTCCCTTCAATATGTAGGAATGTTTTTGAAGCGCAACTGTTTGCCATGGTGTATGTCATTGCATTTTTTGGAGCATTGAGGATCAGCGAGATTGCGATCCTATCCAAGAGAGATAACACTGATCGGGTGCTGGGGATATATGACCTTGAGTGGTCCAGCACATATCTGAGGCTATGGCTCCGGTATTCTAAGACTGATCAGAGGAGGAGGGGGCACCTGGTGCAATTACATAGAATTGGGGACCAGACCATTTGCCCGGTGGTGCAGATGGAAAGATACATGAGTATTCGTCCGCACATCCCTGGGAGGTTGTTTGTGCACAAGGGAGGAGCCCCTCTGACTTGCTACCAGTCTGCCTCGGTGTTTCAGAAGGCCTTGGGACGCATGGGGCTCCCACCTAGTCACTTTGGAACCCATTCATTTCAGATTGGAGCTGCCACAACTGCAGAGGCTGCGGGGTTAGGTGAAGAAGAAATTAAGGCGGTTGGGAGATGGCGGTTGAAGGCATATAAGAAGTATGTGAGGCCCTCACCATATTGTGTGTGCTTTATTTTCACCAGGCTGCAATACCACAATGGCTAACAGAAGAGAGGTATGAAACCTTGGCCACAGCCTGGTACGGTGGATTAACAAGCCAGTGGCGAAGTCTCCTGTTGGTGTTTACTTAGGTTTCTCTGAAAAGGCCCAAATCACGTGGAATGGGAGGAGCGGAATGCAGTGGCACCAGTTGCTGCATACGCTTCAACGAATGAGGGACAGGGCAACCCCACACATATTAGTTATTCATTTGGGTGAAAACGACATAAAGGCTCGAAAAGGGGTGAATTTGTTGATAGTAATTAAGAATGATTTGTTATTAGTTTTACAATGGTTTCCACAAGTGCATTCAGTATGGACCAGTTTAGTTCCAAGGTCAAAGTGGAAGGGTGCCAGGAGTCCCAGTAAAGTAGACAAAACTAGAAGAAACATAAATAGGGAAATTGAGAAATGTATAATAGGAATAGGGGGTACAACGGTCAAACTACCAGAGATAGTCCATACACGTCCGGAACTATACAGGGCTGATGGGGTGCATTTGTCCCCAATGAGAAATGAGATATATTTGAGTATGTTGGTGGGACATTTGCAGTCCCTGTTGGGTCGTTAGGCGGTGGGTGTCAGGGGAGTTCGGGAATGACTCCCCCTTTGTGGCAGGGGTCCAGTATGTGAGAGTAGGATAAATAGGGAAGGTTATAGGAAACTTTTGAGTCATCTCCGTAAGAGATGGGGAAGCGATACCTAGGCAATGGTTGGCACTGGAGTCGCGTCCCTGGGAGGGGTGTCTTAGCCGGGTTAGCAAGGACAGGCACAGTACTCAGCCCGGCAGATACGTTAACTCCTTATTCTTGCCCAGAGTGGGTAGCCCCCTTCGGCCATGACTAGTTACCTGTCGAAGGGGTGACGTTGACGTTAAGGGGCTCAGACACTGGAAGGCACATCCAGGGCTGAACCCGAGTTAATAGAGTTACAGTTATCTAAGCATACTGGACCCTGATTGCTTAGTGCAATTACCCACCGGCCTTATGACAAAATAAAGAGTGCGGCCTCTTTAAAATCATATATGGTCTCTTTTATTGGGGGACGGGTGCGTCAACAAGTTGCTCTGGTGGTCTATCCTACTCCGAGCACTGGATTAAAGTCTGAGAGTTTCAGAATAACTAGAATATTCACTACCACATTCTACACATTACTTAAATTTTAACACTGCCCCAGAGCTTATACTTGTTTGGGGCCTCTCAACAGTAGCCACCAATAGTGGAAGGACGGCAAGGAAGTTGAAAAAAAAGACAGCTTGTTCCTTTGCCAAATAATCTGTTAAAGATAATACAGGTGAAAATTTCACTTAAAGATTTGACTTAAAGGCCTTAAAGATATAGACTATTTAATGAAGACCCTAGACTTGTCAGGCACGATGCAGACAGCGTAAACCGGTGCTCAGAACTTCAGCACCGATTTTCTCCACCTCCGTCCTGCCTGACAAGCCCAAGGACTATTCAAGATCTCAAGAATTTTCACAGTGAAAACGTGAGATGTCTGTTTCACAATGGGCATTTTACACACACCTTAAACTGCTGATCTTTCATTCTTCTGGGTTAGTCCACAAGTAAGTTCCGGATGCATTCTTCACACACACACTGCCCTGAGGCAGTTCCCGGATGCATTCTTCACACAAACACTGCCCTGAGGCAGCCTAAAGTAGCCTCAGCTGTAAACGTGACAGGCTGCCATGGAAACCAAGTGACCACAGCTGCCTGGAGCAAAGCAGTTTACCAGGAGAACTTTTTACACACAAAAGGTCTGGGAGAAGTTCTATGCAGAAGTTGAAAGAGCTGGATGTTTTAGATCTGGATGAGTGATTTAGAGACACAGAAAGTTCAGGATGTAACAGTATGCATGCAGGAGAAATGTGTGTGTGTAAGAACACCCAATGTTTGTGTTGACTCTGGCTGGGGAGAAAAAACAATAATTAGAAATAACTGGAAGTTCATGTTAACTGAGTTTGAGTTATCTGGTATCCACTGTGTGGCTTCTGGGAAATATTTTCTTCCTAGACCCAATTAAGCCTACCTCCTGTAGTGTCCTGTGAAAAGGGATTAGATGGGAGGACCTTCCCCCCTCTGCTTGTCTGCCCAGCTGTGACTAAGGAGGACACAAGCAGCCCTGTTTTATTACTTCCCCATTCCATGCCAACCCGCCATGCAGCAAAAACTGGGGCACCAGGCTTTTGACTTCTACGGTTACTGCAGCAGCGCCTCTTACCCACTTCCCCCACAGATCAGGAATGTAGCAACAGAGCCCACACCTAAAATGGTGGGGAACATAACATTAGCCAGTTTCAACTCCTCAGAAATGTGATTTTTTTAAAGAAAAAGTTCTACATTATTAATGTTAGAATGCGTTGCATAATACTATGTCAAATATCTTATAGAAATCTACGAGATCCTCCTTTGCCAAACCTGAAGTCTCATTAAAAAAAGTGAAATCAAATTGGTTTGAGAAGACCCGATTTTCCATAAAACCATCTTGACTGGCGCTATTTCTATTTCTATCTTTACACCTTTATTGATTAAGTCCTGTATCAGCTCTTATTATATTAACTGGATTTATGTCAAGCTAACTGGCCTGTAAATACCAATGTTATGGCCACAATCCTCTAATTTCTTATGCTGCAGTAGTTTTATTTATTTAAGTTTATATGCCGCCCTTCCCAAAAGCCCAGGCAGCTCTTGAACAATGTATAAAACTTGTACAAAAAGTAGCCAAAAAACCACTCAGCACCTCCCATAACCCCCACCAAAACTATTCAATACTCTCTCCCCAATTTCTTAAACCTGAAACGCCACCCCCCTCACAATCCTACCCCAAACCAACAATAAAAACCCACTCCAATCCGTTATCCCTGCCAGCCAAATGCTTTTTTCAAACAAAAAAGTTTTACACTGCCTCCGAAATACACTCAGGCTTGGGGCGCTTTAAAACGATACAAAAAAGGCAGCTGATTCTTTAATCAGCTGCCTTTCTTTGTGCTCGTTTAAATGTTTGGCCCGGTTTGATGCCGGATCTTTCCCACATCAAACCGGCCGAAAATTCCTGCCCCCTCACTTGCGTCCCAGGGAACCGCCGCATTCCCTGGTTTGCAAGCAGGGGGAGGGGGGAGGCGGGGAAAGCCAGCGAAAACTGCCTCCTCCAGGCAGCGCTGACAAACCCCCTTCCCCCTTCCCCCTCTAAAGTCCCCAGCCAGTGATTAAATTTAATCACTGGCTGGGGCAGAGAAGACGGCTTCTCACAAACCCGGCTTTCTCCCAATCCCGCTTTGGAGCTGGCTTCTCCAAAACGCGCTTGGGAGAGCGCACGTTTAAAAACGCCCTAGGGCTCAACTGGACTTCATGGGGAAGGGACTTACATAACATTGAGGCAGCAACCAAGAATGGGTATTTTCAGACGTTACGCGGGCCGTTGGCCCCGTACTGGCGCCACCGGCTTCGTTCCCCGCTGGGGTCACCCCGTAACGGCACAACAGACGTGCCGGGGGGATCCCGGCGGGGAAAGTGGGAGGGGACGGGGCCGTGCGGTGCAACGTGCGGCCGCATGGCCCCGCCCCCTCCACGCACCCCGCCGCCCGCCCTCCGAGGAGACGGGCGGGCGGCGGGGCCAATGCGGCTGCCGCGTCCGGCCGAACGTGCCACGGCCCGGGATCCCGCCGGGGATCCCGGGCCATGGCGCGCGGCCAGACGTGACTTTTCCTTGGTCACGGCCCGGGGTCCGTTTGACCACGCTTCCCGGGACTTTCCCCCGGCTAGCCCGGGAAACGTGGTTCAAACGAACCCCATGTGGGGATTGACCGTGGCCAACATCTGGCGCGCCGCGAACAGACGTACGGGACACGGTGACCACAGGTGGGTATTCACCGTGGTTCACCGTGTTCACGTAACGTCTGAAATCACCCAATGTCTCCCTGCAAGCCTATGTTGCACGAACAAGGTGTACAGACTGTACCCACAGGAAGGCACTCCCAGCTGACCGCAGGGTCCACATGGGGCATAGAAGGATAGACGATGTTTCAGAAATGGGGGGTCCAAGCTATTTAGGGCTTTAAAGGTCAAAACCAGCACCCTGAATTGTGCCCAGAAACTTATAGGCAGCCAGTGCAGACTAAGGAGCACAGGTGTAATGTGCTTCTGGCACCTCATCCATGAAAGGAGACAGGACTTAATCAATGGAGCTATCTGGAATGGGTGCCTTCAGATTTGTGTCCTAAGCAAGCGTTAGTTTTCTTCTAGACATCCACATTTTTTATCCCCCAAGGATTCAAAGATTTAAAGAGAAGAGGGGGGCAGGGGGAGGAATTACAGAACTGTAGACCTCTTCAGCTGCCCTTTTAAAATTTCATGGCGCATGTTATCCATCCAGACTAGATGATTTAGATTGATTCCTATCAGAAACATTTTAAAAACCGCCATAGTTCTAGTTAGATTGGAAAGTAGTTCATCGTTAATGTTTCGTCCTGCTTCTTTCCAAATACAGAACAGTCCCCGCTTGGTTTGCTTCTATTTCTGGGAATGAAGAAAAATAAGGAAGTTACCTGGGAGGCACACCTTCCAGCATGTGGAAAAAGAATCAAGAACTGAACACAGTCTCTACTCCTATGCATATTCCACTGAACTAAAAGAGACCGTGCAGCGAGTAAATGCTAGACGATCATGTCCAGGGGCTTCATTCACCTCTTATTTGTTACTGAATGCAACAGTAACTACGGCAGGAAAGGCCAAAAATCTGACTTGGCATCAGCAGCCACGTTTATTGATGATGCTCTTCAAAAATTACATTAACACAGAGTTTATCAAAGCTAGATTGAAGTCTTCCTTCCCTACTGTTTACAAGTCCTCCCACACAATCCCTTCTCAGTTCTTTTTTCAAAAAAGCACTAATAGTTCAATTGTGCCTTTGATGTTTCTGTGGTCTCTCTCTCTATTCTAGCAATACACAACCAATACACTTCCAGGCCTTCTTTCAGAGTCCTTTTGTAGTCAGCAGCTCAATAATTCCTGTGTGTTTAGGCTGCAAGAAGAACAAACCGTGGTGATCTTTGAGGCAAAATCCTTATCTCGAGTCAGACGCAGGCTAACTTTGGCTGAGAACTCATATAAATTGGGATGCTTAAAGAGTCTTTTCATCTCATCCCCCTGTAAAAAGCTCCATCTCTCTTGAGGAGCAGATTCTAAATATATATGGGTCATCTGTTTTTTCCCCCCCATTGACTAAAAATTGATCTTCTTATAAACCTGGGTAGGAAATCTCTGAATGAAAGAGATTTAATACAGTGTGAGGAAGCACCTATGGACTCAGTCATAGCTGAAGAGGAAAAAGGATCTTTTAAAATCCCTTCTTTGTTTCTGGGCACGAAACCTGAACAGCCTCTCCATAGTGATTTCAGAGCTTATCCTTTAAATCCCAGGTCACAAAGTCACAGCACTCAGCTCACTCTCATAAGGGAAGAAATCACCCTCTGTTCTACCCAGCAAGTACTCTTCACTGAGGAGAATAGAAAAAGGGGATGTGCAATATCCAAATCCATTGGAAATTAGCAGAATGCCACCATCTCCATCTTAAATATTGAAACTGAGCAAGCATGAAGGAGCGGTGGCACCAGGCGGTTAAGGTCAGTATCATACCTTGGTTTTAAAAAGGATTGGTTACGTTCTTGGATAGGACCTATCCTCCAAGAGCATTGGTGTGGCCTGGAATGGCATTTCTTATAGCTGTTAAGCCAAATAGGCTGGGGGCATGTAAAGTCTGACTGTCAGGAGCTGGGAGTGAATGGCAGGGAATAGATCACTCTGATTACGACCTGTTGGGTGTTTCTAGGGTGGCCAGATATGCAAATTTAGAGGACACCTATGAGAAATACAGGTTGCAGGTTTGCACTGACTCTGGAAGCCCTGGAACCTGTATTTCTCATATGTATGCTCTAAACGTTGCATATCTGGCCACTGTCACAGACAGAATGCTGGGCTCGATGGAACCATGGGTCTGACCCAGAACAGCATTTCTTATGTTCTTAAAGGCAGCAAGCCCAAGATACAGGCACTTTCCCCACCTTTCATACCCTATACTTGAACTTCCTGAAATTTGTTTTTAAGCCTCCCCATTCCACTTTTGTTGCAAATTTAAAGGAGGAAGAAAAGCTCTTTTTTTCTGGTGTAACATCCTGCCACACAAACTCACACAATTCCATACACATTCCAAAATATCTCACATATTTTCCTCATACATACACCCATGACGGGGGGCGGGCGGGGGGTGGGGAATCCCAAAGCTCAGAGACAGAGCTCCTCCGTAGTAATACAGAACTTGGCTGTGAAGCAATCTGTGGAGATTCGACCTCCTCCTGCATCGGCTCTGATGTCTAGACAGTGACCTCTGAAAATTAATCAAAAGGTTCAAAACCCAAAGCAGAGGGGAAAAAGAAACAACAGCCAAAACACAGAAATGAACACAAAAAGAAAATGTTGTTACAGACATTTTGCTATCAGATCCGCAAGGAACCCAACCATACCATTCTAATTAATCTGAAAGACTCTCAGTCACTGCTTTAATGGCTAGTTTAAAGCTATGTTCAGAAATGGCACTATCAGTGAGGGCTAAGCAATTATGCAGTTTGTACTGTGTACTGGCTTGTTGATCAGCACTCAGAGGTGGGTAATGGAAGTGTCCACTTGAGATGTCACTCCAGCAGGGGCATGGTCTAACCTACCTATTGATTTATTCCCCTCAGAGATCAAGGGGATCCCCATCACTCCCTCTAAATATTGAAGCAAAAGAAGATCTTGAACAAAGGATTGTGGGATGGCTGGATCATTCTTGATCCACTCCAATCTGGCTTCTGCCCACTTCATTTATTTATTTATTTTATTACATTTGTATGCCGCCCCCTCATGCCTACGGCATCTCAGGGCAACTTCCAGCACAACATAAAACAATTTATCACAATATAAAAGCCTACAATATTGTCATTAAAACAGGTTTAAAACACCGCCCCCCCACCAAAATTTAACCCACCCTCCCCTCCCCGCCTCTGAAGGCCTGGGAGAACAACCATGTCTTACACGCCCGACAGAAGGCCAACAGACTCGGGTCCAGCCGTGCTACCTCTGGGAGGGAGTTCCATAACCAAGGCCCAGCCACCGAGAACACCCTCTCCATTGTAGCCCACCGCTTTACGCGGGGGACCTCCAAGAAGGCGCCCCTGGTGGACCGGAGGGTCCATCCTGAGTAGCGGAGGGTTAGGCAGTCCCTGAAGTATCCAGGTCCAAGACCGTACAGGGCCTTATAGATCAAAGTCAAAACCTTGAATCTGGCTCAGCACGTTACAGGCAGCCAGTGCAGTGCACAGAACACTGGTGTTATATGCTCTCGCCAGCCCGTC
>QEPC01000029.1:1141942-1156220 GCA_003113815.1 Sphenodon punctatus | reverse complement strand
GATAGGTCTATTAAAGGTTGTTAGCCAAGTAGGTTTTGGGGATGTAACCTCTTACTGTTGGGGGCTAGAACAACAGGGAATTAATTACCCATTGTGACCTGCTGGGTACTTCTCCCAAGAGAAAGACTGACCACTGTCAGAGATAGGATGCTGGGCTTCATGGACCATTGGTAGTATGGCACTATTTATGTCCTTTTGTTCTTATATAGGGCTGATGGGGTCAAGGCACTTGACTACATCTATGAAGACTTTGGGTTCAAGTCCTGCTTGGTCTTATGCTGGATGGCTGCCTCCAGTCCACCTGACTATGAGTGGACACCTGATCTACTGGGTGGGATTAGTGCCGACCACATTGCACCCTTATGCACCACAGAAATGGTTGTGCCTTCACCACACCAGCCTGATGAGCTGTATGGTTTGGGATGGAACTTGATCAGATTTCTGTCTGTATTCTCTGTTTATGTTTCAAGTGCAGCTGACACAAAGGCCGTTCTGAATTCAAAAAACCAATCTGAACTTTTGTTTCCTTTAGGATATTCAAACTCAGACTTGCACCCTTTGCAAATGTATAATTCACATATGCAAAATGTGATGTTTTTTAGCATTCACTTAATATTCACACTACCTTTGGTTTTAAGACATGGAATGGTTTTAATTATAATCTTACAGTTAGTTTCCTGTTAGGTACTATACAAGGATCTCATTTGAAACCATAAAGACCAACCATAACTAATCATATTAATAAAAAGGAGGCGGGGGGGACACCTCATGAAACATGACTACCATGGATTCTGTTTTCTACCTCCCATACTACTCCAAGATTAATAGAATTGCCATTTAAGTGCCAATAGCAAAGTCTTTTTGTGTTGTGGTGTTGATGTGCAAGTCAGATTTCAGGTCTCGCATTCAGCTGGAAGAGCTGGCTGTTAGAGAAAGAAATCATCCCTTTGGCTTATAAATTTAGAACACTTGATAGGAAGCTCATTGAGTGAGAATAAATATGGAGCCATATAGTGTCACCATCAGAGTCTCTTTTCTGTCTATAACGGCATTTTAAGAATGATGATATTTCAAATGACTCGCTTTGGGTGTATGAACAATAATAATATAATCACTCATCCACAATGGACTTTAGCACCGTAGATATTAATTTAGTCTCCATGTAATATACTCTGGCTCTTGGAAGGCAGACAACACAGAAGCATAAGTCTAAACAAGGCAAAAATTGGGTTTTAAGTCATTTTTCATTAACAAATTCACACACACACACACACACACACACACACACACACACACACACACTTCATTCTACCTTTAAGTTCTTCTGCTGTGCAAAGTATCACAGTAAACCAGGGGTGGAGAACCTCAGGCCTGGGAGCCAAATGTAGTATCCAAATGAGATTTTACTTGGCCTCTTTCCAGTTCTTGAATCTGGTCCCTGGATCCAGTTCCTACCCCTTTGCAATGGAAGGTTAAGCTCATAGTAAGGGACCGGAAATTTATTTATTTATTTCTACATTTTTACCCCACCCCTCTCGCTACAAGCAACTCTGGACAGCTCACTAAATTCATAATAAAAACTGTGTAAATATAAAAATATAAAACATATTAAAACACCATTAAAATCTAATCATGTGCAAAATAAAATGCATAGGGCAAACCCCCCAAATTTACCCTGACATACCCATCCCACCCTCCCCTCCTCCCCGGCCAAATGCCTGGCGGAAGAGCCAAGTCTTACAATTTTGTTGGAAGGTGAGATTTGGACTGACGCGAACCTCCACCGGGACAGAGTTCTAAAGCAACGGTGCAGTCACCGAGAATGTTCTCCTTAGGGATGGGTGAACGCGGTTCGGTAGTTCGGTGTTCAGCCCGAACTAAGGCATGCAGGAAACATCTGGATGACAGTTTAATAGCTGAACAAATTTAGGCGAGAAGATACTTGATTTTTCATCATTTCTTTTATACCAGTTCACTCTTCAATGATGGTTGGTTGGTAGACAGATTCTAGTTGCACATAATGTATGTACATTGTCTATCGAAATGCCTTGTCTATGATCTTTTGAGAAATTGCAGTGAGCAAGCTTTCCCCCTAATCCTTTCATTAATCCTCCAATTACATTTTAACTGCAACAGGAACTTGTTTTATCTCACGTATAGTCAGTCTCACATCAACAAAGCAAATGTCTTAGCAACCGGAGCCCAAGTAGGGAAGAAGTCCAAGATTGGACTAACCTAGTCTAGAGAAGGGAGAGGATTGGAGAATCTTCCTACCACTATGGAAGAATAAAACAAGAGGAAACTAAATTAATGAGGCTTAATCTCTATCTACCATGGAGCGCTGTTCACCATCAGCTTGATAAGATTAAAATTTACTTATAATCTTCAAATGGCTTTCAGCAGCCAGTCAGCTAATTTTGCTTTACTTCTGCAGAGAGATGATAATAGATATAAAATTAGAGGTCACTGAGTTACTCAAGTCTGTACTGAGACAGACTTCCTGGATTTCATTTCTCCTGTCAAAGTGTGTGCCACGAACATTCAGATACGACGTTCCCTTGGTTTTTAAACTCAGTGGTCAGGGTTCTATTAAGGGGCTGAGCCAATGCCCGCAAATGCCAATGGAAAGACAAAAAAAGAGAAATGAACGTTATTTTGTTAATATGACAGTGTTCCACTGACTTCTGAGACACTTTAGTGACTTACTAGGAGTAAGGTCCTTAAACAAAGCCAGGCAATATGCCTGGGGCTAAATTTTACCCATGTTTAGAGCCCACACAAGGTAAGTACAATCAAAAGGATTTCACCAGTTTGAAAGACAGCCGAATTTGACCAATTGATAAAGATCGGGGTGCTGTACACAGAAACAACCTTTAAACAGCATTTTGGTCCCAGATAACATCAGTGCAACTGCAGAGATAGTTAAACTTTGAATTGAGGCATAAAATTCAAGGATAACCAGTGTAAAAATAGTTTAAAAAGATAAAAAAATTGACCTTACTTGCATTTACAGACTATGCGTCTCCCACAAGAGTACACAGAGGACACCTTATTTGGATGTAAGATTTTTGGAAGGCGGTAAGGTTTTTTTATTCCCACTTGCCTACTGAGATATGTGCTGATTGCTGCTGATGTTTTCATTTTGTGTCTCTTTTACTCATGCCCACTGTTTTGCTTAGGAGGATAGCTCCCCCGTTCACGATACCCTACCCAGCATGTCTAAATCTGCTAAAACCTATTCAAAGTAACACTTGCTCTAAAAATAGTTCCTACTGAGAAACAAATTGGCAGTGATATTAGCTTCCACAGGAAAACCACTGCAGTAAATAAAATAAAATAATAATAAATAATAATAATACTACTTAATAATAAACCAACCTCTTATAAGACACAGAAGGGAAGAAAACTGAAGGCTGAGAAAAAGAGCGGGGGAGGGGGGGGAATACGGTCTCTACGTGTAACTGCCAGGATAGCAGCTGAAGTTAACAGACAATGCAAAATCCACTGTGCTTTTAAACAATAATATATAAATGGTGAGTTGAAAATTTGTGTTAGAAAACGAGTCCAGTGTTCTTCACTAGATTCAACCACAGAGTCTTAAATACCATGTCCGCTCCAGACATTCATACAAAAATCCAGCAACACATATTCAGAGACTGAGGTTGATTTCTGGAGTACTGTAGTTTATCACCAAGATGTTAAGAGATTTTAATATTTGGCTTCCCATATGATAATGTGTCTCATGCATGACAGAGACACAGAGATATTACTCTTTTTAAAAGCCTCCTAGGGCTCAGAACTTTTGCTCACTGCTGCTCTTTCAAAAAAACAGAAACTCTTTAAAGCGTATGTACTGACTTCTCACTGTGGCAAGTGCCACTGTCAACCTGGGTCCTCTAGTATAACACGCATTTGCCACTGTCAATCTGGGTCCTCTAGTATAACACGCATTTGTTAAGAGGCTTATATGAATAAAAGATCCAACAGCCATCGCTTGACATGGATTCCCTTGCCATCTATCGGCCGGTCTCTAACCTTCCCTTTTATTCTGTCTCCTCTTGTGTTCAACGTGTACATGCAGCTTTTGGGAGAGATTGAGAGAGGGTTTGACTTTAGGTGTCATCAATATACTGATGACACTCAACTATACCTCTCGTTTTCAGCTGACCCACATCCGGCAGTCTCGGTGCTTACCTCAGTTTGGTGGCTTAGGGAGACTCAATGAGGGTAAGCTGTCTGAAGCTGAATCATGACAAGAAGGAGGTAAAGGTGGGTGTGGCCAAGGGATTGGTGGTCCCCATCATCTGCTCACTCTCTCTGGTCCCGCAGGTTCGTATTCTAGGGGTACTCCTTAATTCGCAGCTCTACTTGGATACCCAGGTGGTGATGGTGGCGAGGAGCGTGTTTGACCAAAGTCATCTGGTACAGCAGCTTCAGCTATATGTCTCAGACTCCGACCTGGCCACTATCATCCATGCCTTCATCACCTCAAGACTAGACTGCTGTAATACGCTCCTATGTTGGGCTACCCTCGGTGATGATCCTGAGACTGCACCTGAAGGCTACCCTTGGTGAGGGTCCGGAGACTGCAGCTGGTGAAGAATGCGGCGGCCCATCTCTTCACAGGGGTGGGTTGTCATGAGCACATAACACTGGTGCTCTGCTCACTACACTGGCTGCCTATAGTCTTCCTGGCCCAATTCAAGGTGTTGGTTCTTGCCTATAAAGCCCTACACGGTCTAGGCCCAGCCTATCTGCAGATTCTGAATCAGCCCCTGCAGTTGTCCGGAGGCACCCTCCTTGAGGTCCCTCGAGTTTCTCGGGTGGTAACCATGGGGAGGGCATTCTCAATGGCTGCCCCGAGACTGTGGAACTCCCTTTCTGCAGCAGTCCATTTGGCCCTGGATCTCACCTCCTTCAGAAGACAATGTAAAACATGGCTGTTCTGCTAGGCCTTTGGTGGGAGCGATGGGTGGTGGGTAGGTGGGGATTATCCCCATTCAAATATTATATTTTATGTTTTTTTATTTTATCTTGTTTTACATTTTATTTTAAAATGTCTGTACGCTGCCCTGAGCTGCCTTTTGGCAGGAGGGGATGGGGTACCAAACTGTTGTATAAATAAATATAAATAAATAAACGGAAAAGACTTCTGAAAACAACCACAGCAGTAAACACTTCAGCTTTCCTAAAAAGAAACTCTCATGCAGTGTGTGTGTGTCTATGGCCCTTTTTACACAGATGGCGGTGGGTGGGGGATGGGTGTTTCGGCAGAGGTGGCTGTGTATCCCTTTACACGGACACACGAACACCTTCACCCATGGGGCCTCCTCTGGTTTTCTGGAGGACTCCGTGGGTAGAAGTGGGTGGGTGATGGGTGGAGGTAGATGCTGCATAGGGCATGCACACATCCCCACCCATCCCGCTCGGTGTTCACACGGGCGAACACCGAGAACACACCCATCCCCCTACCCACTGCTGGCCATTTACATGGACCTCACACACACACACACACCAAGTGTGTGTGTGTGTGGGGGGGGGGGCGTCCGTGTAAAAACGGCCTATATATCAAATCCATACCTAAACATTCTCTACGATCCGTCTGTGTATATATATAAAAATATATGTATATATCAAGTGCATACCTAAAATTGTCTATGATGCTTGAGGCAGAGATCTCAAGCCATTTACTTCAGAGTTGTCTCACTGAACTCCTGTTGGATTGAAGGTTGAGGCTGAAATTGTATTTACCTTTCCCCTCACATTCTATCCATACCCTCCAACAGTATCTTTTTGACAGATATCCCAATGGGTTTTGTTATCTTGCAGTGGGCTTCCAGCAACATAAGGTATGTACCAGATTCAGCAGACAAGGGAGGTCATTAGAACCTCATTAATCCAGCTGGAGAAAAAGCTGGCTAACTCTGTGGCTGACTCACTGCCTTGGCTACTGTTACTCTTTGGTTATTGCTTGGGATGGGGGTAGGACTACTTTTCTTACTTCAACAAGCTTGGGATAAGCACTGCTATCAAAGAACAAAGTATGGTAACACCCTGGCAGGGGAAACTTTGTGCCTGGGATCAAGATGAAAACTTAATTAATTTTTTTTTAAAAGTGAGCGGGGGAGTTTGCATCATTTCCAGATTGTACTGTATCCCAGAAGCTACAATGCACAAAAATCATGTTCTGAAATACAGCTTTTAAAAGTCTAAAACTAAAGGGGATTTTTTTGAGGGGGGAAGAGGGTGGGTTTTCCCTCTCAGAGCCGAGGGCAGTCCCAATTTCTCCGGGTCTGTGAAAATTAGAGTTCCTTTATGTGTCTCCTTTTGACACACGGCCCCACTCCCAATGGAGCAGTGTGACATCACAGTGCTCCACAAAGGGTGAGGTTAGGTCCGAAAGGGTTATGACAACCCCTTTGCCATGTCCTCTCCAACTTTGTCCCGGTAACCTGATGTGAATATTGTTTATATATTAGTAACTGGAGTGTAAGATTTTGAGATTGAAAACTCTAATTTATAATCAGAAAGGGGGGGGGGGAAGAGCTAAGAGCACTAGACTCAGGTGAAATTCAGACGTTCAGTTTTTTTCAAATTAAATCATAATTCGAATGTATCATGCACGTCTGAAGTCCCTAATGTGAATTATTGTGGTGAACATCGCACTAAAGAAATCTGAATGTCAAAGCTACTCAAACCTACCTTTTTGGTGTCCGGTTTCAATAAATCCACACTTTACAGCAGTGTGAAAGCAACATCGTAGTGGTTTTAACTGGTGCAAAATATTTTCTGCATGTGAATGCAACCATGCTTCCAAGTGCGCTGTTTTACTCCTGCCCCTACTGGAAGCAGTGAGACCAGCTGGGGCCCCTCGCTGGGGGCAAGCTGCTGCCAGCTTCTACCCCCAAAAGTTCTTCTGCCTCCCCTCCATGCTTCCCGTCCCCTTCCATCATCTGCCTCTGCCTCCTAGTAGCGCTGCAGCAGTAGCAGCAGCGAGACACCAGCACTCCGATTGGACTGTGAGATAAAGCAGAAGGTTGCTGCCTTGTAAACAACATTCTTTGAGTTGGCTCCGAACATTCTCACAACTGGGTTGTGCATGTTCACCCTATTCAAACAATAGACCACATGATGGTCTCAAGCTTCTCTAGTATAAAAAGCACTCTATCCTTCAGAATGACCATTCCTTCCAACCCTTTTTAGACATACAAGAAAAAAAAATCCATGTGGGGTGGAAGGTTGTGTGTTGTGAGAATGTTCAGAGCCATCTCAAAGAACGTTGTTTACAAGGTAGCAACCTTCTGGCTCCCCACAGCCCACTCCCTGTAATTGAACCGCACTGAGCAGCCGGTTAAGCGCACACTACAAGAAGGTCTGAATGTGTTATTTCGCTGTAGTTAAAACCGGTATGGCATGCATGTGAATGCAACAGGACTTGTTAACAGCGAACTATTGAGAACCGATTTTTTAAAAATCCAGATAATTGCTGCACATGTGAATTTGCCCTGAATGCCTTGCTCTGCTAAGGACCCTCAACAACAGCCCAAAGAAATAGTCTTGACTTGGACCTCAAGACTTACCTGGATCAAAATTTGTTTAGGAGAATAGTCCTAACTTATGTGAATAGCCTCACTGAATTACTAAATATTCAGACTTGGACCTTAAATCTTTGGCCTATCTGAAAGCAAGAATTGTACACTGTATTGCTCCTTTGATAATCCTGGTAGCTCTGTACTTATATCAGGCCACTTTTAGATGTGTGCGGGGCACTCGCAGCATGAAATCACATAGTGTGTAAAAATCCTACGGGCGGGGTTTAGATGAGACTTATTGCGCATTAAACTGCTCTAGCATTCTTTTTAAACCGCAGACTAAATACCTCAATACCTAAATGCCTCAAGGTATTTAGTCCACAGTTTTAAAAGAAAGTGCGAGTGAATATAATTCACAAGAAGTCTCATCTAAACCCCGCCAGTGGAATTTTGAAACGCCACATGATTTCACACCACGAGTGCCACATGCACGCCTAAAAGTGGCCTATGTCATAGCTCTACTCACTGTTCTTGTGGCGTTCTAGAACAATAAAAGTAGCTGCTAACAGCAGCAGCTGGTGGACTTGGGGGAAGGCAGTGGGGAGGGGGCTGTGAGTTGGAAGGGCTGAGAGCAGGGGTAGAAATGGAAAGGGGATGGATGAGGGAAGGCATGGAGGGAAAGACGCAGAAATAGGGTGTAACAGGAAGTCAAGAAGGAGATGAGGAATACAAACAGGTGGAGGAGGGCAGGCGCAGAAAGAAACGGGAGGGGTGAATGGGAGGAAGGTAGGGAGGAGTAGAAATGGGGGAAGGGAGGGAAAGCAGAGGTAGAAATGGAGAGGATGGGTTGGGGAAGGCAAGGAGGGAGAGAGACAAAAATAGGAGTAGAAGGAAGATAGCGAGGAGGAAAAGAGTAGCTCAGAAGGCAGGCGGGGAGGGGAGGGAAGCAGAAACAGAGGGTGGGTGGAAGTCAGAGAAGAGAGGAATGGTAGAAATGGGAAGGTGGGTGAGTCAGGGAAGGGGTAGAAATGAGGTGGGCAGGGGAGGCAAAAAAGAGGGGAGGTAGACATGGAGAGTGAAGGGGAAGGCAGGGAGGACTCCAAACTGAAGAAGAGTGAAGGTAGAGAGAAGGGGGGAACAGAGTTTCCAGCAGTGAGGGGTGGGCAAGGCAGTGAGTTGGGGGTTGAATAGAGGGTGGGTGAAGGCAGGGAGGGGGGATAAAATGCAAGAGGGAAGACAGGGAAGGGTAGAAAAAGGGAGGGAGAGGAGGAGAGGGATACTCACTGGCCGCGGAGTGCAGCAGCTATGTTGGATCTCTCACGAAGTAAGTGTAGCTCCTGACAGAACCCTCTTCCCCTCTCTACCGGCCTGAGGATGCTACTATTGGCCTGGATCACTGTCCAGAGGCTGTTTTGATTGGGGAGCTTCCTGCATTGGAAACTGCAGGGAACTGCCCCAGCCCCTCCAACCTTTGCCCTTGCCTTTACTGCGCAAAAGCTCCAGGGTGGCAAGGGAAACATCAAACTCCTGCCAATCACATACTATATTTAGTTGCTCCATTTCTCTTCACATCCTTCTGTCACTTCAGATTTTTATCCCACATTTTTCAACGGACTCCAAAATTTTCTTCGCTCTCACATTCTAAAGATTTCCGATGTGGTTCACCAGAGACTAGTCTTGCCAACAATATAAGAGGCGATTGCTACAACATAAAGACAGTGTGTTGCATGTAGGCAAAAGCTGGCAGAGATATGCTGGGAGAAGGGGAGATCTGAAAGGAGTTATGTTCCATCTAATTTTAAATTGAACTCTGAAAAAATATATACTAATAGTCTTTTCAACTATCCAGTCTTTCAGTAGGAGACATATTATATAACAACACTTCATAACGTTTGCTCTTCCTTTTTTCTTTTCTTTTTGATGCTCAGGTTCAAGATGAGTTCTGGATTGGGATGTTTCATGAAAACCATCACTTTCTTTTTAGAGGTCAGACTTTAAGGAATCCTTTATCTTTGAAATCAGCACTGTTTCCAACAAGATTATGCATCATCAGTGAAAGAATAACGATAACATAGGCTTAAAGAAACAAGATTATCGGACTCGAACAGGGAGAAAAACACTACATTTAAGCTCTACAGGAAAGATGAATAGGACATTGTCAGCAGTATATATTATCAACTTAGAGGTAATGTACTTTCATAATCCAAATGGAACAGCAGAAGCTGGCACCCACTGTGAAGGGTGGGGTATGCCTTGCAACACTTAGCATTGCAACCACTCTCACAGAGATTTATCAAGCCCTATTTTCTAATAGGGCCAGTGTATGAATGTCCAAGATGATTCATAGAGTGGATTAAAATAATGTTTTGCTGCAAACATTTCGCTTTGTTCTGATCTGATATTCGATCAATGTAAAATCATATCCCACATTTTCTTTGGAAATTTAGCACATGAAAGTAATACTAACTGCATCAAATCTTTCCAGGCTATCAATGCTTTTGGAGTCTTCAAAAAGGAACTGAATTGATATCAACTTGGCTTCACACTGAAAGACAGACAAATGCCATTTGACTTTTAGTCTGGAGACTGTAAACCCAGTTGCCACATAGGTTGGACACTACATCAGTAAATAAGGGGTGTGATTTGCACAGCAAAATGGTGGGACAATTAGAAAAGAGACTATGCCAAGATGCATAATGTGTGAGTTGCGTGTATATCAGCAAAATATCAGTGATGGTTTGTAAAGTCAACGCTTTTTCTACTTATACACACACACACACACACACACACACACACACACACGCACATGCGCACACACACAAATGATATAGTTCAAAGCAATCTTACAACTGGTTTACACTAGAACCCTACACAGATGAGATTATGGAGAGACAGATTAAACATCCAGACATACATCGATGTGCAGAAAATCTATGCATCTTCATTTTGGATACGTTATTTTTGTTTGGTTTGCTTTTGGCTACATTTTTATTTATAAAATATTTCTATCCCGCCCCTCCAGCCCACAGGGCAGCGAACAACAACTCAAAACATTAAAACAATACACAATTAAAAACCCCATATACATTTAAAAAACAACCCTAGTCACCCACCCTACACACACACACACACACACACACCCAAAGCCTGGCAGAACAGCCAGGTCTTACACAAATGTTGAAACAACAGGAGTGTGGGGGCCAACCGAGCCCCCTCCGGGAATGAGATCCACAGCACGGGGGCAGCCACTGAAAAAGATCTCACATCAGTGGACACCCATCTCGCCCGGGAAACCTCCAAAAAGCCCCCCCGGACAATCTCAGGGGTCGCACGGGCACATGGGGAGTGAGGCAGTACCGCATATAAGTAGAACCCAGGTCGTGAAGGGCTTTAAAGGTTAAAACCAGCACCTTGAACCTGGCCCGTTGCTTTATAGGCAGCCAGTGCACAGGTGTCATATGCTCCCTGTGGTTCACCTCAGTAAGGAGATGGGCTGCGGCATTCTGAACCAGCTGCAGCCTCCAGACTAGCTTCTCGGGCAGCCCCACGTAGAGCGCATTGCAGTAATCCAGCCTCGATGTGATGAAGGCATGGATGACGATGGCGAGGTCAGAGTCTGAGAAACACAGATTGTGGAGGAAAATTTTAGTATATGTGCTGCCGAAGCGAGCAACTCTGTCTCCATGCAATAAACAGGATGGTCAGCTCTTCCCAGGATACACAAGTATTTTATAGGTTACAATACAGGCAAAAGATACAGGCATGTCAATCAAAAGGCAATGTAATACAATGATGGGAAATTACTGCATTACACACAATGTTTACATATTTGGGCTGGTTCTTCCCAAAACTATATGAGCCAAACTGTTTATAATGTATGGTATCTAACAAGGTTAATTTGGCTTTCCGGCTGCAAGGTTACTTGGCTTTTTGCTATGAAAAACACAGGCGAAAAGCATCTCGGTGTCTAGTTGTTTCGCAGTGCTATTTAAGCAGCATCTAATAAGCATTAAAATTAATTGAATGCATAAAAATAAGCCCAAAAAAGCAACAAAAGCAATTAATTTTAATGCTTATTAGATGCTGCTTAAATAGCACTGCGAAACAACTATCACAAGACTTGAACCAAAGGCAAAGAACCCAAGGTTATAACATGTATGCAGATCTCCAAACTCAGCATACAGATATTGATGGCTTGATGGCTTAATGTCCATAAGGGTGTAAAGTTAGGTTGTTGTGCCGTCAAGGTCACAAAGGGAAGCGATTGCGGAGGAAAATTTTGTAAGGGACACTGTGGAATTGAATCACAATAGCCAAAGGAAAGTATCACAAAATGGATCACACGGAAGCATTTTAGGTAAAACCTAACGCTTAATAGAAGCTAGGCCTCTGCCCTTTAGGCAGAGAGCTATTTGCTCTCTGTAGTCTGCTTTTAATAATAAGGCCCTGGAAAGTGCTCCACACAGGCCTTAGACCTAGACACCGAGACACTTTTCGCCTGTGTTTTTCATAACAAATAGGCCAAGTGCCTGTATCTTTTGCCTGTATTTTAACCTATAAAATACTTGTGTATCCTGGGAGGAGTAAACCATCCTGTTTCCTTGCATGGAGACAGTGTTGCTCTCTCTTTCAGAGCTTTGAGATCAATAAAGGCTCTGACAGACTTCACCAACAGTGTAAGTATAAATTATTCCTCGACAGGCCAAAGCCGCCGGACAAGATGTAACTGCCAAAACGCACTCCCCACCACGGCCACAATCTGAGATTCCAGGCTGAGTCGTGAATCGAGGAGCACACCCAGACTCTGTACCTGCGAGACCATGGGAGGGTGAATCCCCCCTACAAGACGAGATTCAATCACTCCCACGCCCCCCAGGCCCTCACCACCAACATCACCTCTGTCTTGTCAGGATTCAGCTGCAGATGGCTCAACCTCATCCAAGCCCCCATGCTATGACCAAACCTTTCGACAATTTCAGATTGCATGATTTACAAAACAAACGAACACCCCCCCCCTCTAATTTTATTTGAGGTTTTTGCAGGGTAAGAATGAGCGAGAGGGGAGAGGCTGGTGGGAAAAGAATAGACTGATTTGCAGGTTAAATTTAGAAGGCTGAATTTGATTGTAAAACATACTCTAGTTCAGCTTCTGCACAGACACTTCAAACTCCTTGTTATACAACCAAATTCCAAATGCACCAAAGAAAACCACAGTTTCCTCCTTGATAAGTTGTCCCCTCCTGCCACCGCAAAACAAGCAAATTACTCCACCTGTCTAAAGGATCTCAAGCATTCAGCTCAACACCGACAATGGCAGTGCACCTGTTAGTGTGACAGACAAGTGATTGGCAGCATGGCATTTGCAGTCTTCTATAATAAGTTGGTTATTATACAATGGCACTCAACATTCCAGAGAGCTAGCAAATATGAAAGTCTAACTAGATATGGGCTTGAAAAAGAAAAGCAGGGTGAAGGAGAGGGGTGACTGTTACGGGGTTGGGGTCTTTTTTCCTCCATCCCCCTCCTGACTGGCTCTGACTCTGTTTCCCCACTTACCTCTACTGACCACAAACCAGGGGAGGGGGAGCACAACAACCAGAAATAATCAGAGGTGGAATTTGGGAGGCCAAAAAGGCAGCATGTCCCCCCTCCCACCCACTTGTTACTGGACTGATGGAGCAAGTCTAACGCTGTATCTCATCCAGCAACTTAGGCTGCTTCTACATGAGCAGTGAGATGTAGTGCATTCAAGAATGGGCTTACCGAAAAGCCCCACGGGGTGTGTCTACATGCACTGGAAGTAGCCATTCGCCATAGGAATCGCCGCTTGTGCGGTCTTTTTGAAGGTGCGTTTTGGAAGCCTCGATATGGGGTTTCCAAAATGCACCTTCAAAAAAGCTGGGTGGGCAGCAATTCCTGTGGAGGCCGTCTACTTCCAGTGCATCTAAACGCAACCCGCGGGGCTTTTCAGGAAGCGTGCTGAAGAACACGCTGTATCCGGCCGCTCATATGAAAGCGGCCTGACTCATGAGACATACCTCCTAACTGTCCTTATTCAACTGAGACAGCTGGGTCTGGTTCAATGGGAGTGTGTGTGTGTGTGTGTGTGTGCGTGTGTGTGTGTTTGTTTATTTTTCTTCTTAAATACTTTCTAGATGGCTCCAAGAAGGTTCTCCTTTTTCTGTTTCTGGATCATTAGCTCAGTTTCTGGAAGTTACTGATAACTCAAGTACCATCCATTAACACTTCACCTACATTATAATTGTCTTCCCTTCCTGTCCCAACTTCTGCTTAACTTATTTTATATTTTGGTGGTGAATCTCAACCAACTTGAGTTGGTCCAACAAAAGATATCACCATGCTATTTTGTCTCTACTACCTATTTTGGGGACCAACACAGCAAACACACTCCCTCTATAACTTATTTTCGGCTCGCATTCTCTTTTCTACTTTTCAAACTTAACTTTTCATTACACTGTCCCCATATACCTGGATGGCATCAGTTTTCGAGACCCCTTTCAATCGGAGTTTCGCCCAGGGTATGGCACTGAGACTGCGTTAGTGGCCTTGATGGACAACCTCCGCTGAGAAATGGATTCAGGGCGTTCAACTCTACTTGTCCTTTTAGATCTCTCAGCTGCTTTTGATACAGTGGACCATGGGTTATTGTTGAGACAATTGCGGTCCCGTGTGTGTGTGTGTGTGTGTGTGTGTGTGTGTGTGTGTGTGTGTGTGTGTGTGTGTGT
>QEPC01000029.1:1124910-1141824 GCA_003113815.1 Sphenodon punctatus | reverse complement strand
GTGTGTGTGTGTGTGTGTGTGTGTGTGTGTGTGTGTGTGTGTGTGTGTGTGTGTATGTATGTATACGTACAGGACGGTCCTTGGATGGTTCCACTTGTTCCTCTCAGGAAGGAGCCAGCGGGTGGTGTTGGGGGCTGAGCTCTCTTGCGGCATACCACAAGGTTCTATTTTGTCTCTGTTATTGCTTAACATCTATATGCAACCCCTGGGGGAGGTCTTGAGACCGTTTCGTGTATGTTGCCACCAATATGCTGATGACACCCAGATATACCTCTCATTTTTAACTGACCCAGGCCCTGCAGTTTCAGTGCTTTCCCAGTGCCTGGAGGCTGTGGCTGATTGGATGCAGCTGAGCAGACTGCAGATGAATCCCAATAAGACGGAGGTGATGTTGGTGGATCGGGCGGCTGGGGTGATGGCTCCCCTTGTTGAAGGGATCCGCCCCCCCGCTGGCTCCCCAGGTCCAGAGCTTGGGAGTCCTGTTGGACCCCAGCCTTTGGCTGGATTGCCAGGTAGAGATGGTGGTAAAGGGAGCCTTTCGCCAGTTACAGCTGGTGCAGAGGCTCTGACCATATGTTTCAGATTCAGACCTGGCCACCCTCATCCATAAGCTCATCACCTCGAAGCTGGATTACTGCAACGCACTCTACGTGGGGCTGCCCCTGGTGACGGTTCGGAAGCTGCAACTGGTGCAGAATGTGGCGGCCTGACTTTTGACAGGGACAGGCCTTAGGGAGCACATAACACCGGTGCTCTGAGCTCTGCACTGGTTGCTTATAGCATTCTGAGCCCAATTCAAGGTACTGGTTTTAACCTTTAAAGCCCTACACAGCTTGGGCCCCTCCTATCTGAGAGACCGCCTCACTCCTCGAGTCCTGGGTGATCCTTGCAGTCCACCGAGGGTGCCTTCTTGGAGGTCCCCCAGGTTAGCCAGGGGGCCACAATAGAGAAGGCATTCTCGGTGGCCACACCGCGGAACTCCCTCACAGAGGAAGCTCGGCTGGTCCAGAGTCTGCTGGCCTTCCACCGGGCCTGTAAGACCTGGCTGTTCATCTAGGTCTTTGGGGAAGGGAGTGGGTACCGGTGGGTGAGATGGGTATGGGCGGGGGGGCGGGTTGGGTTATTTTAATCTGGGGATTTTAGGTTATTTTAATTTATTTTAGTTATGTGTTTTAAAATGTTGCTAGGCGCCCTGAGATAGTTGTAGTAGGAGAGGGTGGCATATAATTTTAATTAATTATATATATATATATATATATACACACACACACACACACACTTACCCATCAGTGGACTCAGCATTTCTAGACAACTCTAACAATATCAAACTTGCCGTGCTTTACATAATGGTTTCAGAAGTACAAATGAATTGTTCATTCACATGAAAGCCATAATGCATGTGTGTTACATACATGTTGTTTTCATAAACCCTGTCACAGTGATTCTGAATGCTTTTAGAACAAAGGCCTTGTATCACTTTGATATTTTTCCTTCTTGAAAGTTTGTTTCCGGCGTCCTCCTAACTGCTAAATCACTCGGTTTACTTGTAACATCAGAACGTCAGTTCTGAAAGCTGATTCCTGAAGTTTCTACTAGCAGTGCAATAAACTAACAGCTCTTTCACGCAACTGTTTGAGACCAAGGCAGGGAAAAGGATTGCATTCCCTTGAGCCTTGTGTGAAGGGGGTTTACTCACCCAACAACAGACCACCCCACACCCTCTTCTCAGAGCTAGCTGGCAGAAAGGAAAGGCAGCAAAGCTGCAATCCAGGTCTTCTCCCCTACCCTCAAGTGGTTGTGTGAAGGCACCAGAAGATTAAAAGAGTGAACCCACTGCATCACGGGCATAATGCGCCTGGGAGCAGGTGCCAGAAAAGCCACTACTTCACCCTTTGAAACTTTGCACTTTCACTCATATCAAGCTATAAATGTGCGTGATTATGATCACGCTTGGAAGCCTTTAGACTATGTGTGAAAACAGACATGACGCTAACCAGCCTTTAACCACCCTTGGTAGTTATTTATGCATGTTGCAGGGCTGCATAGGGCACCAATACAGCCCTGCAATATGCATAAATAACCACCAAGGGTGGTTAAAGGGTGGTTAGCGTCATGTCTGTTTTCACCCTATATGTGTGCTAGTTATGCAGATACAATTTAAATCAACTTTTGTCCTGTACAGATGATAAAGTAAATTGACATAAAACAAATACATTGCAAGTTCAGGAAAACATAAATTAAGTGAAAGTTCCAAAATAACCCATGAAATTCTTAGTTCTAGCCCCAGTCCCAAACCCTGGGTAAGGATCCTGCTTTCTCTTTCTCAGAGGCAGGCATCAGCCATTGGCTCTATTTTCTATTGTTTACTCAGTTTTTAATCCACAAGACTTTGCTCTCAATCCCATGGTTATTTATTTTCCTCAATAGTCTCTTGCAATGAGCCATATATATATGTATATATAAAAAATGCTGGGGTGACTTCTCTCTGTTTACAGTCCAGATTTTATAAACTAATAAAAGCTCCTGAGCTCATGCTTCCTGAGTTGCAACACCTTTAATTGAGGCAATGGAGACTGCATTCCCCTCTGCTTGTTCATGTGTGATAACATACCTTCTTCATACATCTGACTGGCAGTCGACAAGAATGCTTATGGTGACCATTTCCCCCTTGGGTATTTAATAAAGAGCCTATGATAATTGTTCATTATTATACCATTGTAAATTCCATTCCATGAAATGAAACATATAATTTCAGATAAATCCTGAATGTTGGTAAAAACCAATGTGACGCAGACCCGTGTTGGCCCGGGACTCACCCACATGTGGTGTGGTCCTGAATCACATGGTGTGGGCCTGCTGCTGCCTCCTGGAGGGTAGGCAGCTATCCCGAGATGTGCCCTGGACCCAATACTTGACCATATGGCCCAGCAGGTTTGTTCGGCCTCGCCACCACTGCCTCAGGGCAGGGGCCGCCATGGCTGGCTGTCATGGGGGCAGGGGGGTGCACTGGGAGTGGGGCAGAACTCCCAGGCCTGGGAGTCGCCACGCAACCTGCATGTCTGTTTTTATTCTGCGTCTCTACTTCCAAGGAGAGGGACTATGCATTATTAGGTTCAGACTATTTGCTGTAATAGCTATACCTTGCATTTGCAAAATATTTGAGGCAAGGATTTGAAATTCAGAATTTATAAGCCATTAAAGAAATTAGCACTACTCAACCTGTGCATTTGGGACGGGTTAGCAGTGCTAGAACTAAAATGGATGGATTCCCCCCACCCCCCGATTTCTAGCAGTTCGCACTTGACCCAAACAAGAACATTTGAATGATGATAGAGCACCCATTTAAAACTTATTATTAATCATTATTGCCATTTGGGGTATTTCATTTGCTTTGGTTCATTTCATTCATTTAGTTTGTTTTGTTTCAATTTTTTTAGTTCATTTCATTTTTCCTTTATTTTGTTTGAACAAAGTGAACCAAAAATAAATAAAATGGAATACCCAAAATGGTGGAAATTGGGTTCTAGACCCAATTGGGTTTCAGTTTTTTTAATAGGATTCAACAGAGATGCTCATTTTCAAGGGTATTCATTCTTAGAATTGGCAGATTTGTCACAAGTACACTTTGCATTTTATTTCTGGTGAAAAGTGCTGCTAATCCTCTAAAACTTCCTTACTGTTGGGCTGAAGAGTAGCAGATTTCCTGAAAAATCTTTGGTAAAAACAAGTGTCGTCTTATATTGTAAACAATTAGAAGTAATTGCATACAAGTCAACAAAAATCACACTACATAAACCAAATCCACGTGGAAGGAGAATGGACCTCTTGACCGTTTCAAGAATCAATTTGAAAGAATTTGTCTTTCTTCAAATATACTGCATTCTACCAAATTAGAAAATCCTTAAAATCTTGGGGGAGGAAGGCATATTTTCCCATCAAAACCCCAATTCCAAATCCTGAATCCAAATAGTCTCTAAACATGCATATCAGATACTGGGCTTTGATCTGGCATACAAGAGTTCTGTAACAAGGTCAACTCCAAATTTGCCACACCCCCCCACACTTCGGGGCTGGCTCCTTGCCAGCATATAAGGCCACCTACCAATCACAGGAAACTAGGTGGAGCATTACTTGCACTTCCTGGCCAATAACTGATTAACCAAAGAGGTCTTCAGATTCTGGATTGGTGTGTCATCTCCATGCTTGTGGGTCTAGAACAAACACAACGTTGTTGTTGTTGTTCTTAAGCATTAGCTTAGGACACTGAAATAAGCATGGAAACATTCAAACTGATTGGATTCAAAAACAGAAAATGTAGTAGCACTGTCCTCTTGGATGTGGCTGGGTATGATTGGATAGTGTACAATACAGGTACCAGACCGAAGTACGTGCACATACCAAGCGCACACCATGTGTACTAGGGGTGGGGATTAAATTTTGATCTCTAACTACTTGCAACAGACCATTACAATAAATCCATACTGAACTCCAACACGTTTGTTGTGGTTTCGTTTTTATATAGTTTTTTTTTATTTTAAAAAAAAATTAAAATACTGTGCATGTGCAGAATGGCCACCAGATCATTCTGTGCACATGCACCCTTTCCCAAAATGACGGCAGCAATGCGCAGACCAGCTGCCCTACAAAATGGTAAACGTGTGGCTGCCCTCCAAAATGGTCCCATGGCCATTTTGTGCATACACCTTTTTCTTTTTTTGTATTTTTGATTTTTAAAAAGTGTTTTTAATTGATATAAATACGGATCCATACTTAAAAACAAGAAATTGTGGGATCTGAACCAAAAACCGATCTGAACTGCAATTTCTTCCAGCAGACTTCCCCTAGTGTGTGTGTACCAAGTTCACAATATGTGCACAACAAATTTATAGTATGCGCACACATCCTGCACTTGGCATGCACATGTACATTGAATTGGGCCCTGTGTGTGAATATGCAACAAACTGCCATATTGTGTAACAGAAGAGATCTGTTACACATCATAAATTCTATATGACAAATGGTGTTACACCAATTTTAGCTATATTTCTGGTTGATGGTATTTTCAAAAGCCTAGTCATTGTTTTCCTGATATGGTTAGGGGAGATTTTTGGGGGGGCGGGTGGGGCTTGCAGTTAGGGAATTTTGCATGCATGTGTATTTTCAAAACCATTATAAAAAGAAAACTATCAAGAGGGAAAAGATGCCCAAGCAAGCACAGACACACAGCCTGTAGAATTATTGCTATAATACAATCCCACCTGCAGTCTACAGAAAACTTAAATCCGTAATATAGAAACTTCAATTCTATCTATTTTTAAATCCATGTGCTATTTTTCAATTCACTGGGTCCCAAGTTCTTTAGCAAACTGGATCAATTTGAAGCTACTCATTCAAAAGGCTTCTTAACAGCCAGTTCTAGAATTCATCATGACCGACAAGCCAGACAGCCTCATTCCCAGTCACAATGAGCTGTGTGCACAGCTCCTTCTAATACTGGGATACTAGGCAAGTCTCTAAGGAAACAAATAAAATGGTTTCATATTTTTAGCATCATGACAGAGGCAGACAGATAGGACACCTATGGAAATGAGATTAATAACTACACTAACCTTTTTCTGCACTTAGTTGAGCCACTACAAGCAGAGTTGTAATGTGTACTTTTTATGTCGGAAGCTGGTAGTCCCCTCCCCACACCTGACCTCAGAAGGGCAGGATTATAGGCGAAAGTATAGGTACAGCCCCATGAGATGGGGTGGGCAATTGCAGCCACCACACTTTGGGCTGGCGGGGAGAGCAGGCCACACAATTTACCTCACTGAGGCTATTATCCCCAGCCCCACCGCACTCTGGGTTGAGCCGAGGAGCTGGCCACATGGAGCCAGATGTCCAGACTCCTGCTGTGCTGCAGGATCAGTTGTGCTGTGCTGCAGTGGTTACACACAGAGAGAAACTGGGAGCTTCAGCAGCACAAGCACTCCTCCCACACACCCGAGAGCTGACTGGGGGAAGGTAGGAGCTGGAGGAGCGTGCACACCGCTAGAGCTTCCAGTTCCTCTCTCTGTGCAGGCAAGCTCCTCCAGGGCTCCCCTTGTCCCAATCAGCTTTTTGGCAGGTGGGAGAAGAGTGCATGGGCCTCCCTCCTCCAATCAGCTGTTGGGCGACTCGCAAGAACATGTGCGGGCCCCCTCATTAGGCATGTGGTAGTAGTGTGTGTGGGCCCTCCTTCCCTGATCAACTGTTAGGCAGGCGGGAAGAGTGTGTTCCTCTGGGCCTGATCCTCCGACCCACTTTTGTGGTAGGGCTGCAGGGGCCAGCCACACGGGAGGCAGCCTGTTATCCCACTACATGCTGCATACCCAGCCTTTTCCAGAGGGGCGAAGTGAACCCCTGACAGCCAGCCGTCGACCATCCAATTCACTGAATTGCACTTTACCGTTGCCCAAAGTGGGATAACATCTCATGTGGCTACCCCCATTAGGTGAAGCCACATGAGCAGCAGCAGCAGCAGGATCCCTGCACGACCTCGTCATGTGCAATCGCCACTGCCAGACTGCAGGGCCAACAATTGCTGGTCGGCCCTTGTTGGAGCTGCTGCCACAGCCGGGGAGGGCTACCCCACCGCCCTTCCTCAGCCTGACCTAAATTGCACTCAGCCATAATTTGGCTGCACATGACAGTGCCACCATGGAGCTCACCGCACAACAGGCAAAAGGAGCCCGGACAAACAGGGTGCCCCGCCCTAGGTAGCATTACCCCAGTTGGGTAAGTTGCTCTGTTACCTCTGAATTTTTTCAAATATTCCAAAAGCAAACCAGCTGCTCGCCCCACTCCAGGGCAAGGGAAACATCAAGCAGGCCCTGGGCACATTTGTGGCTAGTTTGCCAAAGGAGGGGGTAGGGCTACCTAAGGCGTGGTAGCCTCCCGTTCCTCTCTCATGTCACTTCACCCATTGCCTGTGATTTCAACAGAAAAGCTGCTGGGTACTGTTTATAACTGTTATTTGCAAATGTGTACCAGTAGTTTTAAAATTTATTTATTATTTTAATCTATGTGTTACCATGACGCCCCTTTAAAAATAAAATAAATTTTATATATATATATATATATATATATATATATATAAATGATTAAATATCCTAAAAGGCATGGTGCATATTCTAAGTATATTAACTGGCGGCAAAGCTGTCACGTCAATAGGGCATGACAGCACGCGTCCCACCCTCAACTCTTCCTGTTCCTTTGAAGTCTTTTGGCATACTCCCCCTCATAGAGCGGCAGCCCCATCTGTCCTGCTCCTTTGAAGTGCCAAGGTATCTCAGCAGAGCAGACAGCATGCTGGCACATTTTTTTCTCCGAAGGATCTCTACTCCACTGTGACACTGCACCATCTCCTGGGAAGAAGGCAAACAGAACTCCAACCCATGGAATACAGCAGTTTCTGAAAGACTGCAAGGGGAAAATGTTTTGAACAGGTCAGAAAACGCATCATGCTGTGCAGTTTAGCCTTGGGTGTGTTGAGACAAATTAGAGGACGCTTTCTGAAACCAGCTTTTTAGCCGATACTAAGTATTCTCCAAAGCTTTTCCATTGGTACAAAGTACTCTTTGTCATCTTGCTCCTTTGAAGTCTGCCGGCAAAAGAGAGCTAATATAAAAAATATTCTGGCATGTCTCTTGTCTACAATACAAAATGTGTGACCAACCAGTTCTTTGGGTATTCATTATGGGATGACCCAAGCTGATAATACTGTAACAGGTTACCATTGCATGTCTACAGGGTTGGGCCTAGGTTGTAAGTATTAGGGTGTTTTCAGTCGGACACGGGACTCCCTGCCCCAGAGTCCACCCATTCCCAGCCCAGCCAGGTTCAGGATCAAGATGGGCCTGGCAGGTTCTCCAGTCCACAGTCCACCCACATGGCACCCCCCTCCCCCCCCACACACACAAGTTGCAGATTAGAGTGTCTGCAATGCTATGGTGTTGTCCGAAGTAACAGCCAGCTGGAAGCGGAGCAGCAGTCTGTACATCAGACGGACAGCTGCTCCATTTCAGGCCAGTGCCCTGGGTTTGACAGGCCCACTCTGCCGACAGCGCTCCACGATGTTCTGCATGCACATCTGGTGGGGTACATTTAGACTGATGGGCCACCCAGGGTGAAGTGGGCTGGCACAGCCAGTACTAAAGCAGCCCATCCAACTAAAACCACCTATTGTGACCACAGTTGAAGGGTGCAACTCAGACACTTGAAATGGCTGATTGCACCTGACTGCAGGGGAGGAAGCTACAGGCTGGCTGAGAGGAAAATCCACTTAGAGGGGGAAAAAAAATGAAGAGAACTCCGAGAAAGAACCAAAAAAGAAGACATAAGGCAAGTTTAGGGACTAGGAACTTGTCTCTGGTAGTACAGTACACCTCTGGATTTCTGAAGCAAAAGCTGAAAACTTGCCCAAAGCCATGCATTATCAGCGTGTACTGGAGCTGCCTAACCAGCAGAGAGGGTAGACCAGAGGGTCTAATTGTGAGCCCAGCTCTATGTCAGGAGATGTTATTTTTAAACAAGGAAGCTGGGAGGAGTGGGGGTGTCGGTGACTGCTGAGCAGCACAACTCAGGTGGAGTGCGTGGGAAGGGATTCTGACGAGTGGCTGTCAACATGACTACTGCAATAGTCACCTCACACTCCCCCTGTCATGGGCCATTGGGTGGGTGGGTGGGAGAAACGAGCTGGTCTGGTCTTTGAAGTTGACATGTCCTGGGCGTGAACACAGGGGAACTGGGCTCCCCAGCACTCACGGCCAGTTCCTGTGACTTGCAATGGTTGTGTCCCCCACCCACAGTACCTATGAGCAGGGGACCTGCCTGCTGATGTGACTGGCCACCCTAATTCATATGGGCTGGGGATGAATGGGCACCTAGTGGAGGGCATCCATGTAAATGAGCTGGTAGGGGGATGGGTGTGAACGCGTGGAAACACCATGGGTGGTGGGTGTTTGTGCATGCACGCTCCCGACGCACACCCATCTACTACACCCACGGGGCAATCTGGAGAACCGGAGGAGGCCACATGGGTGGAGATGTGTGGTGTGTGTCTATGTAAAAGGACACCCACTCACCTCTACTCACCATGCAAACACACCCATCCCCCCACCCCCCCCATCCGTGTAAAAACAGCCTATGTAATTTCTTAGTCTGTCAGCATGCAATGTTTTTATGGTTAAGTGATACAGAATTTTAAAATAGGGAAGAATAGTGCTGAACAAGCAGCCTATTTTTTTTTTCTTGTGAGAATTCTCATGAGCTTGGGCAACAGGATTGATTTCTCAATAATTGGTCAAGCCTGAAATGAATTCTCAATGAGAAATTAAAATAAAACCAATAAATAATTGCTGTGCATGTGCAAATGGCCACCACCCTTAAACAAAATGGTGGCAATAATGCTGCCACCATTTTAGCTAAGGATGGCAGCCGTTTTACATTTCAGCTCTAAAAGAAACCAACAGAGTTCTGCAAAAGTGACTAAAAACCTAGAGACTAAGGATTTATGTCTACAGTTTTATTTTAATATCAGTCCATAGACTGTTGCAGCTGGAATTCTCTAGTAAGTTCAGAATGTCTTTACAAACACATGGAAATATTATTCTAATAATTTCTACAAGACTTTTTTTTCCTGCAAGTAACATATACTGCCGATAAACAAGACCGAGAGGCTCCTGAATGGACATAAACCTTTGCGCGGCACTGGTTATGCACCTGGTTCCTGGAAAGTTCACCACCTGTGTCAGTCATAAAGCATGCCTGACATCTTATGGGAATGGTAGTTCCCATAGAAAAAGAAGTTCAACTTGTTCCCCAGATCCTTCCTTGTGAGCTTCTCAACAACACAACACAAAGTACATCAACTTCTCAAAACTGGGAAATGCAGCTCTCTCTTTTTCTCTGACCTCTTTTTTGAGGGTTTTTCTCCTCTTAAGCTACTTTGCACACCACATAACAATAAAACTGACAGAAGACTGGAGTATTCCTACTGGTCGCTCTAATGAGAGAGAGACAAGAGACAGATAGGCATATGTATATCTACTACTGACTCAACAACAAAAATAGAGACTTGACTCACTGAAATCAGATTTCACTTTGTGATGAACAGGAAAAGACCTCCTATTGCTCACTGCCAAAAATCTACAGTAATGACCCACAACAAACATGCATGGTAGCATTTAAACACGGAGGTCACTTTTAAACGAGGCACTTAGAAGCACCTCCGGAGCACGGCATTCAAGAAGAAAGACGTGTAGGGAGTGTCCACATGCTCTCTGCACTACTGGAAGTGACGTGCCACCCATTCTTGGCAGTAGCAGTGGCTGGAGATGCGGGGTTTTGAAGAGGTGCGTTCTGAAAGCCTCACTTTGCATGTTTTCAGAACACGCCTCTTCAAAACCCCGCATCTCCAGGTGCCACCGCTGCCAACAATGGGCACCACATCACTTCCAGTAGCACGGGCAGCATGTAAACACTCCCGGTGCAGCTTTCCTCTGCATGCAAGGCTCTGGAGGCACTTCTAAGCGCCTTGTATAAAAGTGCCCTGAGATACAAAATCTTAGTGTCAGCTGAGCCCATTCTTTCCTAGGCAAAGGGAAGTTTCTATGAAGTCCACAGTGGTTGGGTATTCTGTTCCCACTTGACACAAAAGCTAAACAAGTGAACTCTGAACGGTTTATAGCGGTGGTGAAGGTCCTTTCCCCTCCGGGGGCCACTAGGAAAATTAGTACAAATTCTGAGGGCTGTATAAACGTTGGGTGTGGAGATGCTTAAGGGGTTCACTCACTCAAGAAAAGAGGATCCAGATCATGGATTTGTGCCATGGATCTGTGTCCTGTCCTTGTGTGTATGCCCTTACCTTTTCTTCCTTACCCTGAGTTCAGTTTTTAGTGCTTGGAGGTAGGAACTGGGGCCACATAAAAATGTACTGCAGGCTGCCTTTTGACCCTGAGCCTGGGGTTCCCTCTTCCTGGTTTATGGCATGTGTAACGTGAACTAAGAGCTTAGTCATGGGATTTCAGTACATGCCACTCCCCACCCTAAGAGCGCTTTTAAACGATACAAAAAACACAGCTGATCCTGTTTATATGCTGTGTTATATATACCATTTTAGGTATTGCATTGTTTTTATGATATTTCATGATTGTAAGCCACCCCGAGCCGGGTTCAGGATGGGGCGGGGTATAAATTTAATAAAATAAATAAAATAAATAAATCCTTTAATCAGCTGCCTTTTTTTGTGATGGTTTAAATGTTTGGCATGGTTTGATGCCGGATCTTTCCCGCATCAAACTGGCTAAGGATTCCTGCCCCCTCACTTGCGTCCTTGAAAACCGCCATGGTTAATTGCGGCTTCCCCAGTTTGCAAGCACGGGGGGGCGGGGGGAGGCGCGGAAAAGCCGGCGGGAAACTGCCTCCTCCAGGCAGTGCTGGCAAACCCCCTCCCCCCTATAAAGCCCCCAGCCAGTGATTAAATTTAATCACTGGCTGGGGCAGAGAAGACGACTTCACTGCAGGAGCCGTCTTCTCCCAAACACGCTTGGGAGCTGTCTTCTCCAAAACGCGCTTGGGAGAGCGCACGTTTAAAAACGCCCTAAAAGAGTGTTATGTGAATGACTACTTCTTGTGTGAATGATTGAGTACTGAGGAGTTTGTACGACTTTCTTATATTCTCCACTGGTGGGGGGGGGAAGGCGTAAATGGCTGACTTTTGCAGGTAGGGTCAGGATTTTCTATACTGCATTCTTTTTCTTATAAATGCCCTCACTACAGCACTGAAAGTATGACAAGGGAAGTCTTATAAATTAAAGGGGGGCAAAACATGTTAAAAACAACATAGTACTTGTGTAATTTTAAATGTATTGACTACCCAAGCTAACAAAAACATATGGGAATATAACCAGAAGCATGGGGAAAATCCACTGTACAAGAGTATGGAAGGACATGAAACATTTCAAATACAAAACTTAAGTCTTAATCCTAGAAGTTATTCCCTGTGAGCTGGCCCCTATGACTGGTTGGAGACCTATCAAATGTACCAAGGTTGTTAAATTAAAGCCCCAATCCTGGATAATGAACAACTGTCTTCAGTGAGGCCCCAATTCAGCAAAAGGGCCAACCAGTTCATGACCTAAAAGGAGAAAGTATTTTTTACCTCTTATGAATTTGTCGACGCACCCCTCCCAAGGAAGACGCGGACACTTGTATGGATTTGAACGGCCGCACTCTTTATTGTTAGTCGATAAAAAGGGGGAAGAGGTGACCCTCCCACTTCCCCCTTTAAACTGGGGTCCATCAATCTCTTCCTAACTGTTAACCATCGCCGCAGGAGGTTCCCTTACTGTAACAGGCGCTGTCCTTGTGCCCTGTTGCCCATTTGCCATCTTCGGGTTAAGCCCGAGGGGAATCCTCCTGTGCCCTACCTTAACAAACTTCTTAAACTTACACCCTGCCCCCATCCCGGTTTCACCGGGCCAGAGCGGGTTGTTCGTTCCTATCCCCTCTCGCCTACCAAGGCGGGGGTTTAAACAACAAGGATGAGGACACCGTAACCTCCTGTTTGGTACATGGTCCGCCCAGCAGGCTCGGCCGCTCGTCTCTCACCCTTGGGCTGACCATCCAGTGGGCCGCACTGAGCGGCTATGGATGGCCTATACCCATCTCTTAAGGAGATGTTGCTACCCTATGCTATGTCAACCTTTTAAACTTTTAACCCTTGGCCTGAAATCAGGCTACCGCCAAGAGTGCGACATTTCGGCCTACCACCAGCAAATTTGCAGCCTTACCCTCTTTCTTGATTTGGCATTTCACTCCGGGAAAGGCAAAAAACCCCTCGCCGTTGTGCCAATTTTAGCTCAGGGAAAATTCCTTTCCGGTCCTAAGTTGCGGCCAGTCAAACTCTGAGTGGTGCCTTATAGAGGGATGGGTGGGTGGGTGCGTGGTCCACTCCCCGCTCGTCGCCCGGCCGAATGAAGCGGCTGAGCGGGGAGTCTAAGATGGCGCCCGGGAGATCCCGCTCTCGCGAGAGTCCCGGGCGCATTTCAATTTGGTTGCCTAGCAACCACGGCCGCTCCCTCATGAGAACACGCGGCCGTTCCCCGTCCTCCTTCCCTGGGAAGGCAAACGGGCGCCGCCAAACCCCCGCCGCAGCTATCGCGGAGGGGACATAGAATAGTTTGTTGGGGAGGAAGTACTGACTTTAAGATTCAATGTTATTATTTTTTTACATCCCATATCACGCATGCCATACTAGTGGCCATCATGATATCTCTGCTTTACCTCACAGCAGGATGCACAAGCCGTCTTGGTGAAACAATGCTACAGACAAGCATATTTCTACAAGGCTGTATTTTAAAGACTGCTGCTATAAATGTGAATCTTCTTGCTTTTTCGGGGTTCTGCAGAAAATCCCCGTGTCAGGTAAACATAGATTTTCTAGCAATGAGCATTCAGCAGACAGACATACTGGATAGTCAGGATGCTGATAGTTGGCTGTGGCAAATAATTCACTCTCTAACAGGGTAGAAGACAATGCAGCTCACACAACGGAAAGTCTGTGACACAAATCCAGCTTCCCTGGCGCTCCTGAACAAAATAGCTCCTGCTGCTGCTCCTTACAGTGACACTGCCCAAATTGCCATCTACTCCTGCCTAATCAATCGTGCACAGAAGAAAAATAATAAAACATAATAGGCAACAACTGTTTCTATTTCTAGAATGACTGTATCAGAGGGGCAAGGTTCTTCTATTGACCGACCTTGTCAGCAGGTGTTGGAAACCTGCAGGGAAATGTGGATTGATTTCTGCTCTCTGTGGCAGGTGGCTACTTAATTCCATCTGGATACGAGAGAAGGGGGAAAGGACTCTGAGTGAAGAGAACTAGGGTCTAGGGCAGAGTAGGAGCCGTGAACAGGGAAGCTCTTTTAACAGGCAAGCTGAGAGCACATTCCCACGTACATTAAATCAGCACTTTTTTCTTTCCCCCACATATTAGAACGATGTAGGAAAGACTCCATGTGCTTATTTTTGCCGTTTTTATGTTTGTTTTTCAAGCACATTGAGGGGCAACCAAAAGCTACCTTTACACACATGCATTTGAACTGAGCCGCATAAATCCTCTTGTTGGAATGTCGGTTACACAGCGCCTCATTTCCCCTGGCTCTTGGCTCAGCTCCTCTCCCCTCTGCGGGAGCCTCCAGCCGGGGAAGCGAGGCGCTGTGTAACCGACAGGATACTGACTAGCCTAGTCAGTTACATCAGTTACACAGCGCCTCGCTTCCCCAGCTCTGGCTCCCCCTCTCCGGGGGCCAGGGAAACGGGGCGCTGTGTAGTGAAAATGCTACTTCCTAAATGCAGTCAATTTCAAAATGTGCTTAAATAAACCCATCTGTGAATAGTGCATGGGTTTATTTAAGCGCATTTCAAAATTGACTGCATTTAGGAAAAGCAGCATTTTAACGTATGTGGAAATGGGCTCTGAGGTCGTTTTTAGACGACCGCGGCCACACTTGTTTTGAAAAAATGCCGGCAGCCGGGATCAGACGATACAGTCCCAGTAATCACATGCCTGGAAAGGGGATGCGCATGCTTTTCTGGCAGCGGTTTGACCGGGTTGAAAAATCAACCCGGTCAAACGTGGCCGGAAAAGCATGCGCATCCCCCTTCCGTGATTGCCAGGAGTGTATCGTCTGATCCCGGCTCCTGATGGAGTGTCTGGGTATTGGTTGGGATGGTCTGTGAACATGCCTGGGTCTTTGCCTTGTCCTGAAATGGGATTGTGTGATGCTACCCCCACCTGGCGAGCAACACGCACCCATATGTATCCAGATCCCAGGATCTACCTGGGGGTCCCTGTGCCTTGGGGCCGCTGCCACTGCCAAGGGTACTGGAGGTCCTGACTGAAGTGTGGAGTGGCCCAGAGCTTGCAAGCCCCTTGGCGGACAGATATGTGCTTGGTTCCTCCTCTAGAGCTGCAGGGGGTAAGAGCGCTGGGGTCCCAAGGTCACATATTTATTTATTTACAGTCTTTATATATTTAAGCGTGCAGCCCATGCACGTTGGTGTCTGCTGCCTGGGGGGGACAGCGGCCCTCGTCATTTCCCAATCTGAACTGCCTGCTCTCTAGAACTTTCAGCTATGCCTTTTTCTCCTCCCTTCCCATTCCCCTGTTTGTTCTGGCTGCTTACTAAAGACTACCTTTTGCCCCTGGCCATAGGCATTGTGTGGGTGTCATGGGGTCTCCGTGGCTGGCCGTGTGCTGTCCACCTCGCTCTGCCACCCTGGGCAGAGCATCTTGGCAGACCCTGCTCCCAGGGCTGTGCAGTAAGGGATTAATGTCTGTCGACTGATCCTGTTCCCAAGGTTCCTGAAGCTAGGTGCCTGGCATGGGACAGGCTCTTAGGCAGGGCATGGTGTTGTGAGTGGAGCGGGCCAGGTGCATGCAATTCCAGTGTGGGACACCCATGACGCTGCCCCGGGACTCCAGCCTGCTTCCTGTCCATCTGAAAACACCCTTTGTCTTAAATCACTTAATCAAATCCTTCCTGGCATTTACCATGTGAACTACTAAGCAATAAATCCTAAGTCAACACTACTGTTCACTGCTTACAGTACGGAACGGAATGTCTGTTTGTGTGAAGTTATCTGCTTTATCATGAAATGATTACAGAAGAACAATTTTGCAGAAGCATTAACATCTGCTTCTTATTTTTGTTCATATTTGTTGGTTTTTGTTTTTTTAACAAAATCCTTCTAAACAGCACATTTGTAATGACAAATTAAGAGCAATATAGCAGATTGCGTTCGCCAAAAGAATTTTTAACTGATTGCACTTATTTTTAAACTTACTGCATTGCTCCGTGCACTCGTATGCATTGCTCCATACATATTGGTCAGATGCAATAGAATTATATTGATGAGGAAGTCCGTGTGTTGTTGGGATTATTGAGACCCTATAGTACCCCAAGGACAAAAAATCCTCTCACAACCTAATCAAACAAAAAGGGGATAAACCAAGGAAATGCCTACCAGCTACATAAAAACAATATAGTATTATTTAATATAATCAATAACGAGGCTCGAGTTAAGGGAGTGCAGGGTAATGGTCCTGCAGATTCGATTCCAATAAGGAGAGGGGCCAGACAGGGGTGCGTACTTGCCCCCCCGTTATTTAGCCTTTTCCTATCTGATTTACCAGCAGCCATTCAACCCAAGATTACCCATGCACCTAGGATTTGAGATAACTTATTGGCTCTATTGCAATTTTCAGATGACATAATTCTATTGTCACAAACCGAGATTGGAATGAAGAGGGCAGTAGATCAGTTGCAGGACTACTGCCAACTCAATGGGCCGAACTTAAATGCAATAAAGACGAAGATTTTGGTAGTGGGTAAAAGGAAAATTCCCCCTAGTTGGAAATTGAAAACAGGTACCATAGGGCTGGTAACATCTTTGACTTATCTGGGGGTTGTATTCGGCTCAAGAGGTGGATGGTCCATACATATGAAGATAAGAGCAGAGAAAGCCATGAAATCAACAAGGGTTTTGTTAAGGACCTGGAATATTTCTAAGGGGATTATGGTCTCAGATATGCTGAAAGTATATAGGGCCAAGATTCCTCCTATGTTGCTTTTTGGAATGGAGCTGATTCCCTTTCCAGATACGATAATTTTAGAAAGAGTGCAGAATTTCTTTTTGAGGAAATTGCTTAGAGTAGGGCCAGGGCTACCAGGGGCAATTCTGAGGGCCGAAATAGGTATTTCATCTATTTCCCTTCTTGCTAAAAAAGCATATATAAGATACTGGCTGAAACTCCTTAGTCAGGATGAAGAGTCAGTTACTCAACACTGCTTAAAAGAGGAATTGATGCACCAAGGGATT
>QEPC01000029.1:1105680-1116987 GCA_003113815.1 Sphenodon punctatus | reverse complement strand
GCAATCCAAAACTCCGCTGCCAAGGTCATTCACTCTGCCCATCGCTTCGACCATGTGCAGCCTCTCCTCTTCTCTCTTCACTGGCTCCCCCTTCCTGAACGTATCCTGTTTAAACTCCCGGTATTCACGTTCAACACACTCCACAACCAAGCTCCCCCTTACCTCTTGGACCTAATCTCCCTACGCACTCCTGCATGCGCTCTCCGCTCCTCCTCTGTTCCCTCCCTCAGTCTCCCTCGTTTCTCCTGCTCACCTAACCGCCTTTGACCCTTCTCCCTCGCTGCCCCCCATTCCTGGAACTCCCTCCCTACCCACATCCACCTTGCCCCCTCCCTCCGCTTCTTCAAATCCCTCCTCAAGACCCACTTTTTCCTCGCCGCCTTTCCCAATGCCTGCTAGTCATTCCCATATACCTACTGTCTGCCCTCCTCTGCAGGCTGCTGCAACCAACCTGATTATAACCAAGCCAAGCACACGCACCTGAGACTTTGCATCCGCCTGAATGTTTGTTTGTCTTCTCCCCTGCCTCTCCCACTGTACCCTCTCCCTGTCTCCCCCTCCTTGTCTTTTAGATTGTAAGACACAGGCAGGGACTGTGTCTATTTCTATGTTCTGTACAGCACCAGGCACATGGTTGGTGCTATATAAATTGTTATTATAATAATAATAATAATTAATAATACAATTGCTAAACAGTCAATCATTCCTAAACAAAATGATTGGCCGTACCTTCCAATCCATTCTGTCCCCTGGGTCTATCAATCAAGGTTCTTCATCTCATATTATAAAAATTCTCAGTTATTCATAAGGCCAGGCAGGCCCCTCAGTGTGGAACTCACTCACTCCAGATGTTCGTCTCAGTTCCTCCCCCCTCACCTTTAAAAAGCACCTGAAAATATGTTTATTCTCTAGGTGCTTTTAGGATCCACTCAATGTACTTTGTCCTCCCTTTTTACCCCAACTCATTTTAAAAATTGTAATAATTGTTTAGATGGTTTTTAACTTTTCCCTAGATTTGCTATTTAAAAATTAATTAATAAATAATAATAATAATCAACTCATTTATGAACAGGAACATTGGTATAATTACAGGACCGGGCTTCAGGGATGCATCCTACTGAACTTTCAGAGCAGGGTGACATCAGTGACCAAATCTCCTACAACATATTAGACCCTGGCAATGGAATTTTTACACACACGTTAAAGTTCCAGATTTTTCAATCCTATGGATTTACAAGTCCACAAGTAAGTTCTGGATTCATTTCTCTCTCTCTCTCTCTCTCTCTCTCTCTCTCACACACACACACACATACACACTGCCCTGTGGCAGGTTAAAGTAGCTGCAGCTGTAGATGTGACAGGCTGCCATGGAAACCAAGTGATCACAGCTGCCTGGAGCAAAGAAGTTTACCAGGGGAACTTTTTACACACAGAAGTTCTGGTAGAAGTTCTACACAAAAGTTCAAAGATCTGGATGTTTAAGATCTGGGTGAGTGATTTAGACACACAAAGTTCAGGATATAACAGCAAACACGCAGGAGAAATGTATGTGTAAAAACAGCCAATGAGCTTCCAGTGCTTAAAAGGCTTTGGTTGGCATGAGGGGAAAGGGTTTATACAGGGCCCGCCTTACCACTGGGTTACCTAGGGCAGTCCCACTCTTTTTCTCTACTTCCAGGGGCCCTGCAGTAGCCCCCTATTTACACCAGGACATTGTGTGGGGGCCCCACTCACTCTCAGTGGGACCTCCAAACATGACTATCTCTAGGTCCCTGTGAAGGGTGCCCTTAAAGGGTCAGAGGGACAGGGAAGGGGCTACCAAGACCCACACTGTATCTTCACCTTGGGCTCCACAAATTCTAAGGCCGAACATGGGTCTATGAATGGAACACCCTTCCCATTAAAAAAAACACAGTTCTTTAATGGGCTAATTTGAGGATTTAATTTGAAGGACAAACAGTTTGGGGGGGAAGAGATGCTGTTTCACTCTGAAAGGCAGGGAAAACCTGGACATACCTGGGCTGTCTCCCCCCTGCTGAGAGAAACAAAGGAGAAGTTTGGTTCAGGAGAGTAAGGGTAGAGTAACGGTACACTCCTCCACACATTGATTTCATTGGCCCAGCCCATTGGCTTTGCTGGGTGGAGGATGGAGCCCTACAACTTAAAGGCATGCCCTTAAACCTTTAGCTCAATCACTCCAAGAGTTACTCTAGTAATCACAAGGTTTAAGAGCAGGCTTCTTTTCTTCTGTAACTGGCATGCAATAGAAAAAGGCTCAGGGTACAGCGAGCTGAGGGAGGGAGGGGATGTTTTCTTTTTAAAGATAGAAAAAACACCTCCTCCATATCCCCTCCTCCAATCCTAAGAAAGTAAATAAGGCCTCCGAGACTTTTGTGAAATAAAAAAAATCATTTACTCATTTGCATATGAAATATCACTGACCAGCACAGCTCCAGAACTGAAGACCCCACTGGACCTGATAACATTCTTACGTGGATTTCAGCCAAACATAGATGATTTGCTGAGTACGAAGAAGACAGAAGAACTGATCCCAGTTGATCTGAGCATAAAAGTCAGATCCGGCTCAGTTAAAGTTTTTGCCTGGTACGAGGACAACATTTTCCAGAGAAGTTTGTCTTTTCTTAATTAAGAAACGACATAGCTCTTTATCAGATAAAGTAGCAGACTTTATGCTGAAGCACTAGCCATATTTTTTTAGAAAAAAATTCAAGCCTGCAATGGGATTCATATGGTTCTTCACTAACGTGAACACAATTGTGAACAGCTATATTGGCCCACCTGCAGAAATCTGACTGCTGTATTGGTGGAAAGGCAGTTGTGTATGTATGACCAAATATTTTAATAAACAAAACTCATGAGAACTTTTTACACACAAAAGTTCTGAGAGAAGTTCTTCGCAGAAGTTCAAAGAGCCACATGTTTAAGATTTGGGTGAGTGATTTAGACACACAGAAAGTTCAGGATGTAACAGCAAACATGCAGGAGAAATGTGTGTGTTTAAGAACACCCAGTGGCAAAATTCCAGTGAAGTCAAATTTTACTCTATTTACAATGTATTGTCAAAAAATACACCACTACCTCAAGGTAGAAAGTGACACCTTTTGGTAGCAAAATCCAACATAACATCAGGGATGACAAGGTGCATTTTCAAAGTATAATTTGGACATCAGTTTCCAGAAACTGATCTCTGTACTTGATTTTGCATAATTACTTTAATAATTTGATATTCTCCAAAAATAAACCATTGAAGACACTTCGTTCCAAATAATGAAAGGGATGAATAAAATGAAGTACCACAGCAAAACAAAAAAAAATAAACTGCAAAAAAAACCTGTTTCTAATCGGACGCCAGTATTTGATTTGTACAAATGAATGCAAGTCTGTCAAATTTGATTATTTGCTTGAATGATTAGTTTCAGCTCTACAAAACATCTCTTTCCTCCCTCATTCCAAGGAAAGTTTGAGTAATGTTTTATCTGAAGTTGCAATCCCTTGTTTCACAAAGCCTCCACATACCACCATGATGGAATATTAGTTCAATACAGAGTCAAAAAGAAAGCTACCTTATCAAATATTTCTGTGATTAAGCAAGCCTCACCTCTTTCAAAGCTTCCTGCTCATTTCTTGGTTTCCCCCTTTTTGCAGTATATGAATACCATGATTGGGCAAGCTAGTTAGTCTGTTGCTGGCTATGAGGTAAAATATTGTCAGAGCTGTCCAAGGTGCTGAGTGAGAAAGCACTAGGCAGGGAAAGGTCACACTCCACAAAACACTCAGGCAGGGCTTAATTTGTGGAATAAGAGGGCGGGAAGCTTGCCAGGGCTCAGCCTGGGCAATTAAATTCAAAGGGAGGCTGAGCCCTGGGAAAATGTTCTTAGAAGGTGTTTACCCCAAAATGCAGAACACCAGGAAAAGGCAGGGTTGGAAATCAAAGCCAGAAAACCCTTCTATGGTTTATTTGGCTTTCATGGATGACTTTTTTTTGCTACACTCCCTACACTGGTCATCATATAAATTAAACCACAAGAACCCCTGTTTTATATTCAGCTGTAGAAAGTCAGATTAGTCCAGTGATGGAGTTGCTAGCTGTAAAATAGGGTTCATTACCCTCATCTGACAAGCTCTGGGGCAGGCATCAGAGGGAGGGGAGTGACTTCTGTAGCAGGCTTGGGGCCTGGCAATTCAAATTAAGTACTGTGCTCAGGTTTTCAGTGACATTGTTCCAGCCAACTGGCACTGATCTTGCTTAGTTGATATAAGTTGACAAAATTACATTTCAGAGCAATCTCACTGTTTGCCACCAACGTTTGCAAAAACATGGATAAGAGTGAATGTTTTTAGCGCCTGTATGCCAGATAGCACACTGTAAAGGCAGTGCTGGTTATTATTCAGAATATCCACGGCATCTGCCTTCCTTGATAAGTCCCACACTACAGTTTTAATCTTTCATCAAAATGTTTACTTCACAGCGCTAAAATGTTTCTGTATCTTCCAAAGACTGTTTAAGGTACCAGAATTTTTTTTCAAAGCTAATGTTCTCACATTTGAAATTCCCCCCCCCCCCCCACCCCTCATGAAATAAAATGACAATAGTCCATGGATATTCCACACAGAGTTTCTTGACACACATTGAGCTGCACTTCTCATGTAGTCCCATGGCAGGCAAGCGCAGCTGCCACACTGTGGGGCCAGCACGGTAGGGTGTTTATTTCATTTTTGTTATTGTAAGAATAACAAACAATAAAAATAATGAAAACGAAAATGACATTTTGTTTTTATAATAATGGAAAAAAACTGAAAAAACTATTTCCGGCTATACGTTTTTTGTTTCTTATTCAATTCTGATGAAACTGGGGTGGGGGGTGATCGTACCCCAAGAGAGGGCACTATGTGTAACAGATGTAGAAAAGATTGGATAATGGGGACTGATGCTAGAAGCAATTTAATGTTGTGATTTTAAGAAAAGCTCCATACACATTCCTGGCTACATCTTTTTTATTTTCCATCCAATTTGCATGAAACCTGGGATATGTATGTCCCTCCACTAGTGCATCAATCCTACCAACTGTCAATGATTGGATAAAGTGTTCTGATGTTATAAGCTATTAACCTGAAAATACATTTCTGGATGTAACATTTTTATATTCCATTCTGTACTTTGGCAGAAATTTTTCACACACCTTCCCTGTCATCTCTGCCAAATTGCAGGATGATTTGATACAGGGAACCAATTTTATAAGCAATTGAAGTTGTTCCTGGAAGACCATTATTCAGATAAATAGCAGCACATGCAGTGCCAGTCAGAAGCAGGCACCTGGCATGGCAGGTGGAAGGAGGCTGTAGGAGGTAGGAACCCAAAGACTGAAAAAGACACATTCACTGATCAATTACTGCATGCTTCCAGCTTTACAGGACCAATCGTTGGTGGCTTCGAGGTGGGCATAGGGGGGTCCTCAGGCAGGCATAGAAGGGACATAACTGGGACTTTGGGGATAGCATCCCAGCAATCAGGAGACATAAGTTACACCTCCTGGCTGGCCAATTATCATCACAATCACATCCTGCAGCACTGTGACAGAGGACAGAAGAGAATCTCTATTGACTCTTTCTTAAACAGATGCTTCCGACTTCCCAGTAACAAGTAGGGGATGGAAGTTGGGATGGTCACAGAACAGAATGAGGATATTTGGCTGACATTTTTGCTGGCCGATCTTATACTGCAGTGACATGTAAGAGAATCCCTGGCATACGCTTATTCTGTGCATATGCTGTGCAGGCATATAAAATTGGAACCCTTTATCAGATCTTTCTGATATTTAGCAGAGATTATCCTGAAAGTGTGTGATACAGCCCTGCAAAATGTCATGTACACCGGTTGGACTACAAAGATGTTAATCAGACATATATTTATAGCTTAAATGCATATACCACCAGGACCCTTTATCCATTCCTTCTGAGAGTTGGCATAGATATTAAAAATGGGGAGGGGTATAAATGTGACAAGTTTCATCCATATTAGATGGGAGACAAAGACGTTACAGCCAGGAATGTATATGCAGATTTTTGCAAAATAGCATAATTCAGCTGCTTATAAAATCCGATTACTTTATCCAGTCTTTCTGTAATTTGGTACTCGAAATGCCATCCATTTAAGGTACAATACTCCCACGTTCCATAAAAATATAATAAAAAAGAAAAATGTTACAGCCAAAAATGTGATTTCCGTTGAAACCAATGGGAAAGCAAAAATGAAAGCAAAAACGAAAACGAAATTGATATTTTTGAAAACGAAAATGACAGATATAAGTAACGAAAGCAAAAAATGGAAAGGGTCTCTGGTGCACACCTCTACAGTGCAGGGAGCAGGGCAGATGGTCACTCCCCTCTCCCCCATGGAAGGAGGCCGGGCAGGCTACTGTCAAACCTTCTGTCATGGCGTGTGGTGGGCTGTGGCAACAGCCACATGAGCAGGCCCTTGACCCTGCTCTGCCTCCCTCAACCAGCCTGACTACTATCATGTCCCTACTCATGACGTGGCCGCTAGGGACTGGAGCAAGTGGCCACCGCTCAGAGCCCTACAGCAAACCTCACCATGCAGCAGGGCAGATGGCAACCAGGCAGACAAGCTACCGTGCCTTGGGCAGTCTTACCCCATTTTGGGTAAGGTTGTTATGTGCTGCATCCTCTGCCTTTTTCGGAGGACACAGTGCATTGATAACCAGCTGCCCGCCCCACTGTGCGTGGGGGATGGCGGTGGGGGGACATCTGCTGGCTGCCGGCCACACAATGCACTGCAACGTGTGTTAAGGCTGCCCGGAGTGCAGTAAGGCTGCCCATGGTGTAGCAAATGTCTTGTGTAGCTGCACCCACTGAGGCTACATAAATATAAGCTTCTTTTTCAATTGATACAGTGATCATTTTGCATTGAGGTTAGGAAAGTTGGTATCTGCTCTTTGCAACAGTTTATAAGCCACAGCCTCTGAGAAGGTGTGTGTAGGAACATTGCCCTAATATTTCTTGGAAGCATTCTCCTTTGCAATTCAAAATATATCTAATTGTATAAAGGGAATGCACAGAATAGTCATCATCATAGTACACTTTCTCAGAGAGGGAAGTATGCATTCACTCTCTTGTTGGCTTAGCCATGTTAATCAACACAGAAGGCAGTGAGAACATACATGCACAAAGCATTCTTGCCCTCCTAGGAATTTCTCTGGACACCAATAATACTGAACTTTCAGTCTTCATGTTCGAGGACTGCAAGGTCAGGGAATATGCATCCCTCCCAGATAAACCAATGAATAGTTTAGTTTGCTGGCTCTTGAGGAGTCTCTCTCTCTCTCTCTCTGTATTCCCCTTGCATGCCGATAAAGTATATAATCTAACAAGTTTAACTCAGTCTGTAGTCCATCACATTAGAGGTCATAAACTTACAATTCAAAGGTGCTCTATAAACTCTTTTTCTCCTCTGATTCACACCTCTCTTTCTTGTTTCTTCTAACTCTGGCACACAAGACCTCAAAAACTGTGAAATGTCAAAGGTCAAGTTCAGGCAAGTATAATGGAGCATACAAGAGTTTTGCAAGGTTATATGCCACGACTGGCCATACACTCTGTACTCATGGCTGTACATTTATAAGTTAATCGATATCTTTAATATTACTTGGCGAATTCCCCCCTAAAAAGGCATTAGGAGGGGATAGTCCTTTCACCTGCTCCCCCTGGATGAGACTGTCAATGCTACTAAAGTAAGATAACACAACAACAACCATAAGCATGAACTTGGAACATACTATCAACTGTAGAAAGGAACAGGGGAAATAGAACCAACTCTCCATCCCAAACTTAAGTTACCACCAGACTATCTACAGGAATCCATGATGGGAGGGGCCAGGCTGCCCACTCTGTTGGAGAAAAGAATGGGAATTCACAGGTAAGAAAAATTTCCCATTTCTTTCTCTCAACACCAAGTCGGCAGCCTGGACTGACGGGACGTCCCAAAGCAGTGCCTTCCTGCGGGAGGGAGGATTCCTGTTCAGCCCAAACAAAAACATGTTTAGGCCCCACCTCCGATGGATCTGAAATGGCTCTAAGCCTGCAGCAATATCTGGAGCACCCATCTGCACGGTTTCTTGCCTGAGGACTCCACCCAGACCTGCAGCAAGTGTTAAATGCGGCAAAGGTGCTACCCTGAAGCGTAAAAAGGCGCAAAAAAAGCAGCCGGGCATTGTGTGCAGCTTTCCCTACCACTACAGCCTTCGCCCCATGACAGCAGTGAGCAGGAAGAGGAGCTCCAAGAGAGCATGCTCCCACATCCCTACAGGGGGCCTGAAAGTTTCCGAAGGCCGAGTCTGGGCAGGAGGGAGCAGCAAAGGGAAGGGTCCAAGCCCACAGACCCTACTTCCCAGGGGAGGAAGGAAAGGGTGTCATAGGAAAGAATGAGCTTATTCATCACTTTGTAACACAGGAAAACAACTGGTAAAAGGTGATGAAGAAGCTTGACAAGAACTCAAAGGCAGTGTGAAGCAAAGCATTTAAGCTTTTAGATAACTCTAGAAACATTTTATAATGAGAACAGTGGCATCTTTCTCTTTCTAGTGTTGTGCTCTACTGCTATACAGGTGTTGACCTTTAACATCTGAAATGACCCGGGCCCCACGTACATGAAAGACCGTCTCTTCTACGATACTCCACCATGATCCCTGCCGTCAGCTAAGAGTGCTCTGCCTATCTTGTTCATGCAATGAGGTCATGAAGAGAGGTGTTCTCAATTGCTGCCCCTATGTTGTGGAACCCCTTTCCCCCAGAGGCCCATCAGAGCCCAAGTATCTTCCAGAGGCAAGGCAAGACCTTTCTTTTTGGCAAACAGTTTCTCAGATGGGCAGAGGGGTTGAGTTTTCTTAGGAGTGAGGGTGGGTTGTGGGTTGTTGCTGTTCTCTGGTGCACACCTCTACAGTGCAGGGAGCAGGGCAGATGGTCACTCCCCTCTCCCCCATGGAAGGAGGCCGGGCAGGCTACTGTCAAACCTTCTGTCATGGCGTGTGGTGGGCTGTGGCAACAGCCACATGAGCAGGCCCTTGACCCTGCTCTGCCTCCCTCAACCAGCCTGACTACTATCATGTCCCTACTCATGACGTGGCCGCTAGGGACTGGAGCAAGTGGCCACCGCTCAGAGCCCTACAGCAAACCTCACCATGCAGCAGGGCAGATGGCAACCAGGCAGACAAGCTACCGTGCCTTGGGCAGTCTTACCCCATTTTGGGTAAGGTTGTTATGTGCTGCATCCTCTGCCTTTTTCGGAGGACACAGTGCATNTTTAGGGGAAGGGTGGAGCAGAAATTTCAATGAAATAAATTTTAAGGGAAGACAATTGGTTATATTTATATGCTTCAGTTCATAGCTGACTAAAATGGTAGTTGTCATGCATCCGTAAGCATTGACTGCTTATTTTTTATTTTATTATTATAAAAATAATAAAATAAAAAATTATTATTATTACTTTCCCATACTAAGAAAAATGTGCCTGCAAAGGTGTTTTATTGCTGCATTTTATAATGAACCGTTGGTCTGTTGCATCTCCGTGTTAGAGAAAAGAAAGCGAGTTTACATTTCTATTAGAAATTCATCATATCTAGTCCTAAAGTTTGCAATTCAGAATAGGTCTTTCTCCATTTAATCAATGAACACAAATCTGTTTTAGTTTTGCATAAAGTTCAACTGTGATACAACAGAGAGCATTAATGTGTCAAAATATGGATTTAGAGAGTGGCAGCATCCTGTTATTTAAAGACAACTTCTTTCTGCCTGGGTAGAATACTAATACATGCTAGTGCAATAAATGATTTCATATATGAAAGATCTTTGAAATGGTGTAATTAATAAAACACATTCATTTTTTTCTTTGGATTTCTAGCTTGTTCTTCCACGTATACTCAGGCCAGGTAACAACATATATGAAAAATATACAGAGAAAAAACACGCATCAAATGAAACCTATTAAAATAAATGGTAGAAAAATATAAAGTTTTCTTAAAAGCATCTCCCCAGACACTTTCCCCACCTGCTAAATGCTTGGCCAAACAAATAAGTCTTACATTGCATCTGGAAGATTCTCATACTCAAGCCATCACAAGTTTCAGAGCTCCAGAGGAAAGGACCTCCAGAGTCACCAAGAACACCTTGCTGTATGCTCTTTTCATACAGGTGCGGTGCAGTGATAGAATTTGCAAGAGGGCCACCCCAGCTGACTTTAGTGCAGTAATGTGAAATCATAATCAAGGAAATAAGATGTTATACATTAAGAAGAGTTGTACAACTGTTTACAATCTGGATGATCAAGACAAATTTAAAATGTACCAATCTCACTTCCTTTTCTAAGGAGAAATCAAATTATGGATATGCTTGTAGAACCAGGATCCAGTTCTACAGGTGCAATTCATGTCAGTGGGATCCGCGCGTCAATGGGATCAGCAAAAATCACATCTACCTATGGAACTGAAGACAGGACTGGCAATCAACATTTTGTGCTATGCAGTATTTAAGTCATGGATCCTCAACCTTTCATTACGCACAGTTTTTCCTTTAGGAAAAAAAAGGTCATGTTAAGGTGAATAGCTTTTATGCTGTTCTCTTTTTATGTGTCACCCCTGTTTAATTAGGTAAGAAACATGATGCCAGAGCAAACAGGTAACCCATTTTGCTTCAACGAGCGAATAGCCTTTTAGACACTGTAAAAGCTATCACATGAAGAATTAGCCCAGATGTTGCATGATGCTGTGAAGTCCCTCTCCCCGCACCCCTTCCTCCTTACAACTCTAGCCGTCACTTTAAAAAAAAAAAAAGAAGAAATTCACATACTACTATTTTTAAGGGTCCATTAGGATAAATACTGACATACCTTGCAGAGATTGATTTGAAAATTCCCCCCTGGACAGGGACCCTGCCTATTTTCAACAATTGTAGAGCACCAAGTACATTGTTAGTGCTATATTAATAAATTATTTATTAGTATTAGTATTAATCTCTTAACTTCTTTGGAATGAAGCACCTGTTGTTCATTCATCCATCTCTCCCTCCCTGACAATGGAATGCACATAAACGTTTTCTAAATCCAAATAGGACTGTTTATGTTTAGGACTCTGTTGGTGCATGAGATAGCTTTGGAAGATGGGTATTTCTGCTTACCTCTCCAAGGTATCAGGCAGGGATTATGTTTTTTTTTTGGGGTAGGTGTGTGTGTGGGGTTGGGTATGGGAAATGGGGAGGTGGTATTGGAGGGGGGGGGTT
>QEPC01000029.1:1094817-1105134 GCA_003113815.1 Sphenodon punctatus | reverse complement strand
CATTTGATGGCCTATGCTGAGGTATGGAGAACTGGTTTTACGGTTTGGGTTTAATTTTTTTAAAATTATTATTATTATTGCAATATATGTTGTTGTGTTTGATTTTATATTCCTGTGTCTTCTATATTGCCTTAATGTGAAAGTGGGATGTAAATTTTAATACATACATAAAAACAAATAGATAAAATATTCTAGGATGGAGGATCCTGCTGTTTGTGGAAACGGTGACATTGCATTCCCAAAAGATGATGGATGTAGCTTTGCATGTCTGTCTGGGTTTATGGAATTTTATTAAGTTTTTTTTGTTTGTTTGTTGTTGCTTTGCTTTTGTTTTTGCTTTTGCTTGTTTGGAATTTTTTTGTTGCTTTGTTTTGTTTAATTTCAGAGGAAAACGTTTAGGAACAGAGTAACTCTAGAGTACCATTTTAGTAATTCCAGAGTAACTAAAATACTTGAGCCATGCTTCTGAGGAGTTGTAAAAATTGAACCATGCTTTGATCAGTTTGGTTGCAAGAACAAGCTGTAGTTAAAAGATTGCGAGAAGACTTTTGTTCACCGGTGGAGCCAGATTAGTGGTCATTTATACATCTTATTTTGGCCTGTACATGCTGTAGAATCCATTTTGATTGACATATGTGTAAAAACATATAAATTGAGAACTGGCAACTCATTTTATGCAATGAATGTATCTTATGTAAGCCTCTTTGGTAACTTTCTTGTATTGTATAAGTTGTTGTTCAGAATGTCAAGGCTAGTTAAGAGCTAGAATGTGTGAGAAGCTCCCTTATCAGTGTTATTAATTGGGAGCTAGAAATTAATTTTATTTATTTTATAAATTTGTACCCCGCCACTCCTGCAAACAGCCCGGGGCAGCTTCCAACAATAAAAACAATACCATAAAATACAATTTAAAGTCAACAACAACAATATAAATTATTAAAACAGGGCTCCGGGCCTTCATAATGCATAAATAGATAATAAATAATAAATCAGGTGGGGGAGCTAAAAAATCCCCCCTTACCCCTCCCTCCCGCCCTCCCCAAAGGCCTGGGTGAACAGCCAGGTTTTACAACTTCGCCCAGGCCAGCTGCAGTTCGTAAATCTAGCACATGTGCAGTGGGTTGCATGTATATATAATTGGTCACACATGCACATGATAGGTAGAGTGAGTGTGTAACACCAGAATATTATAAAGTACAATGACTGAGGTCCCATTGGGGCAGATGCAAGTGCAGACAAACTTCACTGCTGGCCACTTGGCAGACATGCTAGAGTGGGTGCAGCAGAATCTGGGGCCCACTTGGGGATCATCCCACAGCTGGTGTAGGAGTTCCCCGGCGTGCATATAGGGATGTGTGAGAAGTCTCTTTTCCTTTCTGTATTCATTGGGGTTATTGTTTTTATCCTTATGCTTTATCTTTATTATATTTAATAAAACAGTTTTTTGGCACCCATTGTTGGAGCTATCATTGCAACTGATCTAAATGAAAAATACTTGCGAGACACAAGAGGGGGATTAAAGTATGTTAATGGTTTGTTAAAGCTGAAGACAACCATTATGGGAACATAACTTTAGTTGTTACCTTATTATTGATGACTTAATATCTTATATTTTTGTGCCGGCCTTTGTTGGAGAGAAAGGGCATATATTTATGGCAGAAAAACTTTACAAAAAGGATATCAAGCATTGTATATGTTAACCCTAAAGTCCAGATGTTTTATAATATGGTTTTTTTTAGTCTAATCCTAATTCATTTGACTGGCTGTTTTCCATCTAACCCATTCAACACACACATCCCGTCTGACCTCCCTGTCTGGAGATCACCTCAAATGCCAGTTGAAAACAAGACACAATACATAGCTTTCATCTACTAGTTTATGAATCTCAAAGCACTGGAGAGACCGGCTGCATTTTCATTATTGCAGTGGTGAAACAAGGAAGCAGATCAGTACCAAAGATATGTATCTTTAACCATAAAACAGAATTTAACCAGATATTTTGATATGCACCCATATTACAGGCATGCTTCAATTTGGAGGGTAGAAAGGAATTGGGGTGGGTGTGAGGCTCATAAAAGGTCGGTTGTGTGTGTGTTTCTCTAGACGTACCAAGTCCCAGTAGCAGCAGCTACTCCTACCAGGTTGGGGTGAAGGGAAAAGTTGGAACAATGGCCAGGACAAGAATCTTTCTCTAGACTGTAGTTGGGGAGGAGACTATCAAGTAGCCGTTACAGCACAGCAGCATCAACCTCTGCTAATTTGTCTATGTATGCAATTCAAAACACACAGGGCACCTTTTGTCACAACAGCAAGGGGTGATGCAATGTGTGTTGACACCATTTTCTGGTCTACATTTGCCCCCAATTAGCCACCATTACAGTTTTCCTCATCCAGGGGCTAATCGGGGTCCTGCCTGCCACTCATGCTAGCAGCTCTTCTGGCAGAAACACTCCCGTGGAATTATGGGAGATGTAGTCCATGCAAGAGAGCAGACAGGTCTGCTTGATCCTCCACTCTGTGCTGCAGCTAAAAAACTGATGCTTAACCTCTCCATCACCCCGGGTGCTCTGGGAGAGCGCACCGACAGGGTGCAGCAAGGAACAAGCTGTTTGGGAGAGGCACGGAGTGGAGGATTGGGGGCAGACAGACCGGAAATGGACAGACAATCACCCAATTTCTTTAGACACGTTAGCCACAGGGACAGGAGAAACACTCAATTGTCACACTCAATACATCCATGCTACCAACAAGGACTTAATGGGAGGCTAACAAGGGGCAAACCAGTGGCCAAAAACAGTGATGGTGTTTAGACAAAATGCACAGCTAGTGGCACCCACTCGCCATTGTGTCTAAAAATACCCATTGATTCAACAGGTTTGAATTACGTCACGTGTGTGATTTTCTATGATCTGATAACACCCATCACCACACACCTTTGATAGATGTGTTACATGATGTTAACATGTTCTCAGTATGAAATCATAGTTCATAGCCTACATAGTGCTACCTAACATGCCTGCCAACACAACCATTTTAACATGTACACTTATGCATTATGGCTAGCATGTATTAACATCTCACCCTTTGCTATGTGTTAGTTCATTTGTCTGTGTGTCCTGATACATGTCTGCAGTTACACTTGCCAAATTAAGCGTGGACCACAGATTAAAAAATATACCCCTCTGTCTTACAGTTATCATTGATGCTGAACTGCATCTACTGGTGTCCAAGTAATATTATTTAAGTTTCCAGATGATGATGCAATTGCTATAAGCAACACATTACCCACAAACCAAATTCCAGCTTTCAGCTGTTGAAACGATGAGGTTCATTGCTACAAAACAAAACTATGGGACACTTTTCATGTATGGAATAGAACAGCAGTTTATGAATAAATCAAACACGACATCTACATCTTTCCCCCATTTGTAGTAAATTATATAGTCATGTCTATAAAAAAAATTACACCACACTATGTTGTCATGTCATACAAAACAAAGCATAGTATTTAGAAAAAGGCTACACGTTTAAATGATGACGACATTGGCAACAAACTGAAAATTAGGATTTAAAATTATGGTGCAGACCTGACAAAGGAAGCATTAGTGAGTTGCACTTAAATGGTCACCTTAACAGCAAAGTCCATTTTCAGACTGGACGTTTGTTTTATTTATTGATATCTCCTAGATGGCTCATCTTAAACATCCAACCTTATTGCTTAATTGCTTTTATACATGTTGCTTGTTTAAATAGACACCACTTTCCCCCCTAAATGATAACATCTGGCACACTAAATGTAACAGCCAACAAACTGAAAGAAAATAACATCTTTAATGTGAAACTGAAATTAGCTTTTATGATTAATATGTAATTAATGGTAAAAGCAGCCAGAGAGTGATAGAACACATTGGGAAAATAGATTAGAACAACATCTGCCAGGGATAGTTTAGGTCAGTAATTCCCACACATTGGGTCGCAGTATCAAGTGGAGACATGCCATCCAAAGAGGGGATCATGTTCCTGACAATTGATATGCTTTGCTGGTCTTTGTTGATGTCAACAGTAAATCTCAAAATGGGGTCACACAAACAAAAATCTTGGAACCAGTGGCTTAAGTAGAATTGTCTCTAGCCTCTGGTTAAGTGAAGGGAGACTAGACTAATGAACTTAGTCCTCAAATAGCCCCATCTACTACGTAGTCCTTTCTCATCCTCAAATGCTATAATTTTATGAGCCTTATGTACACGTGCATATAATTTCAGTGGTTTGAAATTAACCAGAGCACCTCAACCTTGGTGTTACCTTTATATATTTATGCTTTACAGCAGTTGTGGAAACGACCAAAGAAATTAGCCACAAGTCTTAGAATTGAGCAACCGTAAGAGGTTTGCAGTGTTCTTTGCTTTCACCCAGAGTGCGCTCATTGACATTCATTAGACATGGCACAAAGTGATTTTCTAGACATCTCTATTGGGGTTTAATACTCAGCTAACCATTATCCAGCTGAGGACTTTGGAACTGTTCACTTGCCTCAGACGTTCAAGCATACACCAACCCACCTCAGTTTCTAACACCTGTTTCTCTCATATCAGTCAGAGGAGTAGTGGGGTGCAGCCACACGAGCTGGGGCAGGCCAATCCCTTGCACGGCCCATTGCAGGCAATTGCAGTTGCCACACTGAGGGGGCAGTGAGGAGAGCAAGGCAGATGGCCCTCCCCCTTCAGGAAAGCCAGGAAGGTGGGCTACTGTCATGCCAAGTTGCTAGCCACACATGTTGGCACCCAGCCCTCCCCACCATCCCTTGGCTCACCCATTATCCCACGGAACGGAGACAGCACCCACTGTTCAAAGCCCTGAAGTGGACTTCACTGTGGGGCGGAGCAGACGAGGACCAGGCCCACTGAGCAGCCTTACCCCATTTGGGTAAGGCTATTATGCGCTGCGTCTCCAGTCTTTTTCCGAGGATGCAGGGCGTAGCAGCCAGCTGTGCATGGTGGGGTGAATATCCGCAGGCCACCACACACACAATGCACTGTATCGTGTGCCACTGATGATTGATGTGGGGTAAGGCTGCCCAAACCATGGTATGCATCTTGAGGCTGGAGCTGTACAATTCCAGCCCATCTAAGAATGCAAGAAAAATCCATCTGAAGCGCCTCCTGAACGCCGCGTTAAAGCAAAGCCGCCGGAAGTGATGTTCTCCCCTTTGCCGGCGGCGGCGGCTGGCGACACGGGGCTTTGGAGCGGCGTGTTTTTAAGACTTCAATTTTCAGGCTTTCAGAACGCGCCGCTCCAAAGCCCCGTGTCGCCAGCCGCCGCCGCCACCGGCAACGAGGAGAACATCACTTCCGGCGGCTTTGCTTTATCGCGGCGTTCAGGCAGCGCTTCTGTGCCCCTCGTTTAAAAGCGGTGTCAGTCACACTGGCAGAGATCTGGAATAGCTATATTGACTTTGTAGGCCATCTGGAGAAATATACTGCTGTAAATGAGATGGCATAAGTGAGACACACCATTGTAACTGAATCTCAAGACATCCGCTGGCTAATCTGTAATGCAATTATCTGCCAACTTTGACAGTCAATCCATAAAATACTTCTATGTATTGCACCTTGTTGACCTTTCAAAGCTAGTTGCTGGAACTCTTATAGTGTAACATCCTTTTCTACACCACTCTTTGACAACATCTGCATTAACTCACTTTGGCATATTCCGACATCCATGGACAATACAAGTTGTGGTCTCAAACACAATCCAAAATCTTCTTTAAAGTAGGACTTTTGGATGCAACTCAGTGTGCATTCACTATTTAAGAGGAGTGAAGGTCATTATTTAAAACAATATCTTTCAGGAAACATGCAACACAACTTGAGAAAACACCACCAACTCACACATGTCTAATAAATAGTAGTGCCAGTGGTACAGGGATGTTGGGTATAAAACGGTGGTGTAGGCTCCCTCCTAATATAGGAATGTTGGACACACACATACACTGACTCATTCCCTTAGAAAAAAGGAAACTATTACTATAATTGATATTTTATTTTCAATTAAACCTAGGGCCCTGGACCTGTGGAACCATATGCTATTAATGTGTTGTTATTTCTATTTTACTCATTGTTCCCATAGGTGAAGGACCCTCACCTGAATCACCACTTACTTTCTATGTTAGGAGTCCTTGTAATTGAGGCTCCATGGGCCTATATTTTATGTCAGTGCTTCTCACGCTGGCATAAAAGGGGCTGGTAATTTCAAATTTACTCATAGACCTTACATACTGAGGATCCCATGTGAGCCCTGCCCTCCAGCACCTGCGACCCTGTCTGGTCACATAGTCTGCACTTGTCTGGATCCAGTCCTGATAAACAGTGTGGTGTATGGCCAGAGATAATACAGAAAGAAGACTGACGATATCATGAGAGAAAAATACAAAGTTAAATGTAAAATCACCTTGTCTAACCTAGGTCTAATATCTTAACAGTAAGGATTAATTAAAATAAAAGAAGAGGAAATATCTTTTCTTAGCCTCATGCTCCTGATCAGTGCAGCACAATGTCAATCCATCAGCTGGAGAAACACTGCCCTTAGAGTCTGGTGTCCCTTTTTAAAGTGCAAATCCAAATTTTATGCCTAGTACTAACAGTGTGAAACATTACTGTCTGCACCTGAATGAAACATTGTCTTTTCAAGAAAGAAAGGAGTGAATTAACCAAGTGTTGATTCACTTCAAAGGGTTGTCTTTACAGAAGACGTAGTTAAATGTCAGTGCTTTGATCAAGAATGTCCATCAGGTTCCCCCTCCGCCCCCCGCCCTCACCAGCCATACCTCCGCTCTTTGTAATAAATACACGCAATCAATTATTGAATAGACATCTGCTTTAAATATTGACTATTGAGCTGAAATGCACCTGCATGCCTTTGAAACTTATGAACCCTGAAGGAATATATTGTCTGTTCCTGTAGATCCAGACAGTTTGCTTTTAAGTACTGTTTATATTGAAGGAGCTGGCGAGAAATTGTCTTTTCCAGAAAGATGTCACTGACAACACAAAAAAGTTGTTACCAAAATGAATACAATGTCTCACTGATATTTACTGGAGACTTCAAAATGCTGCACCGAAATCCCCTTCATTAATTCGGTGGATGAAGACTTATGGGCAAGGCTGGATTGATAGATGGGCTTTAGGTTCCAAATTTTGATGGGTGCCCAAAATGAATACAGTCCCAGCCCGGCAAGTTAAAAAGAAAGTTTAGGTGCCACATTCAAAATATGGTTCAGGGGTGTAAAAATCCCAATCTCCAAGTGGGCCAAGACATTTGTCTTAACCTCCTGTAATTAACCGCTAATTAACTGTAATTAACCATAACAGAGAGCCAGTATGGTGTAGTTGTGAAGCGTGTGTCACTGGGACCGGGAGGAAGGGGGAGGCCCCTGGTTGAAGACTCACCTTTACCATGAACTCACTGTGTGACCTTGGGTCCATCCCAGATCTCTCAGCCTAACCTTCCTCACAGGCTTGTTGAATTGAGAGTTCAAGTTAATTCGTTTATTAGTGTTACCGGTTAACTGTTAAAGTTAGTAAGTTGCACTACGACCCACCCCTGAGCCAAAAGGAAAGGGTGCAATACAAATTGAAATAAAAATAAATGAATAAAGAATTTGTATCCCATCTGATGGGGGGGGGGGGACACTTTGTAAATATTAGATCATTAAACCTCAAGATTCTATGATAGAGGTTCCAAATTATGGAGTTATGCCATCTGTACTGGAGCCATAATCTTACTTGATATCTGATAGACTTTGTATGTATCTGTTGCTGTCTGTAGTCATGGGATTATAGCAAAGTCTCCAAATGGGGTCATGCAGGTAAAAACTTAGAAACCATTGCTCTCTGAGGTGAGTAAGTACCAGTTTCACTGTTGAGACTACTAAGACAAAGAGCTTAAGTGATTTACCCAAGATCACAGAAAAAGTTAGGTATAGAAACCCAAGTTTTATCCCATGGGTACCAATTCCCAGATTTGTCCAGTAAGCCCCATCATATTCCTGTTGTGTCACTACCTAGAAAAGGCTTCTTGTATCATTTTCCATGTGCTGAAATCTCCCCATTACTTCTCTTCCTCAGGCCCTAGAAAAGAGACATTAATCCTCCTCTGATATGAACGCCTCTCTCTCTGACATACTGATGTTCATATAGATGTGTTTTTGCACCTTTTCTTAGCTTTTCCTCCCCATGTGTAAAGCTGAAGGTGTCTTTAGGTTGAACTAAAGGGTAAACACAAAAGCAGGAAGAAATAAGAAAGATGAAAGAGAACAAGATAAGCAGCAGTGAGCGGTTCTACAATGTTCTACAATGATGCTGCGTTGTGACAAATCAGGCTAGTATAGATTCTGTCATAAGCGAGCAAGAAGACAATGCAGCTTTCAAAGGTCATTGCTGTTTTTAAATACCCACATTAAAACAAAGCTTTTGCCTTTAATTTCTTTGTTTAGCTGCCCCATTTATTCATGTATTATTTATTTATTTTAATTTTTAAATGTTTGTAGTACTTGTGGAGGAAAAGCTGTTGGATTGGCAGCCACGAAGACATTTGTGCACAAAGCCATGTTACAAACTTCACAGTGTTACCCTGTCCGTGCAGCTGAATATCATTTACAGCTTCTCTTTTCTTGTTACTCTGGCTTCATATGGAAATAAGGCATCCGCGATTACCTTGCATGTGTGTGTCTCCCCCCTGCCTCCCCCCTCTTAACTCATGAGCCCACAAGCCAATTTCAGCCAAATATGATATAGAGCCAGAAGAGCCAATGATAGATAAGGCACAACGTTTCATAATAGGCTATCTGGAGGAGTGAGGTCACCTCTTTTTTAGCCCTCAAATCCCTGTTGAACATTGTCTCCCTGTAATAGGGCTGGTAAGTCACTGAATGTGTTATCCCCAGAGCTAGGCAGGGCAAGTCTTCACAGGAATGCCACACTCTGGGGCTGGCCTAGAGATCAGTGTTCTGTGAAGCATTTGAGGGGAAGATTCGGGGTGAAGCTGTGGTCTAAGGAGTTGACAGAAGGGAGCCAAAGGAAGGGGTTGCCCTCAAGGCCTGCAACATGGCTGGAAGCCTACAAAGGGCTTCTCCAAATTTAAGGTTGGGAGCCTGGGAAATGGCTTGCTCTTGAAGTGTTGGCTAGGAGCACAGCATTGGGCCCATCACCAGTAAGGAGGCTTGGAATTCCCTTCATTCACTGGGGATGAACACTTTCATTTCTGTTTGACAATAAAGTACCACATGGAGAAGTGGAGCCTTGGTAGCATGTTTGATTTCGGGCCTGGATCCTGCAAATACTTTGAAAACCAGACTTTGTTAGTTTGGATGTATAACAGGGCGAACTGGCCATGCAAGATTTGATGAGCTTAGCTCTCCTGCTCCCAAGGCCACCTAAACCAGCTGGGGGAGTGGAAGTAAAAGATGGCAAGCTGACTGTGGTCAGCTGTGGCTCCAAGGAATTGTCTGATCAGTCAATAATACAAATGTGCAGCTCGTGAAGTCAGGAAAGACCACTAGAAAATCAGGGAGCGAGAATGTATTGGAAAGTTGAACAGAGTAAGGAGAGTGACTGAATGAGAAGCCCAGCTTTCCTCTAGGAAACAGAATGAAATCACAAATTCATTTAATATGAGTAAACAGATGTACATAGTACTGCCATGACGGATGCATGTTGCACTCTTACTCATAATGCCAGTATTTCTTATCACGGTTTTCCAGGCCCTGTATGTTATCCATATCCCTCCACCCAAATTTGGTTGAAGGGTCAGCCCGTCCTGGTTGGTGAAAACCAGCCAGGAGACGTTACGGCCGTTGCTGGCTGGGGTGGTTAGTGCCTCCCTTCGGGAGGGCAGGGTGCCTGACTGCCTGAAGGAAACTGTGATTAGGCCCCTGCTCAAGAAACCATCTCTTGACACTGATGCTCCTGTTAATTATCAGCAGGTCTCTAACCTTCCCTTTTTAGGGAAGGTTATTGAACGGGCTGTGGCACGGCAGCTCCAGGAACAACTAGACCGCATCAGTTTCCTTGACCCCTTTCAGTCTGGTTTTCGGCCTGGGCATGGTACGGAGACAGCATTGGTGGCCTTGGCTGACGATCTCCGTCTGGCGTTGGACCAGGGTTGTCAGACCTTACTGGTCCTGCTAGACCTTTCAGCTGCATTCAACACAGTCGATCATGATGTGTTGGTGACTCGCCTGCGGGACAGTGCCAGGATTGGCGGGACAGTCTTGGACTGGTTTTGTTCGTTCCTGGTCAGGAGAACTCACCGGGTGGTCTT
>QEPC01000029.1:1080697-1093685 GCA_003113815.1 Sphenodon punctatus | reverse complement strand
AAAAAAAATTGGCAACCAAAAAAACCAAATTCCGTGGGCAGAAAATCCAGATCCTCCAAGAAAGTGACTGAATGAGAAGTCCAGCTCTTGGAGATTCTTCAGGATCCAGGCCCCAAATCAGACATGCTATTAAGGCTCCACTTCCCCAGGTGGTATTTTATTGTTAAACAGAAATGAAGAGTGTTCATCTCCAAACAAGATTCTGCAAGCAGGATAATTATAAAAATTAAATAAATCTTACAAATTATCTAAATGTTGAATGCCAATGAATCTCATGTGTTATATAAACACACAAAACCCAACAGCAGGGGGCTCCTCCTTCCCCTGGGTTTGATGGGTCATGGATTGCTCTTCTACAGCAGTTGTGGCACAAAGACCCGTGGTCCCAGGACACAGACCAGCAGCTAATAGTGCCAAAACTGCATTGAATCATTCACAGTACTGTCATCCCATTGTGGTGCTTTGCACTTAGGCTGTGCAGGCAAAATGCAGTTTCTGTGACAATTTGGCCAACTACAAAATTCCACCAAAAATGGCTGTGACTGGACTAGCACAGAATGAATAAGGCTCTGGCCATAGGCCTCTGAAACACTATTGCATTTATTCACACAAGTTCTCGGTGAGATAAGTGGTATTACTCTATTTTACAAATGGGTCGACTGAAGCTAAAACCAACCGATCTACTGGTTTTTGTTTTCAGTCAGACATGAAGTCTGAATAAGGTCTTGAAATTGAATCCAGAACTCAAGTTTCACAACCCTCTGCTCTTTACCTTATCCCTAGAAATGGGTGTCAGTGGCATCAGAATGCCCACAAAGATCCTAATACAAGTAGACTGGCTAGACAGACCTGATGTCTGCAGTCCCATTTTAGAAGTGAGGAACTGAAGATGAAAAACAGCAAATACCGTTTCCAAGGACTACCAGCTCCAAGACAAGCATGCTACACATAGTCTACTGTCTACATTGACTCTGAAACTCCATAATTCTAGTGAAGGCCTTTAACCAGAATACTATCCTCCTTCTAAATGTTGATTCATCAAAGTAATAGTTCTTCACATGAACTTGAAAAAGTGCACTTCTTTACTGATTGCCTATGCCCTCCAAGTGCTTTTCCTATTTGTCCACCAACCTATCAGAATCCAACAATCTGCCGGATAACATTTACTAAATTTAACCTCTAAACCACATTGCCGTGATCTAATTTAATCTCCCAGTTACAGTGACCTCTTGCAAGTCACAGTGCCATACCAGATTCCAACAGAGAATGAGGGAGGGAGAAAGAAAGAAAATATGTGTAGTATGTGGGTAATCATCCATGGAAGGCTTTAAAATAACAGAGCTCTTATTATGCTAGCAGTAGTCTATGGTATGCAAAGGACGCTTTCCAAACCCAAACATTAAACTCCAGAATATCAGCTGCTTTTACAAGTTAAGAAATAAATGTTTATAACCACGTTGAAAACAATTGTTTATTCCTTGTTCTCAAATACATGCGTAATAGGACAAAGTATGTGATGTGCAAGTACTGAGGAGCCATATGTCTGTACATATTGCTTTTTCAAATTGTGACCTTTCAGAAATAGACATTCTGATTATTCAATCTATATTGTCATTGAGCCATTACTACATTCTGACATAGTTATCTGCCTGCACCAGTTGCTGGAATGCCCGTTTACTTGCCTATACTAATCGGCCGGAGGCCGAAAACCTAATGCATAGAAGACTAAACAGAGGACTTTTCTACAGTTCAGGTTTGACCTTGAGCTGTTAAAGAGTAACAGCTCAAACCACAACAGAAATATGAATTAAAAGACAAAGAGAGAAGTTTTGAAAACAAAAGGATTTCCAGAAGCTGGAACGGTGCTGGAGACCCTTCAGACATCTCTTTGTGTTAGTGTTCCCACAGTAGTTAAGTTAAATTTGCATTACAGTGTGGTGTGTGTGGGAGGGGTTGGTGTTTGTTTTTTGCCTTTGGGCAGCACCCATGCCGTACCATAATGTACAAAGTATCAATGTTTAATCGCTGTATATGATCTTGGCACAGTCCACTGGCTTCATTCTGCTTGCACAAGCCAAGCTGTGCAGAAATACTCTAAATCAAGGTTTAACAAGATCACTTAGATATTACTCTAACTGTGAATCCTCTTATCTTCCATTACTCACTCTACCCAGCTCCGGCAGCACAGTGCTTCCCTAGCATAGCTATTATATCAACAGATACACCCCACAAGGCTCAGTCAGTAGACAAGCTAATTAACTCCCACCCTCAGCTATGGCCACATTCCAGTAGCAAAAACCTGTTGTCTGTTCTTTGCGTAACTAGAAAAATCACACCAGGTCTTTTAAGAAACTGAACTAGCTTATTCTGTTTTGATCATGCTATTTTAGGTGTCAAGATTTTTCAAAAAGAATATAATCTATGGGGTGCTAAAGGAGGGTTGCCATGTTGCTAGACTAGAAGTGGCAGTCAAACATGAGAGAACAACAGCAAGACCTACCACAATATGTTAAACTGTGTTTCCAGGCCCTCTGGAATACAATCTGAAAATGTATCAAATTGACATTCGACAGTCTGCAGGCTAATTATGAGTGATTACATTAGTAATCCAGCATAAACTGTTCACCTTTTCACCAAAAACAATGCTATGACCTGACATTATCAATGGCCTCTTGCACCCTGCATTGTAGTTTAATGAATTTTGATCTGAGCAATGGCTCTCCTCTATAGCTGGCCTGTCACCTATTTTTCTTTAATGTATTAAAAAATAGAAACTGTGCCAAGTTTTTACAACAATCAAATGCATTTAAGGGTGTTTTGTAAATCAAAATAGTGAGCATAAAATGGATGCAGTGATTTTCAATATACACTGCAAACCGTCTGTACTTAAATGATCTCTTCTCTCCTCCCTGGGCACTTTCAGCATCTACGCTTACACTGACGTAGAGAACAATCCTCTGCCATTAAAGTCAGTGGCATAACTCCCATTGACTTTAATGACAGAGGATGTCCTGTCAGTGTGCTGCCAAAGCTTTAAATGTAATTGAAGTTAAATACCTGAAAAAGAGCTTTGAGAAGATGAAAGCCTGTGGATGTGCACCAAGAGGGAGTTGGTCCAATACATGACATCATCTTAACTGCTTTGTCTCCTTCACATGGAGTCTAAAGGACCAGCTACCACCATAAATTGTTACAGCCTGACCACTACCACACAACACCCCAGCTACAAACGAGTCTCGAGGTTCCACCATTGTGTTCATTTATTGACAGAGACACAAACATTTCCAGAAACATAAACACTTAACACTCCTCACAGCTGTCAGGCTACTTACCTTGGGCCTCCTGGACACAATCCATCTCAAGTCTTGGTGTATCCTCTAGGCTAGCTAACTCCAATGTTCACACAAGGCAAAGTACCTGTCTGCAACTTCCTGCCTCTTCCCTGATCCTCACTGGCCCTGTTGCTGTAGAGCTTCCACCTTTAACTCTGACTTGGCTCTAAGCACCTTCCCTGGTGGGCCCTTTATAGTCACACCCCTCAGCAGAAAGCAGCTTTCTCCTCTACTCCAGCTGAGAGCTATTAACCCCCTCCCCCAAACTGGCTCAATGGGTACAATGTGTCAGACCTGCAAAGACTACCCCAGCCCCTACTCTGCTCCTACTAGGACTAGGGTAGTCTGTTACACCGAGGAACAACAAAACCACACTTCAAAACTCTTTAAATTACTTGTGCCACACAAGCACCAATGTGCACCTGCATGAAGAAGAGTTATTGGCGTGTGGACATCTTGGCACATGCAGATACATTCTCTTTGCAACATCACCCTTCTACACAGGGGAAATATATGTGCTGTGTAATCCAAGTGCATGTTTTAAGGGTTAGAATATTTAGCCAGATGAGTTTTTATTAATTGTGAACAAGGGGTGATGTTACATATTACAAACGCACAATGCTAATCTCCATCTCCTAGGAGAGTTTAGTAAAGTTATTCCATCATAAAGCCTTGATGTCTGAACTCAAGATATATGAGGGGTTGCATATTTTAGCCTTGATCAAACAAGCTGACCAGCAGATTCCTCTGGGTAAGAGTGTCAGGCCCTGGGCATCAAAGCTCTAGCAGTTTGGAATGCTGCCCTAACTGCTGGCACCACAAATCAGGCCTGATTGCAGCTGGGTTCCTTCTTTCTCATATCTCTTCCTGGGCTCTCCCAAATTTCCCTGGTATGCCAAACACCTCTTCCTAGCTGCAGTCCATTGCTCTAATCCTGACTCCCAACTTCCTCCCAACATTCTGTTTTTTTCTGTGTTGCAGTTGTATCTGTGTTCCAGTTCCTAGCCCCTTGTGCTCTCCCCTTCTCTTGTTCTAGTTGTGTTCTCTAGCCTTACCCCTTGATCGCTCCTTCCTAGCCTTCAGGCCCTGTGTCTATCCCAGTTTCCAGACTCCCCTACTTCCCAATTCTGGTTACCAGCTCTGATTTCCAGCTCCCCAATCCCCAGCTCTGGTTACCAGCTCCCTTTTCTTGACCTCAGTGATGAGCTGCAAGTTCTCTTAGGCTGGATTTCCCAGCTCTTGTGCTGAGCATCATGTCTCTTTGATATCAGGAAATGGCTGAGAGGTTTCCTCTACCTAATTGTTACCTTTCCTAGCCTTGAGCTCCTGACACCACTTGCTCCACTTAACTTCCTGTGGGGACCAGTAGTCCTTAAGTATTGACTGGTAGCCAATCAGGAAGCTGGCAGTCAGAACGGGAGCAATGGGACACAGTTGGGAACAGGTGTGGCATGGCAAGGATTAGAAGAACACAGGAGGCACTATGCGAACACAAACCTAGGTCTGAATGGTGGTGCCTTGGTTAGAGCAGCACTGTATTCTAGGACTAGTAGTTTGGGACCTGACAGAGGGGGTGAGAATTGGGAGGGATTTGATTGTGTTCTATATGTATTGAGATTGTGTTTTTAAATCATTGGAAACTGCCCTGAGCCACATCAGGGCAGGGTAGTATAATAATAATTAATAATAATTAATAATTAAAAATAGGTTCTCACATGTACTTTGGTACAACTCATTTGGCTCTAGAAGAGCCAGAGAGGCATAGTGGATAAAATGCTGGACTTGGACCTAGGAGACCAGTGTTCAAATCTTTCTTGCATAGATCTCAGCCTCAGTTCCCCATTTGTAAAATGGGAGTGTGTGTTACCTCATCCTTGTCCATTTTGGATTGGACAGGGACCTGTCTCTGAAAATCTGTGACTGTAAAGTGTTGTGTGCTTGTAGTAGTGCTATAGAAATGATAAGCAGTAGTGGTATTGTTCTCATGTCAAGAAAAGGTATTCCAGACTAAAAGTTGAAGTATGTGCACTGGGAAAATTAGGAGGATGTAATCCCCTTCTTAAAATGAAGTGCCTTGTAATGTGAATCCCTTTTGTGTTTGGTTGGCAATTATGGTATAAAAATCAAGTTGCCACTCATAGTGCATCTCCTGCTCAAAACTCCATGGCTCCACTTTGGCAGTCAGCAAAGCATCAACGTATCCCAGAATGCTTTGTTCGCAAAGCATGAAGGGATATCTGTTCTCTAGCATACCTTTGTAGTTAGCCACCAGGGACTGAGTGTGGTGATGCTGGTTTACAACTGATTGTAAACTGCACTGTGGTGTGAACAATACCAAAGAGAGTTAGTCAGGCTGTCGGTTTACTAGGACATTAGCCTCCATACTCCAGCCCGTGCACTTCGCTCCTCCTCTGTCCCTTCTCTCACCCTTCCACGCCTTCCCTGCTCCCCTAAGCGCCTTCGTCCTTTCTCACTTGCTGCCCCCCATGCCTGGAACTCCCTCCCTGTCCACATCCGCCTTGCCCCCTCCCTTCATACCTTCAAATCTCTCCTTAAAACTCACCTCTTTCGCTCTGCTCTGTCTGACTCTTTATCCTGCTGAGCCACTATTCCTATACCTACGATCGGTTTACCCTTATCCTTGCAACATGGACCTGCCTGCTGTCATTCTCATCGTAACCAAGCCAAGTACGTGCACTTGAGACCTCGCATCTTCATGAATGTTAGACCCCTTGTCTCTCCCTCTGTTCCCCTTCCTAAGTCTCTCCCCCAGCTCCTGTCTCTCAGATTGTAAGCCCTAGGGGCAGGGACCGTGTCTATTTTATTACTTTGTAAAGTGCCAGGTACACTGCTGGCGCTATATAAATGTTTGTTAATAATAATAATAAATAATTAGCATATATGCCATAATGTTCAAAGGCATATACAGACAAATTAAAAAATATATAATTACACATAGAGACTTAGCAAAAGCTAAACATTAGAAAACAAACAATACAGAAGTACTCTATAAAAAGAAGCAGAAAGCAGAAGAATGCTAAAACTTCACCAATGTTATTTATTTGACTGCTCTCTTAGATATCACCTTCTGAATTTTCTGGGGATTTTTATGTAAAAATTCCAACTTTTGTGCTCTCATATTAAAAAAAAAAAAAAAAAAGACAACTTTTTGTGCCCATAATGGGGAAACCATTTATTTCTGAAGTACAGTAACTACTACAATCCATAAAAGAATGCAGGATATCTTTCAGCTTTCCAGAACCACTAAGGCATAATCCATCGGTTACTAAAACCAGATAAATTAATTTGTCTTTGTTAAATTGGCTTGATTTATCTGTGAGAATGTAGCCTCAGTCCCTTCCCTGAGTCTCTCCAACTATGCAACGTGGCTCTGATTTCCTTGCTCTCAGTTCCCAATTTGACTTTGGTTTTCTATCTTCTGATCTTCCTGTTTCCCACCTGGCTCGAAAATGACTACAGTTTAAGCCATGATCCTAGAGCCTTGACCAAGGGGGACAACAGGCATGATGCAAATTCCACTTTAACATTGCTTATGCATGTTGCCGGGCTGCATAGGGCACCAATATGGCCCTGCAACATGCATAAGAAATGTTAAAGCAGTGTTAAAGTGGAGTTAGCATCATGCCAGGGTCATAGGAGGCACTGGGAAGAATCACGGTGGGCTGTTGCCTCCCATGACGTCATGGGGCCAGTCCAGGCCAAGCGGGGCCAGGCCAGTGCCTGTGCAGCTGGGCTGCAGAGGTGTAGACTATGGTGGGTTGGGGCTATGTACCCCCCCTCTGAGCTTCAGGGCTGGATTCCCCTCCTCCCCCCCGGCTGCATTGGGTGGGAGGGGTTGCAAGTTGCTTCCCAGCCGGGAAATTAAACCTGGCGGCGGCAGACAAGTTCTTTCAGCACTGTCCTCTTCACCCACTCCTTCTGGCTGTTTCCTGGCCCCTCCCTACAGGGCCTCCCAGAGCAACACGGCTGGATGACATCATCTGGTCGCACTGCTTTGGGAGACACTGCTGGAAGCAGCTAAGTGCCGCTCTGGGCCCGGCCTGATCGGACAGCCTGGAGGGTCTTGGCCTGGGAAACGGCCAACTGAAGGAGCAGGTGAACTGGAGCATGCTGCCAGAAGGCAGAAGCTGCTGACACCTCCCCCCCCCCCCCATGGGGGGTGCCTGGATGGCCCTCTGAGGAAGGAAGAGCATGGAGGGAGAAGACAACCACACACACACACACCCCGAGTAAGTGCTGCAAGCCTGGGGATTTGGGGGAGGGGGGAGAAGTGGCTGGGGCCAGGCCTGGGGACATCTGGGGGAGGGTTTGGGGGAAGGGGCTGCTGGGGGCAACTGAGAGAAGGTTTTAAGGGGAAGGGGCTGCTGGAGGGAGGGTTTTGGGGGGAAGGGGCTGCTGGGCGAACTAACTTGGCTATTTTTTGAGAGAGAGATTTGGGTTGCCTAGTTTTACTCTGGACAGATTTGAGGGTGGCAGGAAAGATTTATGCCCCGTTTGTCCCCCATGCACTCTGGACTCACTTGGCTGAGGCTCTGTTGTTGTTTGCTATAACTGCTATACTTGTGTGCTTGTTCTATTCCATTGATCGTGACCATGTAAGTGTGCAATTTGGGGGCTGGCTATGCCTACAACATGGGCCACTTTCAGAATTTTCCGGGGCCATTTTAAGTCCCAATCCACCCCTGGTGCTATGTCTGTTTTCACCCACTGTTGTTCAGGGGTCTTCTCCCCTCATCCCACCCCATTCTTTTTTAAATCTGCCATTCTATAAAGACGTTCTGAGATTCCTGTTGGGAAATATTTCCGAAATAATGCATGTTTTCTCTTTGTGATTACACAACTGCTGGGGTTTAGATTTAATGTCTCTCTCACTTAGAAAGGAAAAAAAAATTGGGGGAGCTGACAGGCTATTTGCTAACTTTAAAGTGTTCACCATCCTATGTTATTGGCCATGTGTTTAAACAGCAGCTTTTGAGAAGAGAAAGCCAAACCAGCAGGGTGAGAAGACGGTGCCCAGATCACAGCTGTGTACCAGCTAAATTTCAGAAGCTTAGTCTCTTCACCTGTCTCCTTCGCTGAAACATGAAGCATGATTATTTCGATACTGTTGTCTTCAAGTTTTCATTCAATTATCACCCTGGGTTGGGAGAGGCTACCTTTGAATACATCTGCTTGCCAGCAGCCTGCAGTGTGTCTTCTCTGGTTTCCCCAGCAGGTGTCCCTTTGAAGTGTCTTACTTTAAATGGAACACAACTGGGAGACATCCCAAAAAGGGCACTGTTGACAACTGTCATTGCAGGCTCCAGCTTGAATTGCATACAAACAGAAGGTCTCTCTAAAATACATCACATCTTCGTAGCATCATTTCTGGTAGGCATCCAATCTCCATTAGCAAGGCTTTCTGGAAAATTACATTTCTACTTAAATTTGGTCTCTTAGCTGGAAATGCAATGCACTGTTGCAGGCCACTAGGCCGCCTCGACAAGATGATTTTCTATTTATTTATTTTTTTTACAGCCATAAAGAAAGATTCTGCTCTGATAGGCAAAGTGCCAAGCTATAATTGGTGATACAAGACACAAATTACAAGTGATATAAATGGAGGATATGTTTCAAGGAAAGACCCATTTCCATTCCAGAAGCATTTTCATGCTATTATCCAAAGGGCAAAAAAGTTAATGTTACTAAATACTTGATAATTCCTGATCATCCATTTGTTATCTGATGGATGTTATGTATTAGATTAGGCAATACCACACACTGCCTTGTCAGTTACCTCATTTCATCATCTGGATTTTTACATTAATTTTTTTTTCAAGTTACTCAGTTGGGGATATTATTATTTGTATCTATCTAATGCTACTTTTAATTATATGTGGCTTCATATAGCATGGGGGGGTGTCATTTTTAAAAAAACCTTTCAATTATGAGTACAGATTCAACAAGGATAAGGTGAAGTCACATTAGACAGTAGGGAGCCTACCACGCCTTGGGTAGCCTTACCCTTCTCTAGGCAGCCAGGCCATGCGTGGTGCAGTGCATCATGTGGCTGGCACTCACCAGATGTTGGCCCCGCCTCAGGACGTAGGGAGCAGTTGGCAATTACGTGACACGCCATTAGAAAAAAACTGAGTCCATGTCGCCAAGCAGCCTTACTGCAATTAGGGTAAGACTGCCCAAGGCGGGGCAACTCATCTTCCCGGGCCATGCTTGACCCGCCACACAGGGAGCAGCACTACGGGGCCTTGAGCGACAAGGCTCAACTGCCCGTCGTACACAGCCACATCACGTCCAGGGGTGGAATTTTGGTCAGGGCAAGGGAGAGAGGTGGGGAGGGCCAGGCGATCACTCATGTTGCTGGTGCCACGTCCCACTAGCCATGGTGGAAGTGGCTGGCTGCCATGGCTTCCCCATGACTGTCTGCATGGCTCCCCGCACTGGCCCCGTAGCTTGGTTGCAAGGCCGTACGGGGATTGGGCCATCACAGCTCAGCTGGTTGCACCCACTGGTACTGTGATCTTGCAGAGAGGTTGGAGGCTTTCCTGATGAACAGCTGAAGAGTGGAGTCCTTCACCCACATCTGTACACCTTAAGTGTATATTTATTTATTCATTCATTCAAATTTATATGCTGCCTGTCCCAAAAGGCACAGGGTGGCTTAAAATCCATAAAACACAATATAATTCATACAATAGAAATACCCAACCTGCCCCTCAAACTCTCACCCCCCACAACCCTACCCAGAAACCAACCAAGCCCATTTATCCCTACCTGCCAAAACGCCTTTCAAATAATAAAAAAAATTTGCACTGCCTCTGGAAGATGCCCAAGCTTAGGCTCAAACGAACCTTCCGAGGAAAGGAGTTCTACAAAATGGGGGCAGCAACCAAGAACGCTCTCCTGCACACCCCTGCCCCATATGTGGGACCCAGATGGTGTAGGGCTTTAAAGGTCAAAGTCAGCACCTTGAATTGTGCCCAGAAAGCTAAAGGCAGAGAGTGCAGACTTCGGAGCCCCGGTGTAATGTGCTCCTGGCAACTCATCCTCGAAAGCAGCTGTGTCACCGCATTCTTCATCAGCTGCAGCTTCTGTGAAGAGTCATCAAGGGCAGCTTTACGTAGAGTGCATTGCAGTAATCTAGCCTCGAGGTGATGAAAGCATGGATGGCATCATCTCGTGATGAAAACATGGATGACAGCGGCCAAATCTGAATAAGAAAGAAAAAGTTGCAGCCTTCTCACCAGTTGAGTTTAGTGGAAGATGCTCCTGGCCACCACCACAACCTGACAATCCAGGTGCAGCAAGGGAACCAAAAGCACTCCAAGGCTGTGAACCTGAGTGACCAGAGGGGGCTGGATGCCATTAATGACAGGTGTCCCGATCCTCTCCAAGTCACAGGACCGGCCAACCATCATCACTCCAATCTTGTCTAGATTCAGCTTCAATCAACTCACCCTTATCTAGTCCCCCAACAGCAGCCAAGCATCAGGGAAGCACTGAGACTGCGGGACTTTGGCCTTTTAAAACTGGAATCTGTCTAGGCCAAACTAAGAGACTTGGCAATCCTACTAAAAATAGTGTTCAACAGCAGGAGCTAGGCAATATTAGCTACAGATTGTAGCACTGCTGCTATTAAAATATAGCTCAGTCCTGCCACCCTCCCCACCAACTTCCACAAATACACATTTAAGGAAGCCTGGAAAAGAAGCATAATATAAATGAGCATTATTTAAAGTACACTGAAATCTCCAAGGATGAAGGAGGAAGAGAGGTTTAGTTTTGCCAAATGAGAATGATACTAACTTGGAAATAAATCAGTTTTATAAGTGGTAGAAGAGCATCAAAAGCTTTTATTTTTTTTTAAAATCGCACAGTCATAGTTGTATTTGTTTCTTTACATTTTCAGGTAAGCTCATCTTTAACACAATTTGTAACTGAGACAGTTTTCAAAGCAAAGAAAGGTCCAATTTGCGAAAAGGTTTAGAATGTTGAACTCCAGATGAAGTAAATAGGAGCTCAGTGTGGGTATTACCCTTACACGGGGTATTTTCAGATGTGATGGTGCCACCATTTAATCTGCTTTTGCACTGATTAAACCAGATGCTGCCATTATGCCTGAAGGCACCTGCCAGATGTTAACCCAGGCTGTTACCTGGTTGGTGGTAGCATTAGCCTGGGCTGTGAGTCAGGACTATCCCCAAATCACAGCCCGGATAAGCACTACAACCAACTGGGTAAGGGCTGTCTAACCAGGAGTAAAGCAGGCTGTCATTAATGATGGCCCACTGTACTTACCCCAGTCCAGAGTGGCGGTGCTTCCGGGCAGCCATGGTGGCCATCAGAGGCTGCCATGGAGTTCCATCAGGGAAGGGGGTAAGGCCGCTCCACATAGCGTGGGGGAGGAAACGTGCAGACACACAGCCATACGTCTCCCTGCCCCTGGACTAGCCGCTGTGACGTTTGTGTGGCAGACAAGCAGAGTCCCAGTCAGAGTAACGGCTCCCACCATGGCCAGCCGCCCTCAGGAGCAGTCCTTGGCCATGGTGGGACCTACCACATCTGAAAACACCCATAGATAAACCTTCAACAAAGTAATAAATATGGGCTCAATTTCAAATTTAGAAATCTAAAACAATGGAAAATGGACATGTAGACATCTGAAGAATGCCTTTTGTCTTAATGAAAACATTTAGCAAAAGAGCAGGGTATTCATGTTTATTTAAAATGATTTGTTATTTTAAGTTTTTAAAATGTTAAGATTCCTCAATTTTGATTTCTGAATTTAACATGCATCTGAAAACAAATATTCAACAACTTACAAGTTCATGAATGAGGATTTGAAATTTGTATCATATTTGAAAGTGTCACAACCAAGTTCAGACATGGTTCTCCATTTTGTACTACCCTCGTGAACATTAAATTGATATGTGGTCATTTGTTACTATAGAACCAGGGTGGCGTGTCAAACCCGGCTGCCGTGGCTCTATACATCGGGAAGTCCGTGAGGCAATGGGCCCTCCGCACCGCAATAGCGGCGGGGGGAGGTTGCCGCCCGCCGAGTCGCAGCCCAGGAAAAATGAGCGCGGAGGGGCTGCAGGGCTTCAGGAAACCCCGCACTGTTCGGTCTGGGCACCTGCCATTGGCGGCCCAGACATCAGGGCTTGTGTACTAGGCGCCTGATTGGTCGGCGCTGGGGACGGTCCCACCCCTTCCTGTTAGAAGGGAGGGGTTGGGAGGGCTGCCAGCGCACGCGGTGTCAGTAGGCTACCAGGATCGGCAGGCAGCAGTTGTGCCTGCGCATCGGGGGAAATTGACAAGAAGATTGTAGGAGTGACAGATGGGGCGGCAGAAGAAACGGGCAGCGCAGCCTTCAAAGCAGAAGAAGGGGGAGAAAAGGAAGGCTAGCGAGGCGGCAGAGGAGCCTCCGGCCATAGCGGAGGGCCCGACCGGCAGGGGGGAATTGATAACCCCTCCCACAAGGCAAGAAATGAGGGGCCGCCTTCAGGCCTGTGAGGCCTTAGCGGCGGTTTTAAGGGAGCAGGGGGCCCCCGGGGGAAGGGGAACAAACCCCACGGGGGAGTATGGTTTAGAGGGGGCAGGGCACAGTGCCCCCGAGGAGGTCTGGGCCCCTGCCC
>QEPC01000029.1:1049611-1079710 GCA_003113815.1 Sphenodon punctatus | reverse complement strand
GGTAGGGCCAGGGGAAGAGACCCACAGACAAGCCCAGCCCCCCCCCCTCACAACTCAGGGCACTGCAGCTCAGATGCTGTGGTGGAACGGGGCATGGGTGAAAGTAACACCGATTCCTCCTCCAGCAGGATACCAAGCAGCAGGTAGTGGTTTTCAGCCAGAGAATACAAGTTGGCGGGCGCAAGGGTTGGAGCAGGATAGGGGGCTACAGTCACCTAGGGCAATTCATAGTTCTGTAGTTAATTGCCCGTTACCCCCTAAAGGGGGGGGATACTCTGAGCTCTCGTCACCTATAGGTGAACACCTGGCATACACCACTAGGGAGAAAATATGGAGGGGGGAATATATAGACATCTTTGCACTCCTATTCAGTGATCCGATAATCGATCCAGCTGATAAGGAGGATAGCAAAGAAAGAGAAAGGTTCCGGAGACTAAAAGCGGATAGGAATTGGGCAAACTGGTCCTCCGCCTTTTCGATATACCTAGGGGTGATACTGGAAGTTTTCCCAGAATGGGCGGTGGAACTGCTGAAATATGCAGACATAATAAAGAGGGCGTATGGGGTAGGCCCCCAGGGAGCATGGCTAAGGTATGATGAAGCCTTTCGCCACAGAGCTACTTTCACGCCTGGACTGCGTTGGGACCGACATGCCCAGGATCTGTGGCTCGACTGTATGGTCGACACGACCAATACACTGAAGACTGACAGCGGGCATGTATTAATAAAAGGTGGGGTAGCCCCAGTAAATGACCCCAATAGATGGGACAGTAGGCGGGCAGGTAGCGCCACCTGTTGGGAATATAATAGGTTTGGGCGATGCACAAGAGGCACTTGCAAATTCCGCCACGCATGCTCAGTATGCGGCGGTGCACACTCAGTTTCTGCCTGTTACAGGGGAAAGCCACCAGGAGGTAGGAAGAACCAAAAGGGCACAGGACCCGGTACGAACAGCCAAGGTGGGCAGCAAGGTCCTGGGAAAGGAAAGGGGCCCAACTCCAATTAATATTTGGCGACTCGAGCAGATCCTAAGCGATCACCTGGATAAGAAAGAGGTTCATTATGTTCTTCAGGGTTTTAAGTTAGGTTTTGTTATCCCGGCAGCAAAAGTTATACAAGGGCGGACCCCCCACAACCTTAGGTCAGTGAAGGGCATGGAGCACGTGGTAAGGGAAAAAATCCGGAAAGAAACAACAGAGGGACAAATTGCTAGCCCATTTGCTGTTCCCCCCTTTCGGGAGTGGGTGATCTCTCCTTTGGGGATAGTACCAAAAAAGGCCCCGGGAGAATTTCGCTTAATCCATCACTTATCTTATCCGAGGGGGCGATCAGTAAATGACGCCATACCAAAGGAACTGGCCACGGTTCGATACACCTCGTTTGACCAAGCGATAGAAAGGGTAAGGGCATATGGAAGAGCAGCACGTTTAGCAAAATGCGATGTCAAGTCAGCATTTAGGCTCCTGCCAGTTCACCCAGACAGCTTTCACCTTCTGGGAATGAAGTTTGAAGATCAGTATTACTACGATCGAGCTATGCCTATGGGATGCTCAATTTCGTGTTCCGCATTCGAACGTTTCAGTTCGTTAGTGGAGTGGGCTTTCAGGCAGAGGATTCAATCAGGTGAGATCTCCAAATATTTGGATGATTTTCTTATAATTGCTTCTGCGGCCCCTGGTGTATGCGAGGGGTTGTTGAAGGAATTTCAGGTCCTGGCGGAACAGCTCGGTCTTCCCTTGGCTCCGGAGAAGACAGAGGGACCCACGACGAGAATCACATATTTGGGGATAGAAATAGACACGGTCCGCATGCTTTCTTGTTTACCTGTGGATAAACTGGAGACTTTGCGGGGTAAGTTGCAGAAGTGTATGGCAGCCAAGAAGGTTACGATCCGCATCCTTCAATCTTTAGTAGGTAGTTTAAACTTTGCGTGCAGAGTTGTTGCCCCCGGAAGAGCATTTTTATCCAGGCTTTATAGGCCACTGGCAGGGAATCCACCACAGTACCATCATGTCCGGATAACGAAGGGGATTAAAGATGACCTGAGGATATGGGCAACGTTTTTAGGAAGCTACAATGGAGTGAGTTTTTGGAGGGATGATTTCATGGGGGGGACATATTTGCAGGTACATTCTGATTCAGCAGGAGGTATTGGTTTTGGAATTTATTTTAAGGGACGATGGTGCGCGGCACCCTGGCCAAGTGAATGGGCTGCGTCGGGGATAACCCGGGACCTTACATTCCTGGAGTTATTTCCAATAGTTTTGGCCGTCCAGATATGGCACAGGGAATTCTCTGATAAATCGGTTATTTTCTGGTGTGATAACCTAGCAGTTGTCCATGTGATCAACTCTATGTCATCAAGGTCACAGAGGGTTATGTGCCTAGTGCGAGCAATGGTCCTAAATTGTTTACAGCACAACATCTTATTTACAGCACGACACGTGCCAGGGGTAGACAACAAAATAGCAGACGCGCTCTCTCGATTACAGATGGAGAGATTCCGGGAGTTAGCGCCGGCTGCTGCACCCAACCCAGAACCTCTTCCCCCTGGGGTATGGAACCTTGGAGAGTAGAAGTACGGAGGATAGTACAGGGCTCCCTTGCCCCCCGTACATTGTCAGCTTATAACAGGGCGTACAAGGAATTCCAAGACTACAGGCAAATTAAGGGTTGGGGTTTAGATTTCCCCATAAGGGAAGATGAAATGCTCCAATTCGTTTTGCACCTCCGGAACCGGGGTTTGGCAGGTAGGACCATATCTGGAAAAGTTGCTGCTTTAGCATTCATTAGTCGCATGAACGGGCAACCCCCACCTGATAACGGTTTTTTCGCGCGCCGAATGTTCGAGTCCTGGGAGCGAGAAAGGGAACAACACGGGGATAATAGGGCCCCCATAACTGTCACCATCCTGCAAGATTTGTGCAGAGCACTGCCGAGAGTTTGTTTAAATCAATATGAAGTTATACTGTTTGCTACACTATTTAAGGTTATGTTTTTTGGGGCATTTAGGATAAGTGAAGTTGTTGCAGAAAGCAAATGGGACAGGTCAGGAAAGGCCATAGCTAGGCAGGACATCCAACTCTCCCGTAGCCTATTGAAAATAAAGGTCAGGCGTTCAAAAACAGACCAGAAGGGAAGAGGGCAGTGGGTCGTGTTGAATCGCATTGACAGACATGAAATTTGCCCGTGTCAGGGGGTCACTGAATATCTTACAATGCGACCTCAGTTTGAGGGAAACATGTTCGTACATGAGGATAAAACACCGGTTACACGATACCAGTTTACTATAGTACTGAAAAGAGCAATACAGGAGATAGGTTTGTCATCCAAATATTATGGCTCGCATTCATTTAGAATTGGGGCAGCAACAACGGCTGCGGAGGCGGGTTTCTCAGGAAGAGACATTAGGACATTAGGCAGATGGCGTTCAAGGGCCTATTTAGGATACATCCGGCCACAACATGAAAACTAACAATTTATTTTCTCTTATTTACATTCCCTTAGGCCATAGGTTTCACACAACAAGTAAGACGGTGGTCTGGATGGTCGGCCACAGCCTGGTTCGCCGAGCGGGAGATGCGGCTAGACGATCTTTCGGGGGACCACATTTGGGCTTGGCGACCAGAGCGCAAATCAGATGGATGGGTCGGGGAGGGATGAAGTGGGACCAGCTTATTCCTTTGTTGTTACAGTTGCGGAACCTCCCGCACCCACATGTCATAATTATACATTTAGGGGAAAATGATTTAAGAATAGGTACCAGTGTAAGTTTGATGATAAAAATCAAGTCACAGATGCTGTTAATCAAGGACTTCTTTCCCAGGGTGCAGGTGATTTGGACCCATTTAATGCCACGCATCACCTGGGGGGAGGGGGTGCATCCTAAAATAATTGACAGGGCTAGGCGCAATGTAAACAGGGAGATTAATAAATGGTGGCTAGCTATGGGCGGAAGCTGCGTGAAACATGGCCAAATTACCCACACAAGACTAGAATTGTTTTTGAACGATGGGGTACATCTGTCTGGAGAAGGTAACAGATTGTATTTAGAGAAATTGGGAGAGATTTTGGACAATCTGGTATGAGCAAGCGTTGGTGGGACAAGGGACAAATTAAGAATTTGGCCCCTTTTGGTGGCGGGGGTCCAGTATGGTTAATAGGCTGTTTTGTTAGGTAGTTGTAGTATAGATAAAGGAGTCATCTCCATAAGAGATGGGGGAGGATACCTGTCGACAAGCAGGGCAAGGCTGACGGCAGGATCGTTCCCCGGGGGGAGTGTCAAGCGGGGGTAAGGGCAAGCATGGCCCTCGATCTTAATGACACCATATACTCCTGACTCAGGCCTCTGAGGCATTCACCCTTCGGCCTTGGCCAGGGAGCTGTTCGAAGGGAAAGTTTAAGTTTAGAATTGGTAATGGCATTGGAGGGCATATCCACGCCATATAGATATATATACCTGTTAATGTTCTTATAGGCTTCTATAAAATACTGGACCCAGTCGATTGCATAGTGACAATCTAACCAACGTTCTTGCTCTGATTGCATTAAAGAGTGCGGCCTTTTATAATCCAGCTCATGTCTCCGTGTATCATTTCAGGGCTGGGGGGGGTGTGCGTCGGCAACGGAAGGCTGGGAACTGCTAGGCTGGGCAGCTGTGGCAGCTCTGTCATTACTCACCCCGCTGACCCAGTGCCACTGTCAGCTGTCTACCCAATTGTCACCCGCACTGTCCTGATATACATGGTCTATGTATGCAGGCATACCTGTCTTCTGAGAGAGAGACTAACACCCCATTTCTGTTCCAATATTGCCACTGTCTAAAATCGCATGGAGAACACCACTTTTTCTCAGATGTATTGTCTTGTGAAAGTGGGGAGAAAAAAGGAACTATACTTGCTGACTCGAATGTAGAATGCTTTATAGTAATAAGGGCTAGAAGCTGCAACTGTCTTGTATCTTGATGGGAAAGGAAAGAAAATAAATCCGTAAACAGTTTTTTACCTGCTTCCCCCCCATGGTAATCTTGTATACCCTGTCAGACAGAAGGGACTGTGGTAATAGAAATACTATGTTCTTTTTTACTTGCTGTTCTTACATATGATAAAAGGAAAATAGGATCTTGCAACTTTTGTGTGAACTTTAAAAGTCAAATTCCAAGTAACAGAGTGTGGGAGGGGAGGGGGGAGGAGTTTCAACACTCTAAACTCTTTGTTTTCTCACGCTGCTGTTGTTTCTAGGGAATTTCCAGTTCCTCTAGGGCTCCCCTGGGTTTCCTCTTCTCATACCTTTAATGAGCACTCACCCTGTGAAGTCCTGAGTCCGCCCTGTGCAAAGTGATCAACACCTTTCATGTTCAAGTCTGCAATCCCTTAGGGAGAGACAAAAACATGCACTGCCAGCCCTTCTGTTTTAAAGCTAAGTAGCTGTCAAGTAGTTATAAAGCTTCCACTAGTTTCATGGATGGTTTCAGTCAAATAAGGAATTGGGGTCCAACCCCCCACCCACTACCCAAATTTCCCTCCCCCCCCACTCACAAGTCACAATTCCCTGCACAATAATAAATATAACACACACACCCTCAGTCATGTATCTTCACCCCCCTGCTCCCAACCAGGCGGGGGGCGGGAGGGGAGGCGAAGGCACACTCCGAGCCGCTATTGAGTGCAAAAATGATATGACTAATGGCCACTTCCACCGCCTGCATCCGTAAACAGCCCGCCAATGGCACTCCTCCCCTTTATATTGTTACCTGGAGGAGGAACAGCAGAGTTGTCACAGATGGGGTGGATTCCCAGGGCCTTGGCCAGCAGGGACTGAACACCCCACCCCCCTTTCCAATCCAGCCACGCCCTCAGGGCAGCTCCCCTTTATGTTGTTACCTGGAGGAAGGACAGTGGAGTGTTCACAGGTGCAGGGGATTCCCAGAACCTTGGCCAACAGGGAGTCAACACCCCACCCCCCTTTCCAATCCACATAATAATGGCTCCCTGGCAAAGGGTAAGCAGAGGATATTCTGCTTTGAAGCAGGAGGTCGGACTACAGACTGCTTTCTCATGTCACTTGGGGAGGGGGGAGGCGTCTTCCGTGAGAGCAAGTGCAGCTGTATTCTCACCTCATGGAAATTAGTGCATGTAGGAATGTGCTATACATTCATACATGACCTGGTCCCCCAATATAATCAAGCATGTGATTACAAACATGGGTGTTCTTGTGGCATAAAAGCAGAAAGACACATTCCTATGTGCCCTAATTCCCATGAGAATGCAGTCACGATTTCCCCTCCCTCCCAAGTAACACAAGAAAGAGACCTATATTAATAAAGCTACAAACTTAGTTCTTCCGTTTAAGGCCGAGATAGCCCTCTTAGAGTTCTTTCCTAAAATACCGCTAATGGACTGTTACCGCTATTATAAACTGGCATGTGTTCCGTTTATAATAGCAGGTCACCATGGTATTGCAACCCAATGGAAACGTCCTCATGGACTTACAGAAACGGACTGTTTAAACGGGCTGGTTCATATACTCTATGAAAAAAATTCTGGCTGACTGTAGACGTGATCTCCAGACCTTTGCTAGCACATGGGACCCTTGTTTGAAAGTCATCAGAAATGACCCGGACGAGACCCTCAGTCTGGGAGATGACATCAAAAACAGGAGTAATGAATAAAAAGAAAATAAAGACTGATTTCCCTACTGGACTATTTAAATCAGGATTATAAAGACCGGTACTGCAAGTTTGTTGTTATGATGTTTAACTGGGTTTTACGTTTGTTCTGTTACACTTTGTTATCATTTTACACACAATGTGGGAATTTCTGCAGTTTGTATAATGCAGTAGTCCCACTGGGACATTTGTAATGTTATACGGGGAAAAAATAATATTAACGTTTTTTTAAAAGAAAGAAAGAAAGAAACCTGAATGTTCCTGAGGTTCCTTCCCACCTTACAGCTCTCTGATTCTATCATCACCAGCAGCTCTCTTCTCCCTCCTCTCCCCTAAGAAGCTAATTTCTCAACTCTACACAGCTGCGTCTCACTGTTGTGTTGCTGCTGGAGTGAAACAGGAGCCACCACATCCCCGAGAAGAGAAAAGAGAGACCCGGAGCAACTGCAGGAGGAGAAGCAGAGACATGGAGATACGTACTGATGTCACTGCTAGAAATGAAATTTGGAGCTGATGAGATAGCAGTGGCAAGAGAAAGCAACATAATTCATGGCTGTACTCAGCTCTTTGTTCTTCAAGATGACAAAGGATCATCCCCACCAACACCATCCGCTTCCCTGCCTGTTGCGGTGCTAGGCCTGTGTGGCAAATGGTGGAGACTTCACCACCACCTGTTTCATAAGTTCTGATTGGTGGTCATGCCAATACATTGTATTGGAATCAGCATAGATAGCCAAGCTGCCAGCAGGGCAGCTGAGCTGTGAGGGGACAGGGGCTCAGTGCCACTCCCAAGAAGGCAGGGTGGGAATTCTATTCCCCCCAGAAGTTGTGGTGATGTCTTTCCCACATCATTTCCCTCACTCTTAACTGTGCAAATGGTATAGGATGCTAGTAAGAACTTCAGGATTTAGCCTACTGTTGTCTTTTCCGCCCTAAAAGGCTATTGCTTGACCTACAGATCTTTGCCAGCACATACATCATTTTCTTCTCCTCTCAGTTATTATCAAGATGTGATTCTCCAGCAGAATAACATTCTAACCGTTGGTGTGGGCATGAAGCATACTGACTAACTGTTGAACATCTGCAATATGGATGAAATGACCTAACCAAAATAACTGGTATTAGATACCCAAATAAAGTAACTGGGGAAAAAATATTTGAATTAGGGCTGCAACCATTAATCAATTAATCTTTTGAAAACCGATTAAAATTAGTCCCCCGATTAAATCGGTTAGCTGCCAGGACCTTCGGACAGCCCATAGTTCTGAGTCCGTAGCTCAAGGGGAAGCATTCCAGCGGAAGGCAAGTTCACCCAACGCACGCAAATTAGGCAAATCTATGCACATTTTAATCAATTAATCGACAAAAGGGCTTAATCGAGTAATCAACAAAAAAATCGAATCGAGTTGCAGCCTTAATTTGGATGAGTGAATAATCGTTCTGGGTGTTGATATTATTCAGTCATTCAAAGGGCTATCTGAATACAATAATAACTTTGTGAAGGACAGTGTGGTGTAATGGCTAAGTGTGCAGTAATTGGACTTAGAGGGAACCAGAGTTCAAGTCTTGCGTTAGCCAGAAACTCATTGGGTGATCTTGGGTCAGCCACACTATTCTCTCAGCCTAACCCAGCTCACAGGGTGGTTGTGAGGATTAAGAGTTGTGTTTCTAATATGTAAAGCACTCGTGCCATGGGAGGGGGGTGCTTTATAAAGATTATTTATATATTAAATTGATTATCCAAAGTGCTCAGCATGGCTTAAAACATATAAAATAATAAATAGGCATAAATAAAGCCAGTTGAAATTCCTTATCCCATGCCTCCCCAAGCCCTTTCCCTGCATGCCAAATGCCTGGACAAATAAAAAAGTCACTAAATTGCCTCTCAAAGATGAGAAACCTTACATTCAGATGAACCTCCATGGGAAGGAAGTTCTGTACTTGTGGTGCAGCTATCAAGAATGCCTCTCTGAGCACCGTTGAACTTGATGGGCAGATGGTACCTGAAAGAGGCTGCTCCTGGCTAACCTCAGAGGCTGCGATGGGACATAGGGGACAAAGTGATCTTTTAAATATGAGGGGCTCAAGCCATAAGTGCAGTGCAGCCATAGCTGCCATAGGTGCAGTGCAGGCTTTGGACAACTGGTGCAATTTGCTTATGGCAACCAACTCTCAACAGGAGGTGGGCTGCCACATTCGGCATCAACTGCAGCTCTGCAAGGTTATCAAGGGCAGCCCCATGTATAGTGCATAAAAGTAGTCTAGCCTCAAGGTTTGTGAATACAATCTTTGTTTCAGCTCTAAGTAGCATGGCAAAAATATGATATGTGCATTGCCCTGAAATGGCTCATGGGAAGGAAATAGTTCACTTTAGTGAGGCATCAATTATAGGGAAGCTCGTTTTCATTTACTTTTTAAAATACACCCATAGAAACTAAGTGGCTTGCTGAAAGATCAAAGATCTTATTTATCACATACATGTTTTGTCTTCCAATAATTTTTAATCAGAAAACTATCTGGAATAGTTTTTCAATTACAAATGTAAACCGATTTTAACTGATTTAAGCAAAACACAAAGGTGATAGAAAAAAAATATCAGGAAACTCAAATGGGATCTTGCATACAAATCAGGAAGAAGCATCAAATTCTCTCTTCGCCTTGAGTAATTGTAACCCTTAAGAGAAAGAAATTTGATACAGATACTTTGAAACAAACCAACTATTAAATGTTAACAGAACTGAAGCACAAGTCAGGTTGCCTTAATTTCTTCCTGAAAATGAAATTGGTGCCCTATACGGAGAGGTAGGTATGGGCTTTACCTGGGGAGAATGAGTGGGCAGATCAAGGAGAGTCAAGCGGCTATTAAATATAATGATCAGCATCAGACCAGAATGCAGTTGTGGTCAAAATGTGCCCAGTCACCAAAAATATCCCTATAGTACCAAGGGTCTAGTATGAGCTTAGATATGGGGGTTTGCAACCCCTTTCAAAGGCCTTTTTTACACAGACGCCCCCCCCCCCCACTGGGTGTGCGGGCAGGGTGGGGCATCCATGCACATGCCACATCGGTGGGCGGGGGGATGGGTGTGCACCTGTGGAAACACCACAGGCAGTGGGTGAGGGTGTGTGCACTCCTGGCACACACCCACCTCCACCCATCCACGGAGCCATCCGACAAGGAGGCGGCTCTGTGGGTGGTGATGTGTGGAGGTGGGTGGAGATGGTGTGTGCCAGAGGGGAAGGGAGCACACCCACCTCCACCCACCACCAGCGCACACCCATCCCCCCCACCCAGCAGCGCTGTGTGAAAATGGCCAATGTGCAAGGTCCTTTTACGTGGGCATTACCAATGTAAGAACACCCAAAAATCTGGGAGTTCATGTGTGGGTGCCACTCGTGTAAATCCCGCGGGGGTGGGGGTGTATGCATCCGCATGAAAAAATGGAGGTGCCTCCATGCGTGATGATACATGGGCGGTGGGTGTGCGCCTGTCTACACCCTCCCCTCATGCTGTGCTGTCGTGGCGCATACGGACACCCCTCCTACGCTGCAGCCTGTATAAAAAGAGCCTAAGTCTCTAGTTGATCCCGTTGATCCAATTCTTTCTCTGTCATCATATACACAGATGACCTACTGCCACAAGGCACACCTTCATTTGATCTCATAGGGGAACAACTAGGAGTAGACAGTGGGTAGGCCCCTCTTCATAGCTGCTAAATATGATGAGTGTGCACCTTGCCAGTCTCTGCTCTCTTCCTGTTATCTGCAACTGACTGGCAAAGCTGTAAGGAAAAAGAGAGGCACAGTAGCCTGTTTCTGCAGGGTAAGGGAAGGTGTCCAGTGTTGCTGGGCCTATCCCACTCCTCGTAGGCTTGCCTGTGAACGAGTGGGGAGGTAAGTGTGAGCTGTCTGTCCGCATTAGACCAGGATCCATTGGTGGTAACAGGTGAATGGGGAACCACTTCTATCATGGGTGATCTCAGGCTCCTAGCATCTTCCCCCTGCTGTTCACTTCAGCAATGAATGTGGTCCTTTACTTTCCACGTCTATTTTCACCCTAAAGAAACATTGTGTCAGAGATTCTTGGAGAAACCAGGCCTTTTGCTGAGACAAATCCAACCCAGGTTCACTGCTGCCTCCTTCGTGTTTCCTCTTCAACGTAGAAAATAGGAGATAGATACTCGCCTGGCTACATTAATAATTCACTCTGCCTCTTCTATGTGAGGCTTCATTGCAGGAAACACAGCACAAATAACTGACAAGATGTTTTCTCTGTTTCAGTATGAAACAGGAGGAAAAGGGGGAGAAAATAAAACTTTTTTTTTTTTGGGTACACTCATCAATTTTAATGGAAGGCTGCACATTATTTACGAGATGTGTGAGAAACAATCCATTGTACAGAACAATGAGAGTCAATCCCAGCCATAAATCCTCAGCCAGTCGATAACCACTATACCCATTGCCTTTCACCATGAAAATGGCTTGACAGAGCGATTAATTCACACATTGTCCATTTCTCACAGACAGACTACCCCACAGACGGTCTGCAGTGCAACAGCCAAGACAGCAGCATAAATATTTACCTGTTTTATTATTACGCACTGTCTGCTTTTCAGTGCTATGTTCAAGAAGTGCGATGACAATGGTGATGTGACTGGGCCATCTAAAATGCAGACTGACCAAAAGACCTTTAGTGCATGCTGGGGCAGAAGTACACTGGAAGAAGAAAGGGAATGTATCAGGAAGAGGCAGTGGAAACATATTATGGGTTGTCTCACATACCAGTAATGACCTTGCATGTGTTGGACCAAAGCAGCTGTTGTGTAGGTGACTTGTCACTCATTTAGCTGGCCCAATAGCTAGGGTTCTAGACTGGACCTTGGAAGACAATGGGTGTTTTTACACACACATTTCTCCTGGATGTTTGCTGTTACATCCTGAAGTTTCTGTGTGTCTAAATCACTCACCCAGAAAATTGTGAGGATAAGAAAATTAAACATAATGTGACAAACGTTCACTGGTGAGCACCCAAGGAGGGGGTAGAAAGGCAGAAGACCTGCCCTGACCTCTTTCCAGAAGCTTTTCTCCCTGACACCAAGGGGAAAGGAACTTGCAAGGCCAGAGGTCAGAGCAGAAGCTGTGACAGACCATCTCCCTGAGAAGTGAGGGAGCATCAGGAGGGATCTGCCATTTAGAGTGCTATCAGTTTCAGATCCAGGGAGGTTGGGGTCCTGTGTATCTGACACAAATTGACTGACCCATTCGGAAAAGGAAAATGTTGCTGTATTTTCAGGGGCTGCGGTTCCTTGAATTGCAGGCTCCATCGGCCCATATGGGCACAATTTTTTATTTCTAATTTACTCATAGGTCCCATGTGCTGGGAATCCCCTAGGCTATCTACAGAGTCTGTAGGTTCATATTTTAATTAAATAAAATACTACTAATAATACTTTTATTTTTATAGCACCCACTGCCAGGTGGTGCTCAGAGCGTTTTACAACATAATACAACATAAAATCCATTTAAACTATAAATCTATATTAAAACATTTTAAAATGGGAGGGTAGTGGGGAAGGATAACACACATAAAGGGGAACCAACATTGGATCCTAAAAGCACCTGGAGAATAAATAAGTCTTTAAGTGCTTTTTAAAGGTGAGGTGGGAAGAACTAAGATGAACATCCAGAGGGAACAAGTTCTACACTGAGGGGCCCGCCACAGCAAAGGCCCAATTGCCCACCAACTTGAGACGTTATGGTGGGATCCCCAAACAGCGGGTCATTTCTGAGTGCAGATAACAATCAGCATGAGTCTCTATGAGTACGTCTCGAATAGAGCCAGGGCCTATACCATTGTCATACACATTGTGATTTGAAGTTTGTTCGTACACCCTGTGTATTGGGGGGGACCCGTAACACATGGGGTCCCATGTAGTTACAGTTTGCAATCGCCTGGATCCAGTTCTGGGTGCTGTTGCTGCTGCTCTTATGGCAACACATAGAGCAGTAGTAGGTTGGAATTTAGAAGCACTCTTAGAAGCAGCACTCCCCCCATTCCTCCTCTGTGCATTACTGGAACCTTTAGTAAGAGTAGCATTGCAGCATGTCAGAAGTGACAACTACTTTACACAATAATTCTTACCAACCCACACTGCATGCCAATGAAAGCTTATGGATAAGTCTCTGGGTTTATCAAGGGAGCTACCTGAAAAACTCAATCCAAACTCCCTGAAAAATCTTAACAACATCTGGCATCGACCCAACATCTTTCCAGCCTGGCTTGATAATTAGTGTGTTTTCCAATGATTTGCCCCTTTGGGGGCCAGTGTTCTAATGGTTTTTAGTGTCTGTAAATTGGTGCTATGACTTGTTCTGTTGCATTAACGTGTGCTGAGTGTTAAGGTACTTATTTGTAACGATGCTGTTCCTGAACGAAAGCCTGCCTTGGTTGTTAAAGACATTTGAGGCTCTTAAGACAACAAAGGAAAGGGGGGAAACTGCAAAGTGTGGTGGTCCACTTGGCTGGTCTGAATGTCATTTACCAAAAGTGAAATCCTGTGGTAATAATTTCACCAACAGCAACCTTAAACTTTTAAAACAGGCATTTAATTTTCTAAACAAAGAACCTGTGAAAGCTACGGCTATTGATTTTGCTGTCTGTTTATTTTATATTTTTTTAACTAGCATCCACTCAAAAAGTGATATGCCGTAACAAAATATTTGGAAGAAACTTGTTGTTCGCTCCTTGTTTTCCCACTGCCAAACTCTATAATATTTTGACCAAGTAGCATACAGGGAAAAATAAAGTAAGTTTTCTTTACCTTTTTTACCAGCACCACATCATAACATTACTGTCCTACTACTCAATAGCACACACACTCTGTTGATATATTAATTGGTTTATTGACTACCGTAGAGTTTATGACCTCATATTCATCCAAATGTGACCTTGTTGTGAACCTGCCTGATGAATCGCAATGATCAGCATATGCATTAGCTGTATGCCAGGACTGTAAAAGATTTATGAAATGGAGAGAGAGAGAGAGAGAGAGAGAGAGAGAGAGAGAGAGAGAGAGAGGTGTTTACTCACATAAGTAATCCATATTTACTCGAGTTGCCCCGCTGACTTCAGTGGAACTGTTCACAGAGCAACATTGTGAATCAAATGGAGCTAATGTTAATCCAGAAACAAGTTTTACTTAATGTGAGTAAAATGGCAGATTCTAGCCCATAAGACCTACAAATAGGGTAAAAACAGATGTGACAGTGGTCTGCATGGGAGCCACCGGCACCTCCGTTTTGGTGCCTCTGGCAGGGGCAGAAGCTGATATTGGTCCGCTTCTGCCCCAAAGCGAGTAGGTTGCTAACCTGGACGTGTCCTCAGAAAATCTCCGAGGTCACAGCTCAGGCTAAGGGCTGCCCAGTGGGCCGGGGCCACCATGGCCAGCCACCATGGCTGTCCATCATCCTCTGACATGGCTGTCCATCATGGCAGGGGCCGGGGCTCTGGGAGCAGGGTGTGGGTGGGGCCGTCTGCCTGCATGCTTATGCTCCCAGCCCTACCCAGGCCATGTGGGAAGCAGTACAACTCCCTGGCCCCAGGCACATTGGTTCTGTGCCCCAACACAGCCTGGCCTGCGTAGGCTACCATTTCCCACGTTGGGCCAGGTCAGGGAGCCGCCACACTCTGCCCGCACATCTGTTTTACCCATAGTAGTACTTATGTAAAGATTGCTGGGTTGGGTCCTTAATCTCCTGCAGAACAATGAAAACAAAGGCTGTGAGCCACTAACCACTTACTCTAGAGCAGTTCTAAGGAGTTCAGTGGGGCTACTCTAGAATTAGTGGTCTGAAGTTAAAGTCTACCATTTAATAACATTTTTGTAAGTCTTTCCTGTGGAATAGTGAAGGTATCTAAATAGATAAGATAATCTACACATCTATTTACATATGTGATTAAAAAATTAAACTCAATCAATTGGTCAAATTAATTAATGAATAAACCACAGATTAAACAATTAAAGAAATAAAGCCTTATTTATTAAATACAATTTAAATGAAAAATATTTTAAAGTAAAAATATGAAAAATCTAATTTTAAATATAAAAGTAACCTAGCTGCCGTCATAAATATCCGTAACTTGCATTGTAGGAAGCTGTCTTGAGATTCTATAGAATGATAATATATGATTAGCCAATTAATTGCTTTAAACAGCTAAAGATTATAATTGGCAGCGAGCCATTATGGTCCTTTGTACACAGGCGGCAAACACCCATGATGTTCATGGGTGTTTGCCGCCTGTGTGAACCGTACCACGACTGGGTGGGGGGTGCGTATGTGCATGCGCACTCCTGCGCACACGCATCACCCACCCACTTTGCCATCTGAAAAAATGGATGAGACTCCATGGGTGGCAGTGGGGGGAGGTCAGTGCGCACCTCTCAGAACCTCCCGCCCACCCAGCACACACCAACTGTGGTGCACCCCCCACCCTGCGCCACGGCCTGTGTAAAAAGGGCCTATATCTATATAATATATATCTATCATGAGTTCATAGGAAAAGCTATCTTTACACACCTGTAGCTTGCATTCTGATATCAAAGGTAGGTGGTGCAATTAAAAGATGTCATGGGAATTACTTTGTCTCCGACTCCACCTCTTACATTTGGTATCAACATGGCAACTGCACCTGCTCTCTACACCAGTAAATATGGCACTTTCATATCTCAAAACCATCAGCTGTTACAAGGCATTATGTTATATATTCCACAAAAAAAGTCATTTTATTCCCACGTAAATATAAAAAGGAGACCTGCTGAACAAATGCATACTCAACAAGTACTACTAGCCTGTTGCACCCTCCATAACCTCTCCACTACAGACTGCCTATAAATCCATTCATTCTATTGGAGACAGCACAACAAAAGAGGATTTTGTCAGGTTCTCTCTGAATGTAATTTTTCAAATTAAAATACAATCACCATTATAGCAAGCCCTACCTTCACAAGTTACCATTCTTCATATATTCCAAGCAACTAATAGAACCTCACCCCCATTATAAATGGTAAGTTTATGGTTATAGAAACAAGCAAATAAAAACATAAGCACACTGTAGTTTTTTTAAGGACCTGGACTTGAACCAGCTTCCTTGGAGGCTGAGCACAGGGGCTGGTAGCTCCATGCCACAGTGGCTGGTACCGCTTGTTCTGTGTGCCAATCCCTGTTCCTGACCCTCCAGACCCGATCCTGCACTGACTCACCTTCACCAAGACCCTAGATCTGATCCTACACAACTTACCCAGTACCAATCCCACACCTACTCTCCAGCCATGGTTCTTGACAAAACTGTAGAGAAAAGAGCACCATATTATTGCTTTCAAATGGCGTTGCTCTATAAAGCCTGTAGGTCACAAATGTAAGGGCTGCTGTATCATTGCTGGCATAAAATGGGGGTGAGTCTTTGCAGGATCATGGCTCACGGTGTTACCTACAAACATAGTCACTGATAAGCAGGGTTGGAGCAGTAAGGTTAGACAACAAGGTACTTGGCCATGGTTTGAGGTAGATATGGTATAGAGCTGGTGCTAAGGTTCAAAAGTCAAGCACTTAGAAGTTAAATATCCAATGCCAGAGGGGTGTTAGATGGAAGACAGGGTCTAGGGCCAGTGTCTATGGTCAAAAGCCATGGAGTCAGTCTCGGGAAGGTCTAAGGCAGGGAAGCAGGAACAAGGCTGGGCTCAAGGCAGGGAAAAGGAGCTGCAACATGTTGAACACAAAGTTACACCCGTAAAATATTCAGCTGCTCTCAGAAATGCTGTGTTGAAGCAGCGTGACCAGGAGCCTCCGCAGCCAATCAAGAGGGCTGACTACCTCTAGTCTTCCCTAGCATCCTAGCTGGGGAAGTTCAGAGGAGGCTAAGGAGCCAGGCTGAATCTGCAGCCCTGATAGCAAGCAAGGCTGCTTGCTCATGTTACATAATTTCACATTATTTTCTATCTTACATGAGCTATAGTAATGTGTGCATTCACCTTTTCTCATTTGGCAGGGAAATTTCCTTGCGTTTCATCATGGAAGACAGGGTAGGGAAATCCAGCACTGACATTAACGTGAGTTTTATTTAATGTTAAATTAGAATGTGTACATGCAGTTAATTTAATGTTAATGAAACTCACGTTATAGTTGCACACAGGGGCCAGATGTAGAGGGGCATATGGGACTCTAACAAGGGAAGTGCTCCACTAATGTTTTATATTGTTGGATTTTATATTTTATCTGTATAGGTTTATTTATATTTATTTATTTATATTTTATTTTGCTATATTTTATATATATATTGCATTTTATGTTTTATACTGTATAGTGAGCCACCATGAGCTGCTATTAGCAGAAGGGTGCGGGATAGAAATGTACCTAAATAAATAAATGAATGAATGAATAAATAAATAAATAAAATGCCTCCTAGCCTTAACAGCCCTGGGATTTCCCAGCAACCCCTTCCCCCTGTCCTGGAGGTGGGACACTGTATATTCCTCCTCCTGCTGCTGCTGCTTCATCACAAATCCTTTTTGGGGGGCATAAGTGCCTTGTCAAAAATTAAAAGCATTCATTAAACACATGGGCAACCTGATCCCTGCGCCAGAGAGGCAGGCAGGCAGGCTGTCACCTGGCTATGGTTTGCCTGAAGAAGGATACGAGGGTGGGTGGTCGGGGGAAGGGTAAACCCGGCACCATGTTATGAAATTACCCAGTAAATTGTGTAAAGGGAGCATGGACTTGTTAAATTGGATAACGGATCCCTTAAGGTCATGTGACTGTATGCGGGAAAGCAAACGAACGCAAGAAAAGAATGTAGGTGTGGAGCCCGGAAGGAATCTCACGTTATTGCTGCATCTCACACGAAAACTGGCATGTAGACAAGAAACACAAATCTCAGGCCAAATCCTGACACTGTAGCATATGCCTAACTCTCACTGCAAAAATTAATTAATTAAACTAATTAATTAATCTCCTTGTGCTAATTTGGTGCTAAAAGTAGACAATTGTGCATATCCAAGGCATCATAGGGGAAAGGAACATAGTGTTTAAACTTTACAGTTCACCCTTGGTACTTATATCATATCACAGCACAACTTGTATGTTGAACACCTAATTTGTCATGGACGTTGCATTGGGTCAAGGAAATCTCAATTTTCCATGAATTCATACCAGCTCTTTGAAGCCCAAACCCAGCTGTAATTGCCTTGAAAAATCTATTGGTGCCTGTTAATAGTGTGAGTTGTGGGAGAGCATTCTCTTTTTACAAAGGTGTTTTGAGAGTTAATAGATGTGAAATAAAGTATATGCATGTACAACAACCTGCGTGTGTAGCCACCATTCAGTACGCTACAACATTGGTCCTACAAGCCTGTGCTTTGCAACACCCTTTCACACTGTTCAGAGCAATTCAACAAACAAAAGCAAAATTCTGAGAGGGAGGGGGAAAGAGAGAGAAAAAGAACCTTGGAACTGGCCAGGAAAAGGTTAAAATATATTTGGTGCTTTCAAGTCTCCTGGCAGAGAAAAATGCAGGGGCTCGGAGAAGCCCTGGCTGCTGCTGCAGGGAAAACTTGTGTTTTTAACCATCTAGACTACAGTTTTGTATAAAGACAGGAACAATAAATAAATAAATAGCAACAAAAAATGTTTGTTTACTTTCTACTCTATTATCTTCTGCTTGCTTACAACCTCAGAACATAACCTGTTTGAATGACTTCACATTCAAAATAAGGTTGTGGTTCGACATAAATCTTGAACGTTGAAAGTGGTTCTTGACCACAAAAAAAGCTCTAAGATAACAGATTAATGTGTCAGTAGCCAAAAGGAGGTATCTTGTGTTCATATTATGGATTGTAATTGTACATACGTTACAAGTGATCATTTTTGTAAAAAGAAAGAGGAAAAAAAGACATTTTATTTACCACTTTAAAAAAAGTTATTGTGTCTGTCAGTATAGTTAAAACTACATTATTTGTTGATCTCGTAACTGTTAATTTTTTCCTCTCACCTCTGCCATGAAGTTCACTAAAAAACAGCGCAACAAAATTGTAAGCCTGCATATTTCAGTGTCATTCCAAAGATGGCCCTGTTGTAATATACAAAGAGATATAAGATAGGGTGCATTTAAATTACAGGGCAAACCTCCTTGCAAGGCATTTCTGCTATCACCTGACTCAGGCATCTAATTAATGTGTCAGTAAGGAAGGAATAGGATATGATTTTGATTGAATGATCATCTTACTTTGAAATCAGAGAGAGATTCTTTCACAGACCCGACACCAGTCCTCAAATTAACTGTGAAGGGGTGTACTTGCCTTTTAAAGATTGCCATGGGGAAAGGCCACTGCTGAGGAAACACTTGAAAGGAAAAGAGTAATTGTTTCATTCTCAGTTTCTTTAACACAAATTGAGGGGAAAATGTCTAAAATGCTAAAGGGCTCATTTTCAAATCACCACATGGAGAAGAGAGGCTACAGTGCTTTCAGTATAGACAGAAAGAGTGTCTCCATTCAGTCCTTGTCATGTTTACGCCTGTGAATGTCATACACCTGGGCATGTTGATGGTTGTATCATATGAATCTTGGTAGCCAGACAGTCGGTTGAACATGGATCAGAAGTCTCTCATCCAGAATGTTCTCCCAACCAGCATTTAGGTCCAGCAATCCACAATAGATCAGGGAGAGTCTCAGAACTATGTAGCCTAATCATCTGGGAATTCACTTTCCTATTAACATAAGAAACCTGCAAAAAGGCTCTTTATGGCCTTGCTCCTCCCTATGTTTCTGCCTTCATCTCCTTCTAGGTCAACACATTTGCTCCTTACCCACCCCCGAGTTTCTACTCCCTAAGAAATCTTCATTCCTTCTTCTGTGCTGCCCTCTATGCCTCAGAGTCCCTCCCCAAGTACATACACACTGGTCTCGCACTCCCAACCTTCACATCTCTTCTCATAACTGACCTCTTCTCTCAAATTTTCACAAATCCCCAGCTCCACAGATTGCTCGTTTATGCTTCTCCTTATATGGTATTATCCTCCTAGAACCTGTCCCCTCCCCTTGTAACTAAGCTAAGCTGATGCATCTGCAACATCTCATTGGGTGTCTTCAGACTGACACCTGCTCTGCGCCACCCCCAGGTGGACCATCTATTTAAAGACGGGCCACCATGGATGAGGCGCAGCAGGCGTAGAGCACTGAGAGTGGAACGAGCTGCCCAAACTCAGAGCATCAACTGGGGGCGGGGCAGTGGTCTGTCCAAATGACGGATGGCCACTACAGCTCTGCACCTGGCTGTGGGTTGGCCCAGCAACTGCCATAGAGCTGTAGGCAGGAGCCTAGAGTGGCTGCCAATCCACCCACAGCTCTATGGTGTAGGGGAGTGACAGGCGTGCAGGTGGACTTCAGTGACATCCGTTTACACCCAGCGCCACCAGAGCAGCCGTCTTCAATGTACCCCTATCTCCCCCATGTTCTCCTTCTCCTTGTCTCCCCTCCATTGCCAAATTTATTTGACATTTCTTTTAATGTGAAATCAAAAGTAACAATTAAGGTGGAAGCTCTTTCTGTACAAGAGAAATGAAAAGTCTTGACCTTTACAGCGGAGGGGGGTTGTAAATATCAGCATTCACTCCCTTTTAAAGACTTTAAATGATAAATGCCTTGATTCTTTGCTCATAGAAGTCAACAAGAAAGGTTGCCTTTAGTCAATCTGCTGCTAAGTTGATCCAATAAAATGAGCCTTTTCCTATCTACAGCTTAGGCCGCTTTTAGACGAACGGCGGTCCGTTTTGCGTCAGCAGCGCGCATATTTTGAAACCTCCACCTGGTCTAATTAGATGAGATGGAAGTGGCTTAATATGCGCATATTACGGCGGAGGCGCATTTGTTAAGTGCGCGAATTAAATACCTCATAATCGAGGTATTTAATTTGCGCACTTAAAAAATGCGCCTCCGCTGTAATATGCGCATATTAAGCCACTTCCATCTCGTCTAATTAGACCAGGCGGAGGTTTCAAAATATGCGCGCCGTCGACGCGAAACGGACCGCCACTCGTCTAAAAGAGCCCTCAGTTAGCATTGGGCAATCGCTGATTTTAGTTTGCAGGGTTAGAATCACAGATTCTTGCTTAGGACTCTGAACTGTAAGAATTTCATTGATGCAAAGCATCACGTACTGGCATCAAGAAAAATCGTTGGCCATATTGTTCCAGGGGCTGCACACCAAGGTGATGATGCAAAGTGTATGCAATATGCATGCACCACATGCACTGTTTGATGTATGCACACCATTTGGTAGCACACTCATTCACGGGTAATGTACCCAGTAAGGGAAACTTAGAAGCCTATTAGGGCCCAGTCTAGGGTGGTCATACCTCCCCTTTAAAAGAGGATGCTTATGAAAAATACATGTTGCAGGGCTGCACTGGTTCCAGTGCAACCCTGCAACATGTATTTTTCATAAGCATCCTCTTTTAAAGGGGAGGTATGGCCACTCTAGCCCAGTCAAAGGCATGCACAACTAGCGCTTACTGTGTGCATGGTGGCATCGTGTAGGGTGTGCACATTCTGTGTGTGATGGATGTGCATGTCTTTGAACAAAGCTTCTAGGTCGCCCTTACTGTGTATGCTATCACTGAATGAGTGTGCCACCACCTATCCTTGTTATTGCTAAAAGACATATCACTGCCGATCAGTGCCAGAGTTCTGCTTTTAGTTTGGTTTAATTGGTTATTTAATGGATAATCATAAAATCCTGCTGCTAATTTGATCCAATGAAATGAGCCTTTCCTTACCTTTAGCCTAGCTAGCACTGGGCAATTCCCCTCCACCCCCCATAAATAATGCCATTATTCTTATATGAAAGAGAGAAAGAGAGCTCATATAGTATTACAGCTCATGCATTGTAAGTAGATTCCAGCACTTTGGATTCATTGTCCAAATGGTGCTTTCATTAATATAAGCTGTTTAAGAAATTGTATGCAATGTATCCCCCAACTAATTTTATCTAGTAATAATGCAACTTTCTGATAGTGGAAATAGCACTTTATGAAATTGCCTCGTGTCTCTGTGAAGTTCCATTCATGCTGCCACTTTACCAGATACACTCTCATCTAAGTAGCTCCTCTGAGCCAAACTCCTCACAGATAATGAGCTAACAATCCAACACTCTTACTAGCAGGGCATTTTAAATGCTTAAATTCTTTGTTGGAATGTCCTTTCTCACTTCATATGACAGTGTCTAATCTGCACAGCTCATGACATTGTTCCTGCCACATTTTTTTGCTCAGTCTCCTGCAGCATATGACAGGAGGGAGGGAAATCCAAGAAAGAAAATAGTTGTTCAGTTGGCATCTCCAGTAGATACTGTGTCCATAGGATTGTTCTAGATTCGAAGTTGGAACAGTTGAAAGCTACTTTGTTGCAGAATATTTAGTTTATATTTTCCCGAAGAGTAGTAAAGATAGCTTCCCAAAATAACATATCTTTAAAAAAAGGTTTGAAGCAATTACATTACAAAACAACTCAGTTAAATAAATAAAACACCTCTCAAAGCTGCATTCAGCTAGACATGCCAAAAGCACAGCTGTTTTGTTAGGAAGGCAAAAAGGTTGATATCTTTTATTAGTTGGCTACAACTGTGCAACTTCTGTATATTGTACTGTGAAGATATGATGATACTTTAACTGAATTTGATAAATGTACGGTAAAGAGACCCTGGAGGCTTTATTTTAAAGCCAGTCAGTAAATATATAGAGATAAAGATATATCATGCAACATTTCCCAGAAAAAATGCTTGGGCTTTCCCCCCCCATTCGCCTAAGATAGAAAAACTAGTATTTGAAACCTAATCAAGCAAGCTGAGGGAATCAATCAACAACACAAGTGTACGTCCTCCACAATGTTACCTCCATTGGTAAAGGCAACAAGCGCTGCATTCCAGAGTACACTAATTATAATTATTCTCGGTTTCTCTGACGCACACACATATGTCTTCCCATTTTTAGTCCCATAGAAAAGTTCAAAGGAAAATTATAATAAAGAGGAAGCTTCAAAGCTTCAAATGCTTTTGTAATTAAGTGATTCTTGAATCTTGCCCAATTGTTTTCAGTTAGCACATAAAAGTTTAGGAAGTAGGTTCTCCAGTTAACCACTCTGAAGTGTTTTTTCTCCTAAGAAATTTTATAAAGAAATGGCATATGTAGTTCTTAATGTACTGCGTGTGAGCATTTTCCAATTAAATTTCCTTATTTTTTCAAATTAGAGAGGAGACCGTCCATATTTTTCATCCTCAGAAGTAAGGGTACTGCAGGTCAAGTTCTAGACACAGTTACACCTATGAAATTGTCTTCAGTGGCGGCAACACAAATGTAACTTGTGGGCATCACTTGAAGAGAGGGCGGCACAAGTGGCCTTGGTTAACAAATCTTTTGAAGATGCTCAACACAGAAGAAAGTCCAGTTTATTCTCCCAAACAGCCCTTTGCCTGCCAAAAGATGGCTCTGAGCGGGCCAATTGTTGTGCTTCCTCCTCCCCTGTTTAAATGGAGCAAGGATTGGGCTTCAGTGGGTATTTTCAGACGTTACGAGATCACAGTCAACCACAGTCAATTCCCTGGGGTGGCTGCGATCACGAAACGTCTGTTGGGGAGAACGGATGTTCCCCCCCAGATGTTACCACGGCGGGGAATCACTTTCGCCACGTGAGCGGCCAAAGCGGTGGGGCCGGTGGCGGTCGTATGGCGAAGGCAATTCCCTGCCATGATGAACCCCGCTGTCACTTCTGGACGGCGGCCACGGCCCGGAATCCCCGCAGGGATTGCGGCCCGTGGCCAAATCGGGCGAGCGCTGCGGTCGCATTGGCCATGGCGGCCGTCCGTCTCCCCAGAGAGCGGGCGGCGGGGAGCGTGGAGGGGGCAGGGCCATGCGGCCGCACGTTGCGCCGCGCGGCCCCGCCCCCTCCCCGATTCCCCGCCGGGATCCCCCAGCACGTCTGTTAGGGCGTGACGGGGTCATCCCGGCGGGGGATGAAATTATTGTTTTCGTGACGGGGTCAATTTATTTATATTTATTTTATTTTATTTAATAGATTTCTACCCCGCCCCTCCTGCAAAGCAGCCCAGGGCAGCTTCCAACAATAAAATACAATAAAAACAGTTTAAAACATTTCATAACAATAATATTAAAATATTAAAACAGGGCTAAATAATATATAATACAAACAAGTCAGGTGGGGGAGCTAAAAACCCCTCACCCTACCCTCCCACCCTCCCCAAAGGCCTGGGCGAACAGCCAGGTTTTGCAACACCGCCGGAATGTCAACAGGCTAGGGTCCAGGCGAGCTTCCTCCGGAAAGGAGTTCCAAAGGCACGGCCCAGCCACCGAGAATGCCCTCTCTATTGGCCCCGTCACGTCTGAAAATACCCAGTGTGTCATCCCTGCTCGAGGCTGCTCTGTTATTGTAGCAGCCTCTGGTGGAGGGGAAAGCCCTGTGGAGTTTCCTAGGTTTGCCTAGCAACAGGGCTGAATGAGTGGGAAAGGCAGTCTCGTGATGCGAGACTTGTGTGCATTTGCTTGAATCTCTGACAGGCTCCTGTGTCAGTTGCAACAGGAGTCGGTGTGAGTAGCACCCACTCACCCTTCTTCACTGTGGACATTATGCCGGTTGCCATTGGAGCCAGGAAAGAATTTTTACAAGGACCCCAACTGGACAAGGGATCCTTGGTTTTCACCTTCCTCATAGTGCGGATTAATTCGAACAAATTGGCATGGATAGTTTTGGGGGGTGTTATTTATGAAGAGGATTTCATGTTTAGTTAATAAATCTGTCACTCTCTTGCGGGGATCCAGTTCTGTTATGACGTTTATTATAATTAAATTAATGGATGTGGGAGGCATCTCCTTAAGAGATGGGGAAGGAACACCTAGCGCAGAAGCATGGCACGGCAAGAGATGGGGTTGTCTCCCTGGGAGGGGTGAGTTTGAAGGCGGCAAGGAACAGGGACGGTTCCAAGCCTTCATCCATCCGACTCCTTACCCCAGTCCGGTAAGAACATTGTCCCCCTCACACATCTAGCAGCGTGGGCTGGAAGGAGAGACATATTTGTTATAAATGAGGGTTGGCACTTGAGGGTACATCAAGGCCAGTCTTCCATTACAGTTGTGGCTGTTGACGTTTCATGCCTGTGGTACTGCACCCAAATTGCTTGTTGCAATTACCCCATCTAGCAGATAATTTATAATTTGAATAAAGAGTGTGGCCATTAAAACCCAATTGCCCTTGCTTCATTTCTAGGATGTGCTGACAATCAGCATTAATTCTGCAGGACTAACACTGGTATTAGGCAGTGTTCTTTCCAAAAAAGTAGAGAGAAGTGACTTCAGATACATATTTATTTTTCCTCTTTTCTTTTCACCTTTTTAAATCTTGTTGCTACTTATCTGATGTGACCATGATCTCTTAGGGTGTGTCTACACGTGAGTTTTAATCTTAGGGTACTTTTGTATGCACAATTTGAAGTGGTAAAACCGATGGCAAGCAGTATGTGGCAACTCACTGGAGAATTAGCCAGTGTGGTGTAATGGCTAAGTGTGCAGTATTTAGACTGTGAAGTAAGAAAGAACCCCACTTCTAGTCTTGCCTTTGCCGGAAACTCACTAGGTGACCTTGGGCCAGTCACGTTATTCTCTCAGCCTAACCTACCTCATGGGGTTGATGTGAGGATTAAAAGTTGTGTTAAATTGTTGTATGTAAAGCCTGCCATGGCAGGGAGTTGCTATAAAGATGATTATTATTAATGGTTTCATATGAATACTATTACTGCATTGTAAGTTCATGGTGATCCATGGAAAAGATGCCCCCAAATACTAAGAAACCTCTTCAGTAGATCACCACAGACTTTAACATATTCATACACAAGTGTGGTGTAGTGGCTAAGTGTGCAGTACCTAGACCAGGAAGTAAAGGGAGGCCCTGGTTCAAGTCTTGCCTTAGCCAGAAATTCAGGGAGTGACCTTGAGCCAGTCACAATATTCTCTTAGCCTAACCTACCTCAAAGGGTTGTTGTGAGGATTAAAAGTTGTGTTAATTAGTTCTATGTGAAGTGCTCCAAGTGCCATTGCGGGGGGGACTATATAAAAATTAAAAAATATTTTTATTCTATAGAACCAAAAAAACAACAGTCTGATGATTCAACACACACAGCTTTTCATGGCCTTTGCACTGCCAGTTAATTTGAGGCCATCAGCACCTTTGTTAACACTTGTGTGGATATTCTTCAAAATGTTTCTCCCATTGTACAAACCAATTAATTCCCAATTAATTGGAGGAATCAAACACCTTTGTGTGGACTCTCTTCAAAATGTCTGTTCTGGTGAAATCCCTCAGCTAATCTCCAAACTACCATAGCTTGGGACAAGCATTTGCCCCCGCACTGGAAATAAGGCACAGACACAGAGAGCTTGGGTAAACTGGCCGCAACCGTTTATTAAAACAACCAGCATAACCGGAAACCTGTTGATAAACAAGAACCAATTAATAAACCAATCAAACCAATTAGTGAGAACGGTGGAAAGATCTGTTTGCCAAATTGATTTCCAATTAATATAATTACCCCATTAGCCAATCACTGAAAATCTTCCAAATTATTATCCTCCATCAGAATTGAATAGTAAAGCCGAATTGATCATCCTGGGTGAGACTATAAGGAGAGTGATTGGGCATTAAGTCCAATCTTCTGATATCACCTCCGTCCCTAATGCCCCTCACTCCCTGTGTTCAGTACCATAATGTATGACCACTTGGATTGGAGATACCAGTCCAATCCCCGTTTCAACTGGACCAGAACTGATCCAATACCAGAAAGAACTGCCAATCAAGTGACCATGTCGGGACCGCTTAGATCCTTCCCATATGCCCCTTGACACCAGTCCTTCTTCTCTGGGATAGCAGTGGGGTGCCCATTCCCTGACAGCTTCCCAAGTCCCACGTCCTGGATGCCTATCAGCATCCACCATTACCTGATGTTTTCCATAATGCCAACCAATTCCGAATACCTGTTTAATTCCACCATGGTACTGAACTCCGCTGGTTGCGACAAATAGATCAAATACAGACACCAGACCCCCACCTCAGATTACCATTAGAGATCAGCACTGTGAGGAAGCCGAAAACCCTTTTAGGAAAAATTACTTCCTGGTTCCTCAATAACATAGGCGACCGGAACAAATCCACAGTACCTGTCTGAGGGTGGGTGAGTGGGCTTCATGTGCTTGCCGGCAGCCGAATGAGGGCTGCCCGGCACCAGCACACCACGTGGACACTCAGTGTCCAATCCCAGAGGCGCATTCTCGCGCCAGAACCTTGCAAGCTGCAGCCTCCTCCGACAGTGCAGCTTGCAAGCTAGTTGCTTTCCCGCCTGGCCAGCTCTTAGCCTGCCCAGCTGCAGATCGTGCCTCATTCCCCTGATAGGGGCGGGCACAAATTAACCCCTGCAACGCACAAGGCGCTTAGCAGGGGCTTTGTGATTAGATCATTCTAGGCTTGAAAAAGTCATTAAACAATAATCAGTTCATGGTAAAGATCCTGGTATGGACACATTCAGCGTAGTGCCATCCCATTCAGAAAATTCAATGAGCACACAAACAAACAATGACCTGATATGCTCTATGTTTAAGAGAGCCTCCTAGGATTCAGCACTGGGTCAGATGCTCAGCTGGCGCAAATCTACATAACTCCTTTGACTAGAGAAGAATTATGTCAATTCATACCAGGTGATTATGTGGTCCTATAGTTTAATTATATCATTAATCTACATTGTTTCACAATCTGTACCAGTCTCTTCTTCTTTCTTTCTTTTTTTAAAATATACTTATTTTAACTCACTTTGTTATAAATCTCATGTGGCCCAGAGATCATATCATACTTTCTTATTCCTTTTCCAAAAGGCATTGCCCTGATTCTGTCCACAGTCCATAAATGATCTATATATCTGACTGAATCAAGCTGGAGCTGGTAGCTATCAGCAGGTGCAAACTCAATATTGCAAGACGAATCCATTAGTATCTAAACACTATTAATAGAGTCTAGAGGACAAAGCTCATTTTTCCCATTCCAGAGGACGTGCAGCTGGCCATTTCTAGTAGGAAGGTATTCAATCATATCCATCAGGACCACAAGATGCTGGGGAATAAGTTCTTATCAAGATGAGGAGATCCCTCTTCTTTCCCCAAAGCGAGGAAGAGTTGGTGACAAGAATTAATTTATAATATACCAACACAGTAGAATCACAGAACTGGAAACTTTGAAGGGATGCCAGGGGTCATCGAGTCCAATTGTTCTCAACCAGTGGGTTGGGACTAGAGCTGAAATGGATAGCACACAGGTGTTACTCATAGGTAATACCCACATTTTCAAGGCTATCCCATATCCCATCAGTACCCGATTACCTGGAAATGCTAGGTATTTATGGGTGAAAACAGACATGACGCTAACCACCCTTTAATCACCCTTGGTGGTTATTTATGCATGCTGCAGGGCTGTATTGGTGCCCTATTCAGCCCTGAAACATACATAAATTACCACAAAGGGTGGTTAAAGGGTGGTTAGCGTCATGTCTGTTTTCACCCACTGTTACCGAGTTTCCAATTTATAGTTTTACCAACTGGTATTGATTGGTAAAACAGTAAATTGGTAAAGGAATCAAGGTGGATAGTAAAGAAAATGTACAGAAAGTCAGAAAAACTAGACAAGAACTGGGTACACTAGGTAACCCATCGCACACTAACTGGGTACTGATTAGCATCCAATGTTACTGGGCCAGGCTCAGTACTGCAATTTTGATGGGTATATCCATTTCGGGGGGGGGGGGCTCATTTCAGCTCAATTTGGGACCCATTGATGGGTTCCCCAAGGCTGCTAGGTGAGTCCCAGGGTGGCCCAAAAGAATTGATGTAGCTGCATCACATACCTGCTGCATCCTCTCCTGATGCTAGTTTTTGCCACCAGTGCTACTGAGGGGTGTGAGCAGTACAGGGAGAAGAGAGACGTGGGTTCCCACAGCTTCCCTTCCTGATGCTTCCAGCCAGCTCTCCACTGTCACCGCTGATGGTATCATGTCTTTCCCCCACCAAAACCAACACCCCTTCTCTGCTGATGCCACTTGGCTACTCCTGGATTTTTTTTTAAGGTGGATCACAGATTTATTTTTAAAAATAAAAACTATTTTGGTGGGTATCACCCACAAAAAGGTTGAGAATCTCGTCTAAACCCCTGCCCTGAGGTAGGATTCTCTATACCTAAAGCATCCCTGACAGATGCCAGTCCAGTCATTTCTTGAAAATCTCTAGGGAAAGAGATTTCTCAGCTTCTCTAGGCAGCTTGTTCTATTGTTGAATGTTTTAAGAGGGAGTGTGTTTGTTTGTTTGTTTGTTTTTTCTAACCCCTCTCACCCCCCTCCCCCACGTCAAGTATTTTTCTCTATCTCTCCTGGAACCTATTAATGTTTCACTACGATAAGGTCATCTTATTATTGATTTAGTATTTTAATTTTCACCCGCCCTTCCTGCTAATGGCAGCCTCAGGACAGAAGTTCAAGGTGGTATTATTGGTATTATAGAAGCCAAGCTTCAATAGGGTCCAACAGAGATTTAGGCATTTGACCAGTCTATTCACAGTTAAACTATGTTGGATACATACTACTTTTCCTTAATCAGGGTTATAAATAAAAATGACCCAAGAAAATCACTTTTAGGGTAAGAGATAAATCACCAGAGTGTCCATTTCAAAGCATCAGGTTTTACAGAATGTATCTAGAACATGTCAGAGTCACCAAAAAGTCAACGCTTACAGCACCTCCCCTTGGAGCCCAACAGTACGTAGTTCCTGTAATAGCATGTGGCTTCTTTAGCAGGTCTGGAACTGAGCTCCTGCCCTCTCCCCCTAATGGGAGCTTCTGGCTTATGCCGCAGCACCAATCAGCTACTGACAGTGGCATCTCCAGAACTGGGAACAGCAACTCAGACTGGGACTGTAATGTGTGGGCAGGGGGAGGAGACAGGATTGCCATCCTAGAGCCACCATCGCTGCTTATCTCCTACAGCTCCCCCTGGTGGAAACTTCCAGCAGCCGCTTCAGGGTATTTTCAGATGTGACACCAAAGCCCATAGTAGCCACTAGGGGTGGGAAACCGGTAGAATCCGGTATCCGATAATGCCGGTACCGGGCGTACCGGCATTATCGGATTTGACCCGGTAATCTGGACCGGGTACCGGATTCCGGGGTACTAGATTTTTTTTGCATTGCAGCCATTTAAAAATGGCTGCAATGTAAAAAAACTGCCCCAGCAAAAAAGTTTTTTTTAAAAAAAACCCTCCCTGAGTCCAGGCTGCGCGGGTGGAAGGG
>QEPC01000029.1:1008832-1049020 GCA_003113815.1 Sphenodon punctatus | reverse complement strand
TATTTCATTGGTTTCAATGGGGACACAGCGCCCCATTGAAACCAATGAAATAAATCCGGTACCGGCATACCGGATTTAATCCGGGAATCCGGTTTTCCTAGAACCGGTAACCGGTAAATCCGGTAGCCGGTAATGGGCCCGGGGTCCCACCACTAGTAGCCACACTTATGCCAGCATGGACACCAGCGGTGGTGTCACGTCTGCTCCTGCCCACCAGATGTTAACCACAGACAGGAGCAGAGGTAACCCTGGACCGTGGCAGGGCTAACCCAGGATGGGTCCCTGCCAACACATATCCCAGGTTATGCCCTGCCACCATCCAGGGAAGTCTGATGGCCTGCTCCACCTAACCCTGGTGGCCAGAGCAGTTCCAGGCAGGTGCGGTGGCCTGATAGGCCAGCACACCTGTCCGTCAGGGAGGAGTCGGGGCTGCGCTGAGGAGGGGCAGGGCTGTGCAGACCCATGTCCGCTCGTCCGCCATACTCCCCCTGCCCCCTCCCCAGTTCTGACCACTGGAACGTTTGTTCAGTGGCGGGGCTTACTCCTGCCCGGGAGAGCCCTCACTCCGGGCAGGAGTAAGCCCCGCCACTGAACAAACGTTCCAGTGGTGTGGACTGGGGAGGGGGCAGGGAGAGGACGTGGGACGAGCGGACGTGGGTCTGCACAGCCCTGACCCAGCGCAGCCCCGACTCCTCCCTGTTGGACAGGTATGGTGCAAAGCACGCCTGACGGACAGGTGTGGTGCTGAAAAGCCGTCACGTTTTAAAATACCCTCAATGGCAAGCAGTTGTGTGGGCTCTATGATTTGGCTCTTATTTCCTCACACCTTCTCTTCCTTTGAGACTCTCCTTCTACCAGTGAGTCAAGGCAAACAGTAAGTTCACAGACTGCAGGACACTTCACAATTTCAGTGAAGCCTGTAGACCTATGCAGAACTCTAGATATAAATTCTCTTGTTTAAATGTATAAATCAGGCACTAATTTGAAGACACATCCTAGTGGGTAAATATAAAGTAAATTGTCCAAAATGGCAATTTTTTGTACCTCCCTGTGAAACAGGTGGTACTGGCCACTATCAAAGAAAGGATGTTCGACATCATGGAAGATTGTTCTGATCCTACACGGTGATTCCTATTTTCATATTCAATTTTAAATAATTAGGGAACCAAGGTGACAATCACAATTCTGATTTTCTAAGTTTAATATATCAGTTTCTGTTTTCTAAAATTATAAATTATATACTTGTGCGGACATGTTTTCTTATTATCATGCTACCATTAACATCATACGCCTAGTTTTATAAAACTAGGGGCGATATCCCAAATTTGAGAGATAACATGGTCACTAAGTCACAGGAAGCATGCATGTGAGTGCATAAATGCAGAATCTGGAAGACCAATTTAGGTATCCATTCAAAATAAAATAAAATAGAATCCTTGTTTTGACTTGAATGGGAGTCTAAGGCAAAAACATATCCTCGGGTAACCACAAATGGTTTTATGAAAGTCTTTCAGCAACACAAGAAGTGTTAGAATGTACTCACTGACATCTAATGAGAAATACAGTGGTCGTAATTATAGTCAGCATTTCGCACACTGGGGTAATTGACAACACAGTATTTTCCATATATTTAGAATCACAAATGCCTGTCATTGATCAAATACACAGCATGTTCACTATGAACTATTGCTGGCTTCTAAGTGGCAACCAGTAAGTATTCAAGGGGGAAATGAGATTTGTGCCAAAGACCCAAATACTAGTCTCAGAATCACCGTTCCCCACCTGCCCCCTTTCCTACCTTGGAGGGGGCGGCGTACGAGGGAGCGGGGTTTGGCCCGCACGGTGGCAGAAGGCAGGCAGAAGGAAGCCAGTCGCGCTGAAGACGGCATGGAGAGAGGAATCAGGAGTGGTAGTTCCGATCTCCTCTCTCCCTGAGCGCACCCCCCCATCGCCTTCCGCACAGCACAGCACAGCATAGCCTAGCTCCTCCGCATCACAGTGGAGGGGCCCCCTGCAGCTCACAAGCCTCCCCCACAACAGAGTGCCCGACAGCTGGGCTGTAGCCCCCACCACACTCCCCATGGGCAAAGCACGCCATGTGGAAAAGAGGTAAGAGCCAGAGCAAGCGCCCCCCAGCTGGGGGCAGGGCAGAGAGGACACGGTAGGCAGAGGCAATCTTGGCCTTCCTGCAACAAAGGATGGGGAGATGTGACGGGGTCCTGAGGGACTTGTCAGGACGCCAGCCCTCGCAAGACACCACCGCTGCCGAACAGGCATCCGCCAGTGCCAGGGAAAGCAGGGGGGGTCATATTGTTCAACACGCATCCCGGGGGAAGCAGGGAGGTCTCACCACTGTCCCCCCTCCCAGGGGGGAAACCAACCACTGATGGGGGAGTGTCCCTGCCCCCCCCCCGCAATGGAAGGGGGGCAGTCATACCAACAGTGGGAGGACCCCTCCCAACTCCTAGGCGGGTGGATACACCATCGAGGCCTCCCACCAGATACAGGGATGACCTGCTTCAGCACCAGGAGGTGTAGGGACCCCACACCCCCTAGGCAGGCAACCCCACCAGGTACCCCCTCCCCGCCACGGTGAGGAGGGCAGCGTGATTTGTCCCCTGACAGCCAAAGTGAGGAGACACCACCCAAGCGATGCCCATGGAGTGATCCATCATTGGCTATACTCGAGCAGCTGCAGGACTTCGCTGGCAGGATGGAATCACTGGAGCCAACAGTGTGAGCGATGGCGGATGGGCATTCACACGCAAGGGAAGCACCAGCAAAGGAGGCAGAACCTGAGCCATCCACATCCCACCGTCTCAGCCCCCGGCACCAATGCGAGCTCCTGTGACCAAACCTAGGTAGGTGCTGCTGCGACACTTCCCCTCAGGAATGGGAGCTGGACAGTGCCAGGTGCTGCACTGGCCACGGACGGGGTGGCCCACCCGTGCCTCCCTCTTAGCAGAGGCTGTGCTGGGTTGGATCATGGGTGCCGTGGCCCGAACAGCCACCCCCGGGCCCCAAGTGGGGTGCACACATGGGCAACCGGCATGGGGAGCAGCCACGTGGGGGGTGGTATGGGATGCAGGTGGCCCAGGTGTGGGCACAACCGGGGCACCATGCCACACTGGGCCAGCCGGACTACCCGAGGGTACAGGAGATCCCCCCATTAGCTGGTGGATATGCAGAGGTGAATGCCACAATTAGGGCCCACCTGATGCAGGCCACCAGGAACAAGATATGGAGGGGAGAATACGTCGATGTGTTCTCCCTCCTTTTCAGCGACCTCATCCCAGACCCCAATTCTGAAGAAGAAGGCAGGGACAAGAACTATGCATGATTGAATTTTGCAGCACCAGCCCCCTTTCTCCTTGATCAGTTTATTCTGTCACCTGAGACAGTTTAAGGGCTGAGCCTGCGGTACCTTCACCCCCAAGCTTTCCGCCACTTCACAACCATAACCAGTGAGCAAGATTTCATGTTTAGTTACAGTGAGAGGGAGATTCACAAAATTGTGAACCCCAAATCCTTCTTCGATGTAGAGAAGATCAGTGTTGATGGTAGTCACTACAGGGCCCTAGGGGAATATGTTAAGTCTAAACGGATCCCCAGAGGCCTAAGAATGTTAAAAGAACCAGGGGTGTTTCCACAGAATGAGGAATTTAAAAATAAGTGGATCCAGATCCTTAATAAATGTAGTTCAGACCTGATGGTCCTCATAGTGGAGACATCCAACAAAGAGATATCCAGATTAGAGAGTGAGATAAAGGATGCAGAGGGAGCCTTACGTGAATCCCTAGGGGACAGGACATTTGGTGACAAGTTCCAATCATTAGCACTGGACTTAGAAAAGGAGTACAGAACCCTAAAAGATAGGAAATGGAACAAGTTCCAAAGGGACCTTCAAGATTATGAATTAAATAGGGTTTACAATTGGAAAAAACAGACCATCAGGTCCAGACTTTATAAATCAGTGAGGTTTAATCTCACAACCAGTGAAGAAGAGGACCTGGGGACCAGTGCTAATGATTCTGAGGACCCAGATTCAGATTTCTCCACTATGAGACAAGAGGTTCATCAGAGAGAGTCTTTTTTAGGCCCCAGGTCCCGCCTGGGATTAGCCAGGAGGGCAAGTGGCACAACAGCTTTATAAATGTTTAATAATAATAATAATAATAACAGAGCCCCCAGGGGGGCATCTCCAAAGGATGACTCGCAATCGATAGTGGTGAATTTATCATCTAGGAATTTATCCCCGGTTGAGCTCAGTGCTTTAGAAAGGGGTCTTTCCTTTGTACCCACACCAGGTTATGATGATTTCTCTAATCGGGTAGAGATGTTTAAATTTTGTAGAACCATTAGATTGCGGGATTGGTTTAACACTGATCAATTTGTCCAAGTCCCTGAGAGCGTCTTTAAACCAAGATCCACCTTTGTTCCTCCCATGACTAACCGACGGGTTTTGGTTTTTGAAGACCTTATGAGGGATGAACTAGATAGAATCGATCAGTCATCCAAGAAAGTATGGCATAATATTAGTCATCAAGAAAAACTTGCTTTGGATTCCCTCAGGCATGACACCCGGGTTGTCATTAAACCAACAGACAAAGGTGGTGCCACTGTCCTAATGGATAGGGCCTTTTATGACAAGGAGATACGTCATCAATTACAGAAAGTTGAATATTATAAACCTATCAATAAAGCATTTGTACAAAATGTTAAGCGACAAGTTGAGGATTTGGTTTATGAAGGCCTTATGATGGGTGAAATAAATAAACAAGAGGGCGGACACGGTCTCTGCCATGAACCACTGTCCTGTTCTGGTGCGACAACCTAGCGGTGGTCCATGTCCTCAACAACCTGTCTTCCAAGTCCAATAGAGTAATGGGTCTGGTCAGGGCCTTCGTGCTGCAGTGTCTAAATAACAGCATTCTGTTTACATCTAAGCACATCCCGGGAGTAAACAACAGCATAGTCGATGCACTCTCCCACCACCAGATGGACTCTCCCACCACCAGATGGACTGGCACCAGCAGCCAGCGATGAACCTGAGGTCATGCCAACCCACATGTGGAACATTGGACAGTAGAGTTGTATGAGGCGGTTCAAGGGTTATTAGTGCCCAGCACCAGGGTGGCATACCTCAGGGCATTCTCACAGTTCTAGCAAGTCAGGACATCCAATGGTTGGGATATGGGTTTCCCCCTACCAGAGCCACATGTGCTGCAATTCGCCATGCCACTTCACCTCGCACCGGCCACTATAGCAGGCAAATTAGCGGCAATCGCTTTCAGCAGCAAGCTGGCAGGCCACACCCCCCCAGACGAAGGTATCTTCTCTGGAAGACTGATCGAGGCATGGGCGCGCAAACAGGGGCCCGAGGGTGGACAGTAGGTTGCCCATTACCCCTGAGATACTCCTTGCATTAACAACCTCCCTTACCCAGGTGTGTTTCAATGTTTTCGAGGCCAACCTTTTTAGCACGGCCTTCAAATTGGCTTTCTTCGGAGCCTTCCGAGTCGGCAAACTGACAGCAGCCTCCAAATGGAACCCGGCGACCAGAGTAGTTAGAGGGAGTGACGTGAAAATTAAGGGCCAGACCCTCTATATTCTCCTTCGCAATGCAAAAAAAATGACCAGTGGTCTAAGGGCCATATTATAACGCTTCACCATGCGAGTTCCCCTGAGCTGTGCCCAGCAGAAGCAACGCATCAATACATGGCCCTCCGTCCCAACTTTCCGGCCCCTTTTCTCATACACACAGATGGAGCACCCTTGACCCACCACCAATTTTCGGCCATTCTGTACCGGGCACTGCAAAAAATGCGCCAGCCAGCCCACCGTTTCAGTACCCACTCCTTCCACATCGGTGCCGCGAATTACGCGTCGGCCATTGGGCTGTCGGATGACACAATCGAGATAGGGAGATGGAGATCGGGGGTATTCTGATCATACGTGCATAGCTTAGCATCCTAGGCCTGCCCGTATTGACCTCAATCTGTTTTATCTACAGGACCAGGACCACAAGGCAAGTGCAGCTGATCTGAATAGTCGGCCACAGCATTCTGTACTGGGCAGGCAAAACTGCGAGTCGCACACATTGGGGCTTCCAGCTGGGCCTCAGCAACAGGGCCGAAGTTATCTGGAAGGCGATGAGTGGCATGAGGTGGGAACAGCTGATGCCGTTAATACAAGGGGCCTCCAAAGGGTGGCACCCAAATATTTTAATAGCGCACTTAGGTGAGAACAATCTTCCCAAATCAACGGGACTACAGCTAGTGGTCAGGATGAAGAAGGACTGGGTGGAGGCCTACAGGCTACTGCCTAACACCAAATTAATATGGTTGCACATGATCGAGAGGATCAGGTGAGCCAACGTGATTCACCCGGGTAGAGTAGACAGAGCACGCAGGAAGATCAATCTGGAAAAGTTGGTCCTTGCTCACGGTGGGGACATCATTGTCCACAAGGGGATTTGTTTTTCATGGGCTGAATTGTACAGGGCAGATGGAGTACACCCCTTCGATGAGGGTATCCAGATGTACCTGATGGCCATAAAAGAAAAGCTCCTGCAGTTTCTATGACGTCGGGGTGTGGGGCTAAAACTAGCCAAGCATATGCTGGCAGTTTATGGTGGCAGGGGTCCAGGTAATTAATAATTAACAGGTTGCGGTAGAGTTAGCAGTTCAATAAGTCATCATTTTACGAGATGGGGCCACAAACGAAGCTACAGCAGGGGCAGCCACCTTCCAACCCAGGCCTAGAAGGGAGGGGCGAGCTATACACCGGAGGTCAGGGGGGCGGTCCCTGTGGCATCGCCGTCTCCCTCCTACTTCGGTCACGAGAGGTCCTTATCTCCCCGACCAGCTGGGTGGCTGGAGTGAGAGTGACCTAGCAGTAGTTCAAGTTACGTAGTACCAAAGGACATCGGACCACACACGTTAGATGTTTCAGTTAAGTTGTTAGATAAAATAGTTAATAAACTTAGTCCAGGCTGGACCCAGGAGGGAGGATGCCCCCTCCCCGACTTTGATAACTTATATAAAAGTGCGGCCTTTTAACCCCAAGCAAGTGTACTTGTCTTCTTCCGGGGGTGTTGGGGCAAAAGTGGGTGACAGGAATATTACCATATTTTGTCCATCTCCAAGACTCCATGCATTGGAGGTGAGCCAGTGCTTGGAGGAACTAGAAGAAAAAGAAGTTTATATTCAGCAGCAGCTAAGGGTTTCCTCATTCAGATTGTATTTAATTGTACAGCAGAGTAGAAGAAATTAGATTAGTTGTCACTTCAATATTCCTTGAGAATCAGGTATATTGAAGTAAGTGGCTATAAGAAGAGGAGAGAGAACAGGAAATGAATAGAAGCTAATTATATATAATACGAGTTTAATCTTTAAGAAATGGAAATAGGAGCCAACTAAAACTGAAGTTTCATGCTACATTTATGCCTATGTGGGTTCTTGCAAAGACGTTTTGACTGGAATACTCATCTATAGATATGTAGCTTCTTACTGTAGTCAGGGACCATACCTCAAACGAGCATCCTTGGGATGGGCAATGGATTTGATACCTGCAGATAATACCCACAAACACAGAACTTCTTGGGAACTGCAGCTGCCAGAAGCCACCAGACAAGCCATTTGTGCACCTGGCAAGCCACCCTGTGTAGAATATCAGGCTTGTGCAGGTATCATGGCATCCAGGCCACAGGCCCAAGCCAGCTGGCCTCTGGCTACTCCCGCCACCCAGAACTCCCTCCTTCCCAACCCACCCTCCACTTCCCAGAGCCTCCCTGTCACCACCAGGAGCCTCCCATCACAGCTTTCAGGACCAGGTATTTTTAAAAAAGAGATTAAATAGGTATTTGTCAGGTGCCCTGTTGGCAATGCAGAGTACCTAAACTGTCTCTGAAAGTTCAGATACCATGGATTTGACATTACTCATTTCAGTTCTACTGGGAGACAGTGGCTGCCTTTCATAGCGCCCGGCACACTCTCTCTGGACCTGATTCCCCCACATACAGCTGCTAGGCTGGTTCAGCCACACCTCTTACCATTCCAGTTGGCCTTTGCTCAAGCCATGACTCTTGCTCCACTGACTGGCTGTCTTCAGCTAAAAGTGGGTTTGTTTATTTTTTGTTTTTTTTGCAGAAGCAGGAAGCTGGGTGGATGTCACCACAGTCCCTCTGGACACCAGGGCACTCCAAAGTCATGTGGGGAATTAGCATGAACCTAGGGTAAAAAAAAATTATACTCCTTAATACGCAGGGTGCCGGTCCTGCATAGGGTATAAGTATCCTTCCTGGTACTGCCACAGGAGTGCTTACCTAGGTCATGACCTCCATCCACTCCTATAGTCAGGCCCACATCACCAGCATTGCAATATGACGGCTGCAGAATTTAGCTGCTTAGCCCAGCCAAGTCTATGAGCCCACTGGCTGAGCTGGAATCTCCCACCTGCAATCTCCAAATGCTGACTCATGTGAGAGTGCTGAGGATGGGACATGGAGTCCTGGGCCAGGGCAAAACCCAGTCAATCAGTCCTTCCTTGAAGCCTCAGCTTTATATAGTCCCAGAGTTCCCCAGAGTCTTCATTCTTATTGGCTTCTGAATGGCTGTCCAGTCACTCCTTCGCAGCCATCTTAGGTCTGGCAGCCATTTTGTATGTCACTTAGCAGCCATTACCATGTGAAGCCTTAAAGGGAGAGGGACTTTGGCAGGCTCCTTTTTACAGTGGATTACTTCATTACCCTGCTTCCTGTTCTTCTGACCTGTTCTGAATCTGCCTTGGATCATTCTTGGATTCTAACCCTAATCCCCCTTCAGGTCCAGCTGACCCCCATCTCATTCTAACCTGGTCTTGATCTTGAATAATTTTTGTCCCTGATTCCTTGCACCCTTGACACTTGCCCCTCTATTCACTTCTTGCCCTTAAAAGTTACTCACCACCTATGAATTTCCAGTCCCAGCTTATTAAATAAAGCAAAAAGGAGATAGAAAAGAATACACATTGAAAGGCCAACATGCTACATTTATGCCAATCTCTGTACAAACCATTCTATTTGTGTTCATCTCATAAATACACAAGACATAAAGAAGGAAGATACATGCATCTAAGTCCATCTAGCTACATGAAATTGGATAACCTAATATTATCAACAAGATCTAACTTTTTTTTTTAAACTTGCCTTCAGTTTCTGGCAGAGGTAATTAATTATTATTATTATTATTATAAGCATTTATATAGCACCACGATGTACCTGGCGCTTACAAAGAATAAGATAGACATGGGAGGGAGTTCCAGGTGTGCGGGGCAGCAAGGGAGAAGAGACGAAGGCAGTTGGGGGAGCAGGGGAAGCGTGGGAGGGTGAGGGAGGGGATGGAGGAGGAATGGGATGCTCGAGCAGGGGTTCGGAGGGAGATCAGGGCAGAGAGGTATGGGGGAGCGAGGTTGTGAAGGGCTTTGTAGGTGAAGACGAGGAGCTTGTGCTGAATATGCTTGGGAAGAGGGAGCCAGTGGAGAGAGGAGAGGAGAGGCTTCACATGGTCAAAGCGACGGGCTAGGTGGATGATCCTGGCAGCAGAGTTTTGAATAGAGATAAGGGAAGAAAGGTAAGAGTGGAGAAGGCCAGGGAGGAGGAGGTTACAATAGTCAAGGTGTGAGATGACTAGGGCGTGGATGAAAGTTTTGGCAGAGGAGACAGACAGAAAAGGGTGGATCTTGGCAATGTTGTGGAGGGAGAAGAGGCAGGATTTGGCCACGGAGTCAATGTAGGATTTGAAGGTAAGGTGCGAGTCGAAGATGAATCCCAAGCTGCGAGCTTGGGGGACAGGGAGGGTGGAGACCCCGTCAATAGTAATTGATAGGGAAGATGGAGAGGAAGGATTGGGAGGGAAGATCAGCAGTTCAGTTTTCACCATGTTCAGTTTGAATTGGCGTTGAGACATCCATGCGGAGATATCAGAGAGACAGTTGGTGAGACGAACTTGAACAGAGGGGGAGAGGGAAGGAGTGGAGAGATAGAGTTGAGTGTCGTCAGCGTATAGGTGGTATTGGAAACCGAGGGAGGCAATGAGTTTGCCTAGGGATTGGGTGTAGATAGAGAAGAGGAGAGGGCCAAGGACAGAGCCATGGGAACACTGACCGAGAGGGGTAGGGAGGAGGAGGGGGAGGAGTTAGGAAGAGATACACCGAAGGAGCGGTCAGAAAGGTAGGAGGAGAACCAGTTGAGGACAGAGTCCCGGAATCCAAGGGAGTGGAGCGATTCAAGCAGAAGCGAGTGGTCAACAGTGTCAAAGGCAGCAGAGAGATCAAGAAGGACCAGAATAGGTGGTTGGATTTAGCCACAAGAAGATCGTTGGTGATCTTAGCAAGAGCGGTTTCAGTGGAGTGAAGGGGGTAGAAGTCAGATTGGAGTGGGTCAAGGGAGGAGTTGGCAGAGTGGCGGTTGAGGCAACGGGAGTAGACAACCTGTTCAAGGAGCTTGGAAGAAAAAGGGAGGAGCAAGACAGGATGGTAATTAGAGGGTTCAGAGGGATCCAGAGTGGACTTTTTGAGGATGGGGGAAACACTGGCATGTTTAAAGGCAGAGGGGACGGAGCCGGTAAGTAAGTAATATTTATTACGGCACGGACTTTCGCCATGGCCAAAAGTTTGCACCAATTAGAAAATAACGACCTACGGTATAATAATACAATACAAAATATAAAATTCTATAATTCAAAATGCAAATGAAAATAAATAATTATAAGAATAAAATTATACCAACTGTATCTGATCCATCTTCCTCCATCAAAATCTGCGGTCGTCTGATATAAATATATATATTTTACAAATAAAAATTATTGAGTTGAGGTATGGAATTTGGTACATATACTATCCTTCCTTTCTTAGAGCCTGCTTCTTAAGGAAGCAAGATAAACAAGATCGAGTCCTAAGGATAGAACCCAATTGGGAGTATATGAAAGCAGGTCCTTCATATAAACAATCACTACTAATCATGAAGCCTAAAAATCACCAATCTAATAAAATATCAAATATAAGATGCACCAGCAAATAACATGAAACACTTGGTGAGACATTATCCTAAATTTCAAGGCAAATTATTGGATCTAAACTATCATAGAGCTTTAATTTGTAAACAAATAGTACTTCTCCTTTTCCCAGCAAGTCCTATATAGGTAGCTACTGCTATCAGCTCCTCTACTACTGAGAGGTTACTAAAAGAGTCCATTATTGCAGTCCCTTTCATTGACATAATTTTCTCCAACAATGGAGTTAGCCAGATATTCCTAAGGTTATGATAATATGGGCATCTTAGCATGAAATGTTCAATAGTTTCAATCTCATGAAGTGAACAACTGCAATAACAGAGGTCATGGCTGAGTTTGGTGGAGGCAATGGAGGTCAAGAGGCAGGAAGGAATGGGGCCCAGGGGGCAAGTGGAGGGGTTGGAGGAGGAGAGCAGGGAGGAGATTTCCTCCAGGGAGGCGGGAGGGAAGGAGGACAGGAGAGAGGTGGGGGGAGGAGGGAGGGAGGGGGGAGTAGCAGGGAGAGAGGACTTGGAAGCGATATTCAGGCAGATCTTGTCAATCTTAGACCATTTTTAGACGTGCGCTGGGATCAGGCGCAGGAGCGGCGAAACAGCCGTGGCACTGTTTTACACGAACCGGAAGTGGAAGTTGTGGTGTGATTGGCGGCCGCGCATTTTTTTCTGGCCGCGTATGTCCCCCCATAGAAATCAGGTCAGTTCAATCGCGGTTGGCAAAGAATGCGCGGCCGCCGATCACGCACACAACTTCTACTTCCGGTTTGTGTAAAACAGCGCCGCGGCTGTTTCGCCACTCCTGTGCCTGATCCCCGCTGCACGTCTAAAAACGGCGTCAGAGGTGAAAAAGAGAGCAAGATCCTGAGCGGAGAGAGAAGAGGGAGGAGGAGGACATGGGGGTTTGAGAAGGGAGTCAAAGGTGGAAAAGAGGTGGCAAGGGTCCCGGAAGCAGGACTCAATGCGGGAGGCATAGTACAGCTATCTGGCAAGGGAGATAGCAGATTTGAGCAATGAGAGGCAGAATTTGAAGTGGAGGAAGTCGGTGCGGTAGTGGGATTTGCGCCAGAGGCATTCCGCAGCCCAGGTGCAGGAGCGGAGATGGCAAATGGTGGCGGTGAGTCAAGGGCGAGGGTTATGGGAGCGAGCCGGGCGGGAGGAGAGGGGGGCAAAGGAGTCGAGTTGAAGGCGGAGATGGCAGAATCGGGGGAGGAGAAGGAGAAGACTGAGGGGAGAAGAGGAGAGAGGGAGGAGGCAAAGTCCTGGGGCACAATGACCTACAGATTTACTTCTAAAAGAGCTGTACGTTAATAGGCTCACTGTTGTTGTTTTCTGTATACTTACATTATGTCAAGGATGAAATATAATATTACGCCTATGGTAAGCACTGTGATAGGAAATCTTCAATCAAAAGCTACCCATCAGACAGAAGGTACCAGTAGTCCTTCAAGATTTAGCAAGCGTAATGCTTACACAAGACAGAAACAATTAAGTGTGTGCTGGGGGACAAATTTTGTATTTTTAATTTCTATTCTGATTTCAGTGCCATATTTTGTGGGGTTGTGTTGTGTTTTGCGTATCAAAATTTTGGGACCTTTTAAGGGGAAAAAATATGCTGCCTACTAAAATTGGTTGGGAAGCACACAAGGAGCAGGGGGAATACAGCGTGTGTGTGTAGATTACAGTGTGCAGCCGTTTTGGGTGTGGGTGTGCACATGTCCACAAATACATAGGTGGCAACCCTACAATAAACAAGATAGATCACCATTTCAGGGCTAACCTCTCTCCCCCTCAACCAGCACAAAACTTGAAAGATACTTGAACTGATTTTACTGGTTTGGAAATGTTTTAGTGAGAGGAGAATGAGGCCATATATCTGCTTATTCAGAGTCTGAATTCTGTAATTATTTAATTTAATTAATTTATTTGTTTGTTTGTTTATTTTTATGCTGCCCCCCCCTCATGCAGTATCTTGGGGCAGCGAACAAAATTTTAAATCAAATTATATTGTAAAATTTAACATTTAAAATAACCCAACAGTAAAACCAATAAAAACAACCCTAACCCAACCCACTCATCCCTTCTCCCTCGGCAAAGACCCGACGGAACAGACAGGTCTTACACTGTCTGCGGAAAGAGGGGAAGTCTACGGACAGGCGGAATGAACCTACATAAGTCCATTGTAAAGATCCCATTGACTTAAATGTGTTATTTCATATGCCCAGTTTTCTAGCTTCCAAATGAACTGGTTTTAACTTCTTTTTTTTCTTTTTGACTACATTTTCATCAGGGCTCAAAAGTCCTTTTAAAGTGAGCCCGTTGGCTTGCCAGCTTGCATAGTCTCTCCTCCTCCCTCCCCCCATGTACACAAGGTCTAAACTACCTACCAAATCAGGCTGTCATCTTAAAACATCTGAGCTAGAAGCCCCATTGAGATTAATGAGGATTGTGCCAGTGGATTGCAGTTTGAGGATCACAGCCGTTGAATTTGACTGGCTGTGATCCTGACTCCCAACAGGAGAAAGGAGAACGGGCACTTAGTAAGCTCCTTTATTAACTCTCTTAATGAAATTATTGTGGGCTATCAGATGAAATCACAACCATCTGTTTTAAATGCCAAGCTAATTCTCATTTAGCTGCAGAACCCCCCCCCCCCCCACCATTCCCCGCAAATAGATTTGATCTTCCTGCTTCCTAATAATAATGGACATGGCCTCCCCAATTTTATTTTTGTATTTACTTATTTATTTGTTATTAAATTAACGTTCTGTAGACGTGACAAAGCTACTTGGAAGCATTAGCTCTGCAAGTAGAGTCGTGAGTTTCTTACAGGGAAATAAAAGGAGGATGGTAGCATTGTGATAACACCTGGAGGAAAGATCAACATGCAGTCTCTTTTTATTATTCCTCATATTGCATTCCCAAACACAGTGGCAACCTCTTCAGAGATGTTGTCTGAAACATACTGTCGATTTAATGTACCACTCAACATGCCTGCCATGTCTCTGCATTACAGGGTTAAATTAATATAGCAAGTGCAACCTTCTAAGAAATCAACAAACCACCAAGTATTCCTCTTGGTAACAAATGCAGAAATAATATGTTTGTAGGCCTACCTCAGCCACATTTAATTTGCTTGCTTTATTTTGGGATTGTCCTGTGTAAATTCATAACTACTAGTATTAATTATTATTTGTATTTCTAAGGAACTTATAAACCTCTTAAAACAGGTTTAAATGTTACAATCCATTTATTGAACATGCCGGCAATGAAAAATTAATTATTAAACCACCGCCTCGGGAAAACACCAGTGGCCTTGTCACCTAAGTATAAGATTGATGGTATGTCGAGTTCCAGAATGGAAGATGGTAGGGAGATGGAGGATGCCTCCTAACACTCAAATTTAAACCTAGCGAGGATAATAGTGAGCATACCAAACATTTTAAATTGAATGGTGTGTGTGTGTGTGTGTGTGTGTGTGTGTGTTGAAAGGGTGGGATATAAATTTGAGAGAGAGAATTGCCACAAGGCTTCACAGCCTCTCTTAATAAATGTCTTGGTTGGCACCCTTTCAGATGTAAAGACTGGTCAGTTTCTCAAGGGCATCAGAAACTCTGAAGCATAAGACACCAGTAAATACAAAAGGCAAAGGCAGCGCGCAGACAATGACATATTCACCAGCATGGCGGGTGAACTGACACACTCAAAATGCTGAAGCTAACAAAACAAGGGCAGTGAACTCCCAAAATGGGAAATGCACCTGCAGTAAGAGGCTGTACTTGAGTATTGTTGCATGAAAATGTCCACTGTTGAGGAAACCAGGAAGGAGGTAGGCTAAGCTCCATGTTGATACTATATTTCAGAATGTATTTGTACAGTTAAAAATGCATGAGCACAGTTAATAATTTATTTTGCTCTTGTCCTCTAATTATCTAAAGTTGAAGTATTCTTCTTTGAAGACCAAATGCTAGCATGAAAACAAACAGACTAAATATGCTATCATTTTCAGTACTTTTCCTTCAGACTCTACAGTGTCTGAGATTCCCAAGATAACTTTAGTTCCCAAGAGAACTAATGCCAATATCAATATACTAGTTGGCTAGCATGAACAGCTGCAGTCCCCCAGTTAAAAATCAGATGTAATTCAGGAATTTCAGGGAGATTTTTTTATTTAGGCCATCTGGATATATCTCACCACATTATTTTCTGGCACTAGTGCCCCTTGGCCTTTTCTCTTCTCTGTCTGTGACACACTATGCTTTAGTTTTCTGATTAATATATTTCCTTTATCTATATGGAGTTTGGGGTTTTATACAGGGTGATAGTGTGAGATTAGGCCCTTTTTACACATACACGCTAACACTGATAAAATGGGTGTTATATTTTATTATACATGGTACAGGGCAACACTGCAGGCTTGAAACATGGGCCCTTTTCACACTAACTGCCTCCACCCAGTTTCGCTGGGTGGAGGCGTCTGTGTAAACATCACTTGTGGTGGGTGTAGGTGTGTGCATGCTCCCGCGCAACACCCCTCTCCACCCACCGACAGAGCAATCGGCAGTGGAGTTCAATTTATTTATTTAAATCAAATAAATATTATTTTATGTAAAATGTTGTTAGCTGCCCCGAAATACTGTGTATAAGGGGGGTGGCATAAAAATATAAATAAATAAAATAATTACAGAATTCAGACTCTGAATAAGCAGGTATATGGCCTCATTCTCCTCTCACTAAAACATTTCCAAACCAGTAAAATCAGATCAAGTATCTTTCAAGTTTTGTGCTGGTTGAGGGGGAGAGAGGTTAGCTCTGAAATGGTGATCTATACAAGTGGATTGTGTTTTCATTTTTGTTTTTTTTGTTTTTGTTTTTTAATCTTTGAGTACTTTGTGGTTCGTGGGCTTGGCATGCTTCCATAGGCTGCTGGAGGCGGAACTGTTCTCAGGGAACCAGAACCTCTTACTGAATGAATGATACTTCCAAGCAGGATCCTGCTGCCTTGGATTGGGGTGGGGCAAGTGCATGTGAAACCCTCTGCCTGGTGTTCTCAGCCTGGAGCTCCCTGGTATCAGGATACTTTGCTTTATTGTAGGGTTGCCACCTATGTATGCATGCACATGTGCACACCCACACCCATAACGGTTGTACACTGTAAGCTACACACAGGGTGATTTCAGACATTACATGGTCCCGATTCACCACAGTGGATTCCCGGCAGGGGTGAACCGATCAACCACCCCCCATGGTCAAACAAAGCCACGAACAGATGTGACGGGACCAGGACCACAGCAGGGAATTGGGCTGCCAGATCATGGCCTGGGACAGCACAACAGACGTTACGCCGATCCTGGGCCGGGTCGTGGTCAAAGCACCTGGAAGGTGCCGGGGCGACTCGTCCCGGCTGCTGCTGTGTGCCCTTTAAATATCCCTCCCAGGCCTGTGTTGTTGCTGGTTGCCTGGCAGCGACGCTGCATGCTTTGTCCCCGGCTGGGAATCATTTCCTTTGATTCCGGCCGGTGGTTGGCGGCCAGACGTTACTTTTTGTTGGTCCCCGTCGGGAATCTCTTTGACCACGCTTTCAGAGATGGTCCGGGGAGGAGCTCCGGAAGCGTGGTTGATTTTGACCCCATGTGGGTATTGACTGTGGTGAACATCTGGCGGCCGCCGGACAGACGTTCAGAGTGCTTTGGCCCCGCCACGGGATTGAGCGTGTTTCACTGTGGTTGACTGTGATCTCGTAACGTCTGAAAATACCCTCACACGCTGTATTCCCCCTGCTCCTTGTGTGCTTCCCAACCAATTGTAGCAGGCAGCATATTTTTCCCCTTAAAAGATCCCAAAATTTTGATACACAAAACACAACACAACCCCACAAAATATGGCACTGAAATCAGAATAGAAATTAAAAATACAAAATTTGCCCCCCTGGCACACACCTAATTGTTTCTGTCCTGTGTAAGCATTACGCTTGCTAAATCTTGAAGGACTACTGGTACCTTCTGTCTGATGGGTAGCTTTTGATTGAAGATTTCCTATCATAGTGCTTACCATAGGCGTACTATTATATTTCATCCTTGACATAATGTAAGTATACAGAAAACAACAACAGTGAGCCTATTAATGTACAGCTCTTTTAGAAGTAAATCTGTAGGCCATTGTGCCCCAGGACTTTGCCTCCTCCCTCTCTCCTCTTCTCCCCTCAGTCTTCTCCTCCTCCTCCCCCGATTCTGCCATCTCCACCTTCAACTCCTCTCTCATCTCCACCCTCGACTCCCTTGCCCCCCTCTCCTACCACCCGGCTCACTCCCGTAACCCTCGCCCTTGGCTCACCCCCACCATTCGCCATCTAAGCTCCTGTACCCAGGCTGCGGAACACCTCTGCCGCAAATCCCACTACCACGCCGACTTCCTCCACTTCAAATTCTGCCTCTCATTGCTCAAATCTGCTATCTCCCTTGCTAGACAGCAGTACTATGCCTCTCGCATCCTGCTCCCGGGACCCTCGCCACCTCTTTTCCACCTTTGACTCCCTTCTCAAACCCCCCTGTCCTCTTCCTCCTCCCTCTTCTCTCTCCACTCAGGATCTTGCTCTCTTTTTCACCTCTAAGACTGACGAGATCCATCTGGATATCGCTTCCAAGTCCTCTCCCCCTGCTACTCCCCACCTACCCCCCCTCTCTCCTGTCCTCCTTTCCTCCCGCCTCCCTGGAGGAAAACTCTTCCCTGCTCTCCTCCTCTAACCCCTCCACTTGCCCTCTGGGCCCCATTCCTTCCTGCCTCTTGACCTCCATTGCCTCCACCAAAATCAGCCATGACCTCTGTTATTGCAGTTGTTCACTTCATGAGATTGAAACTATTGAACATTTCATGCTAAGATGCCCATATTATCATAATCTTAGGAATATCTGGCTAACTCCATTGTTGGAGAAAATTAAGTCAATGAAAGGGACTGCAATAATGGACTCTTTTAGTAACCTCTCAGTGGCAGAGGAGCTGATAGTAGTAGCTACATATATAGGACTTGCTGGAAAAACGAGAAGTACTATTTCCATGGGTGGGTGGGTGGTGGAGATGGGTGTTGTGCGGGAGCATGAACACACCTACCCACCGCATGTGATGTTTACACAGACGCCTCCACCCATCTCCACCCAGCGAAACTGGGGGGAGGCATCTCGTGTGAAAAGGGCCCATGTTGCAGGGCTGCAGTGGTGCCCTGTACCATGTATAATAAAATGTAACACCCATTTTATTGGTGTTAGAATGTCTCTGTAAAAAGGGCCTAGTGATTCTTGTGTGACGATTTGATGTTTCCTTCTCACTTTGGACTTTATGAAAACTCTTCTGTTATGGTCCTGGCCATCAGCACCATTGGAATACAACACAGGGCTTTGATATTTTCCTTCCCTATTCTTATTAGCTTGAATCTACAGTGAGTTCCTTCAAACTTCTGGTTAAGCTAAAGAAATATGTTTTCTCCACCACAGGCTAAAAAAAGTATCACTTCTTGGGTGTTTTTAAATAAGCAAGACTTGTGTGTGTGTGTGTGTGTGTGTGGTCGGTGCATGGGACAGCAGCGGGGCGCCCACGCATGTGAGGTGCGTGGGGAGGGCTTCAAATAAGCCACTCCACTCCCAGCATGGCTACCCCACCCACGGAGACAACCACCCCTGGCCAGCATGGGGCACTCTGGATTTACCTGGAGAGTACTTCATGTGTGGCCATGGGTGTCTGATGCGTGGGTCACGGGAGCACGCCTCCCCAAGCATCAACCTCAAACGAGCAGTTGGACGTGTGGATGGGGGGGGGGAGGAGGGACCCTGCGTGGATGCATTTTGTTTAAAAACACCCCCTTTTATTGGATAGGTCAAATTCTGTACTCTGACAACTCAACATTTTAAGATGCATCAGTATCTTTGAGTGCATTCATGATTTCTTGGAAGAATGTGATTAAAATACTGCAGTCTCTACCCTCTGAGCTTGTAGTGTGATGCAGCATGTCCTCATTCCTCGCATGCACTGCAAGCCCTGCAAGCCCTCCTGCTAATGGGTGTGGTAGGGAGCAGGAGCACTATCCATTCACTGTAAGCTCGGACCCCGGTGTGGGGCTTGCAGTGCAGGCCAGTGAAGGACATTTGCTCCATGCTGTTTACGTGAGCAGCAGGAACAGGAGCACCATGCATCGCATGCAAGCTTATAAAATTATATACTAAAATATTTTATTTGTGCATCACATAAAAACCATTAATTTACTCTACTGATACTTATCACTTAAATAAAATTACACTGTTCTATTTAATTAACTCTGCATGAGCTGAATTTCTGATAAACTGAACTTTTACAAAGGTCTCAAAAAGTTCAACTTAACAGGACTCCACAGTAATTCTTTCTAGTCAGGAACAATATTGTTCCTGAATATAGTGACAGTGTTACAACAGCTAGTGAACTTCAATTCCAACATTGGACAAAAAAATAAAAAATATTCAGCACAGTGGCCCCTCCACCGCGGACTGGAAAACCTTGAGTATTCATTGGCCATCAAACTCACATTTCCACATAACATGGCAAGCAATGCTATAGACTGTTAAAACAGGCTGTAATATGAAATGTGTAAAAACACTGGCTGTTAAGCTATGCTAAAAGGTTTTCCCCTGCAGCTTGGGCTTCTTGTTTTTGTACTGTTAGCGTGTTAGTATCACACTTGGAAGAAGAACATGTTTCAAAGCAAGGCAGAAAGAAGGATGTTTCCAAAACTTTCTTTGAACCTGGAAATCCTCCAGGATGAAAGGAAGGCAATTGCCAGCATGCCTACAGTACAAAGCAAGAGAACAGCAAAAAGAACATGAACATGACAGACGTCTTCATGGCACTGAACACAAAGATGTACCCCTCTACTGATAGAAAGGGAGAAAGAACTACTTTCTTCTTTAGAAAGATAATGGCAGGAGATGATATGATATGAGAGAGAGAACCTTGCCGTCATTCTCATCATAAATGGATGAAAACAGAGAGTAAAAGGAAAAACACTATTTAAAAGCACAGGGTTCAGTTTTGTTCTCTCAACGTAGCGTAACACCAGGGTCACTTACTCTGTCACCAGTAGATTGCAGTGCTAGGTGGTCAGGATCTGGTCTAAGGATTTTGGAACTGTCACAGCACCCAAATTACATACAGGGTTTGGCTACAAAAGGACTGCGCCTATCATTGCTATCCACAGTTGCCACAACAGCATTTCCCTCAGAAGCATTTACTTAGTTTCCATATTATTATTATAGTATAATGCTAACACGATCATAGTTACGTTTGATGTCAGGTTGGTCATAAAAAATAGAGAAAGCAATCTTAAGAGTTGGGCCACTGAAGGCCTTGGTTCTCAAATCTTGTAATGACCCATTGCCAACCCTTTGCTTCAATGGTACTCTGTTGCATATACCATCAGTGTTCCATATTCTTATAGTAAGGGCACATCAAGAGACATTCTCGATGGCTGCTCCACAGTTATGGAACTCCCTTTGAATTCCTTTCCACTGAATGAATGAAACCCAAGCCCAAGCATTTTCTAGAGGCAGTATAAAACCTTTATGCTTGGCCAAACATTTGGAAGGTGGGTTCTAGAAGGAATTTTTAAATGGTTTTACTGATAAATACTTGTGTTTCTCATTTTACGTTGTAACCCACCCTATTATTATGCTCTCGCCAGAGAAGGCCTGAACTCAGCACGTGCTTGTTGCAGGCTGTCTATGGCTGCCCAAGGTGAGAAGCTTCATTCCTCGCTAGTCCTCCAGGCAGGAGGACACGGTATTGCCAGGGCTGCCAAGAGCCACCATGGGCCCTGGGACAAAGGTTCCCTTCAGGAACACCTCCCCCACTCCAACTCTCCAACTCATCCCTACACACCATTCAGACTCTATCCCAACTGTTATAAGCAAACAAAACACATAGCATGAATAGAATAAGTTAGTTAACAGCCTCAATCCCCTGAATTTTGTCCCCCCTGTTCCCTCATCATGTGCCAGCTTGGGATAAGTCAATGAGAACCGAAGCTGACTTTGCTGTGGCGAATTCAGCAGCCTAGCTGTCCTTTCCAGGTCTTGCTGACCAGGTAATGGTCCAAAATTTGGGAAGCCCATATTTAAGCAATTGACAGGGCAAGTTTCCATCATTAAAGACAAAGAGTAATTTCAGACGTGGCGGACCTTTCAGTGCACCACACTGAACCCTGGAACGGGATCCGTCTCATATCCTGGTCTATGATCAGACGGGCTGTCCTTTAAACATGCTGGCTTGATTGTGGAGGGGAATCGGGGAGGGGGCAGGACTGCACGGCGCAGTGTGTGGCCGCTCAGGCCCACCCACCCACCCGCGCTCCTCCAGCCGCTCGCCCTCAGGGAGACAGGCGGGCACAGCGGTCAATCAGGGCGTTGCTCCTGATCCCGTACCGTGGTCAGAACCATGGTCTGGAATGGGGCAAGGTAACAGACGTTACCTTCGCCCCATTCCTGTTTGTGGTTCAGCTAACCACGATTCTGGAGGTGAGGCCGGCCTCACCTCTAGAATCGTGGTTAGCTTTGAACCCCACCAGGAATTCACCATGGTGAACATATGGCGGGGCTCAAACAGATGTTCGCGCGATCACAGGCATGACCCTGAATCTATTGTGATTCAGGGTGGTTGACTGTGATCCCGTAACATCTGAAATTACCCAAAGTGAAATTTTGCCATTGACTTCAGCAAGTGGAGAACTGTGCCCTGAGCAATAGAAATGTGTGGGTATTAATCCTTGTGAAAAGCCAAAAATATATGTATAAAATGTCCATTTTTGTCATGTGTTTTAAATTTATCTTTACATTTTAAGATTAGGATCATTTATTTATTTATTTATTTATTTTAAAACTAAGTGTTGTGACTGAATAATTCTAGCTAGTTTCAAACTAGCTAAACTTCACAATAAAACTAAAACAAACTGCCTATCTCAAATAGAGAGTACAGGGGCTAAAAAACCATGGAGCATGTCATTTGGGGGGAAATAATTCTTTTGTAACCAGTTATCGGGTCGGAGAATGCATCACAAAACATTAATTATGCCATTTTCTCTCCCGTCCGCCCCACATGCTCACACGCTTTTAGTCACCGGCAACCCAGCCAATGAAAACACAGCTAGCAGCATCTGTAACCTTGAACAGGAGGAGCAGTCCAGCAATTGACAGTAAAAGTTATGTCTCAGTCCACCATTGGTTGTAGAAGTCCATCCCTGTAAGTATTGGTAGCTGGGTCCAGGGTCTCACCAACAGTCAGCTATAGTCAAGGTGGCAGCTCTGACAGCGAGATTCTGGTCACTTTTGTCAACACGGTGGGTGGGTGGGGAGGCACTTGTCTAAAAACACCCCTTTTTGCTCATTCCCTTGCCTTAAACTTTCTATCTGTAGGACACCTCCCATTCTGGGCAGGCCTCTAGGAGGGCTGAAGAAAGTCAAAGTATAGCTATAAATAGGGACAGATGATGCAGCTGCACCTGGGGATCCATAAGCCAGGGGGCCCCAGGCTCCATTGTGCAGCTTCATACCCTGCAGCTGAGAGGGACCTTGCCCCCCTCCATCTTTGGACAGGGCCCATTTCAACCTAGCTGCTACACCCCTGGAACAAAGACCTTCCCTCCGGACAGCAGGAACAGGTCAAGAAAGAGCTAACTCCTCATCCCTGGCGATATCTGCCTAGGGCAGTTACATACACCAACAATGGCCTCTGCTTAAAACAAAGCAAACTTGGCTAAAGAAAGTGGGTAGCAGTGAGTGGTCAGGTAAGGGTAAAGGAGAACATAAAGCAAATCAGTTACAGCACTCTTACAACTCCTACTCCCTACTCCTACAGCAAGCAGTTGGGGTTGCAGCATGGGAGAGCTGGCTCAGCTGTGGACAGCTCTCCCATGCTGCAACCCCAACTCCTACTCCCCAGTCCTTAGGTCATTCATGCTAGCTGCTTCTGGCTTCAGATGGAAGAGGACTGATCCTGAAGCAGGCAGCACCCTGGGAATTTAAGCAGCCTTGACTCCTCCTCTGTCTGGATCACTGTTCCACCCTCCGAGCATGCCCAAAAAAGGTTGGGCATAGCTCGGGCAGCCTGACAATCTCCAACAGGCCTATCGTTGTGTGCTGCTGTGTGCTTTTGTTTACTGTAAACACAGTGCTTTATCCCCTTAAGGTGAGGCACAACAAAACTGGCCGACAGTGGTACAATAGTAAGGCAAGAGTTTATCCCCTTGAACAAAAGGGGTCACCAGCCAGACAGACTGGTTGGCTCCCAGAACTGCCCATGCAATGGCATAGGAGTGAGGTTTCATCCTATGTTGAAAGACAGCTTTAGGCCACTATGAGGAACCAGAGCTGGGAGGGAAACATACTATAGGGGAGGAGAGCTGGATCCTGATGCCCCAGTGTCTATTGTTGCCTGTGTAGCATCACCAAAACCAGAAGCCAAGCAAAATGCTATGCAGAAACAGTGTGTGTTTATAATACTTGGCTGCACCTTCCTTTGTGGCAATTTCATGGATGTTTCCTTAGTATTTTTCAGCAAGTAAAATATTTATGAAAAAGTGTTTAACATGATTTAGGCTTGAAAATAGCTGCACTTTCTAGTTCAAATACCAAAAAGAAAGGACATGCCTAGTCAGGGTGACATTCAAACACTCCCTCAGCGTAGCCTAATGAATAAGGTGTTAGACTGGGACCTCGGAAAGCAGAATTCAAATTGTACAATAGCTGTAAACTCAGAAAGGTCACCTTGGGCAGGTTGTTATGCCTCAGTTCCCCATCTGCAAAACTGGTTTAATAATGGACTCCCTCCAAAGATTGTTATGAGGGTGAACTTGATGAGGACTTTAAAGTATTTTGAACCCTAAAAGCATGTTATCATTGATTAATGATCACTGATCCTTCCCATCTTCTTTCTATAACCGTTTTCTACATGCAAAAAGTATTTTCTCATCACGACTTCTTTATATCCAGCACTACTTGTACAACACACACTGATTTTTCACAGCTCCTAGTTCCAACACACAATTTTGAATATTTTTATTTTTTTATATATATATATATATTCCCTTTCAAAAATGCTTAAGTGTTTTCAGGAACGTAACCTTTCTACTTGTCTCACTCTGTGTCTATAAAAGTAGATTCCTCGGGCTAGATGCAAGTAATTTCATCTGAAAAGTAACGTTAAAAATTGTTCTCTCTCTCTCTCTCTCTCTCTCACACACACACACACACACACAAACACCCCTCCACATGCAGAGTTAAAGAAGTAAACAAAGGTCAAACTAGAAATATTCCCAGTATCCCTGTTGCTTACTCTCAAGATGCCTGAAAGACTTTAAATCTAAATTATATGTCTGTGGGAATGCAGGCCTTCTGTCCTTTAGTAACCTTTATGTCTGAAGATGAAAAATTGAGATTTGCCATCTGCTTGTACAGTGACTAATGACCCAATAAATTTCCAGACAGCTGATTTCAGAATTCCTGATTTCTGTTAAAAAGGGTGTCCATAATCAAAATGAATCATTTTAATTAAAAATAGAAGAGTCATAAGTACTGTAAAGGAAGTAATTCTCAAACAGTGCCATTGGTTCTTCATGAACTGAATGAGACTGTTTACAAGAGTGGTAAGTAGAAATGGCTGTTATATCTCTGAAAGTAAGGTCTTTTATAAGTAGCCAAAAGTACGTTTCTTCTAACACCAGGACTCAGTCCACGGAATGATTGAGGCTTAATTTGTGCCAGGTACCTCTTCCAGCTCTTCCTACTACTGTTACTCTGCCAGACCCCATCCGTGGCTGCACAAGGTAAGATGGGGGCTCGGAGCTGCTGCAACCAATCAGATGCTTTGCCACCGGTCAATGGGTGGAGGTAATGTCGGCAGCAGCAGCACCAGCCTCCAGCTCTGACCCCCATCAAATTTAATCCAGCCCAGAGCCGGGGGTGGTGAAGTAGAGGTCGGGTGAGGAGTTGGTGGAGTAGTGGGGCCTAGCAGGGCATACTCTTCATACTCCTTAGCCTTGAGCCCTGGAACCTTTTTCAGTATTCATTACAATTATAGTCCTCGTGTGACCTCTATGCACATTTTCCCTTGCACTTTTTGCCTTTCTACTTTTGAAAGTTCTGCAGGACAAGCACTTACTCTACACATTCATAGTAACCTGATCTAACATAACGGGGCCCTGATCTAGGTTGGAACATTAATTCCTTGTTCTAGTGCATGTGTATTCTTGTTAAGATATTATGCCAACTATCTAGGATTGACACCCCTACAGGACAAATCCCAAATGGCCAGGACCACGGTAACTGGTAGGGGCAAATGGGCTGTCACATCTCTTTGTGCGGTAACCCTACCCATGCAGCGCATTATGACACTCCATAGGGCAAGGTCACATAAGAAAGGAGATGAGCATGTCCCTATGGCCTTTCCCTTTTTTTAAGTGTTCTCCCCCTGCTTCCCTTCCTGGAAGCTCCAATTCTTCAGGTTAGCCATGGGATTTCTCTGGAGGCCAGACAGTCTGGGTCCATACGTTGGTGAAACACAGGCCCTTTTTAAATGGGCGTGCCAGGTTCATGTGCAACGGCTGGAGTGCCGCTGTGTGGGCTGTGCTGGAGGGGTGGAGGGAGGGTTAGACAGGCATACACCCATCTCCACCCACCTCAACGCATGGAGAAACCTGCCTTTTCGCCAGTTGCTCCATGTATGGAGGGTGGGTGGGGATGCGTGGGTCACGGGAGTGTGCATTCATGCACCGCCATAGTTACCCAAGATGCTCCTTCACGTGTACAATGGGCGTCCATGCGTGGGAGTGTCTCGTGTAAAAAGGGACACAGAGAAGTGGAAACCCTATAACCATCTGGAAACAGATACCTATAATACTGATGAACACTCCCCTTGCGTTCGCTGTATCAAGCAAAGAAACTCCAGTTCTATCAACAACCTAACTCATTTGTGATTTGTTTCAGTAAGAAATAAGTAAATTAGCTCTTTTTTTTCTTTTTTTTTCCTTTTTAAAGTTCACCAGGGTGTTACTTCAACCTACTTCAGAGACTTATCCATTTTTTAGTTTAAATTCCCCTCTGCACTCTTTCCACTTGTCTAGTACCTGTGCCTCTTTCTTCCTTTGCAACACCTTTCCCCTTCTTGTATGAAAGACAACCTCTGCAATTAGTTATCCATAATTGTCTTCCAATATCTCTTGGCCTCATTATCTCATAATCTGTCTTCAAATCTCAAGTGAATGTTGCTTTTCACTTGCCTGCATAGCACTTATTAATTTTCCTCTCTCTTGTTTTATGCAATGCTATTTAGCTCTGAAAAGTAACTCTGTAGGAAATAAAGTACACAAGATAAAAACCGTATCTTATTTATCCACTAAAGACTAAAGCATTAATAATAGAATCAATCACAAGCTTCTCCTACGAATGTCAATAGTTTTGAATCTCAAGAACCAATATCTAGAAGGTGGATGGCAACCCACCCAACCGTATTGTGAGAATTCAATATAATTCCATGATCACAAATAGCAAGAAAGATATGCAAGGTCTTTCAAATATAATTTGAAATTATGACTCCATCTCCACCTGGCAATCTAAAGATAAAGTCTTGACTAGTGATCAAAAATGAATAGGTGTTTTTTGTATTTGTGAATATTATTTGCACATTCAGATAACTATGCAAATACTCAAATAATATCCACATGTGAAATGGATAGTTGCAAATAAGTTTAATTTGTCTGATTTTTCAGTTATTCAGTCTTATTTTTCCATTATTCAATGGTTATTTCATGTCAGTGCTATTTAGCACTAGTACACGTGTGCAATAGACTGAATACAGCAAATAGCTGAACCAAATAACCAGAATAAACCATAGAGCAGGAAACCGAAATATCTGAAGCAGGTATTTGAACAAAGCAGGACAAATATGTGCTATATTGGATTAGGTTGAAGAAGCCAGTAATTATTTGTTTTCAAGATTTGTTTCACCTCTAATCATGACCTTTCTCTTGAGACGGTCAACAAAGGTGCTGATGATTAATGCAGAGGTGAGGGGAATTTTGTATTGTGGACACTGGAGTTGACAGCAAGATGACAAATATCACAATTCACTTAATGTACATGTTTTGGGGTTCTTGCATGGCACTTAGTTCACAGCTTAGAGCAACCACATGATTTTTTTAAAAGGTAACTAGATCACACATTCCTGTTTTGACCTCTTGATTCTTGTGCTAAAAAGAAGTTATCAGCCGTGAATTTATAAAGCTTTCCTGATAGCTTCCAGTTGATCAACATTTATACCAACTAATTCCTGTAAGAACATAGAGCCCATGGCAAGAGTGATCGTTGATACCAAAGTTGAAAACTGTCCTTCTGTTAGACATGCACAGACACAATTTTTTTTTCACTCCACCACAGCTCCAATTAAAATTTATATCCTGCCCCTCCTGCCGTAGGCAGCTCGGGGTGGCTCACAACCATATTGTAAAAATATTTTTAACATATAAACAACAATAATACAAATCAAATAAATAGTCAATACATAATTTGGATTAATCCACTTTAGATGTTACCACAGTCGGGAGCCAGCTGGTGGCCCCGGAGTAAAGTCGGTTGTCATGTCTGATAGCCCGCTTCGCTCAACCTGGTCTGGAGTGGCAGCGGGGGCCAGCCGCCATGCCTGCTCGTCAGTCGGGGGAAGGGGCACTACATACAGCATGGGGATGGCGACATGCAGACGCACGTCCATGCGTTGCTCCGCCTCCTCCCTGGGCCAGGCCACCATAACACTTTTTTTGTGGTCCGGCCAAGTCCAGCCCAAAGTGATGGCTCCCGCCACAGCCCAGAACAGACTGTGGGTCTGTTTTGTACTGTTCAGACCTGTCTTCTCTGAAAGCACCCTACGTCCCCAAGAGCTACCACCCTGCCCTTACATCTGTGTAATGGAGGGGTCTCTAAGAGCTAGTGCGTAATCTACTGGTAGATCACAAGCTAGTCTCCAGTAGATTGTGGTGTGGGGAGGGGGTTCAGCCTCTCCGAGATCAGTGCTAAGGAGGAGAGCAGGAGTATTACCCAGGGAGTGTCTCCATGGGGAAGCAGGGCTAGGAGAACTCCTCTAGTGGGGCAGGGAAGGCTCTTTCTAAGGGCAGTGCTCCTCCCCACTCCTGATACTGGTTTCTGAGGTGCCCTAGAGCTGGGAGCCATCGGGAGAGGTTGCGGCCTTAAGTGCCAGAGCTGGAAGGAGAAGCCCTTGTATCATAGGCTGAAGCAGCAGCATTGTTAACCGCTCTGCTCTTTACTGTCGACATTTCAAGTCTTGCCACCACTCTGATGGCATTTGTCATTAATTTGTGGCACATCCGACATTTTGCAACAGTTCTAGGTATTCTGTGGTACTTAAGATAATAGTGACAATTTCTGACAGTTCTGACAGTTTTTCCAACATGTCAGACAGTTTTTCTGACATTTCTGATAGTTTTTCCGATACTTTAGCGACACGTTGCGGCATTTTATGACACTTTATAGGACTTGTGATAGTTTCCAACAATTTTTATGCTGCCGAGAAATAGCAATAGGCAATAGCATAAAGCAGCAGCAAGCATTGGAACAAATATGGGGATGCTGTGTCCATGACGTATCAGGAATATGGCAATGGATGGGAGATTTCCGACAGAATTGTTGGACACTTGTAGATCACCTGAAGCTGACGTCTGGATTAAGTAGATCACATCCACCATAAGACTGGCCACTCCTGGTGTAATGGGATTTACTGTCTTCAGCTGAAGACATACAAACGACTCAAAAGGCAAATTTAACCTTAAATTTGCAAGTCTCTTCTTTTCAAGTCATGCAGGAGATACTGAACTAGTTATTGGATGTTTGAGAAGGGTACAGCAAATGAAAATCTCATTTCTGAAGACATATAAAGGTTCTTCTCATTACACTTGGTCATTTTTTGTCCAAAATTTGAAATTTCAAGGGAAATCATCATCAAACTACAAAACTCAGGTTTTTTTACAAGTTTTTTAAAAAAAAATCTTTTTCATTTTTAACTAGCTAAACTTCTCATAATGGCAGTGAGAAAAATGTACATGGCAATCCTAGCAAGTCCCACAGATGGAAGATCTACACAGCTAGCTTTCAGTTTAAGAAATATTTGGAATAGGTTTATATAAATTACATGTTCACCCTCAGCTTTTTTTTTTTTTTAAATTTAGTTTGGTTTTATTAATGCTTATTTTTGGAGAATAAGCATTATTTGCACACTTTGTCTTCATCAATAGTTTATTTACTGAATGCCAACAAATCTTTGAGCCTATGAATGTAGCAGCCATATAAACTTTGCAGAGGCTTCAGAGAATTTCAAGTGCAAAATAAAAAAAACAGTGGCTGCCTCGTAAGTATCCTCCCTTCCTGATTAGGCACAGAATTAATACATTTCCACGCCTGTTATCTCATTTGTCAATTAAGAATCTGTCTCATGGGCTTCTTTAAGTGAAAATTCATGTGTTATGTACGATAATATCTTCTGTGGTATTGACATTGTTACTGTTATTGGCACTTGTGGTTCAACTGAGAAAATCTATATGATGTTTTCATTCAGCCATTTGGAAAACCTAATGTATCCTAAACCTCAAAGGAACTTAGTCCGATAGCTTAGATCTCAAATTTAGTGTCAATAACAAAAAAGTATGTACAATACAACCTCTTTTCCGGACCTCCCATGTCCGAATACTTCTCTGTTCTAAATATGTTTTATGTCCCCAACTATTTCAGGGGATATTTTCATTTCTGGAATAAAAAGCACTATCAATAGTGAACAGCTGTCAGGTACTAACCAATGAACCTCTGATTAGTGCTGAAAGAGTTAACTGATAAACGATTTGCAACTATTACTTGTATTTCTGGGTACTGATGTCCGAACAAGTATTTTTTCAGGGGTGGGGAGATTAGAAGAATCATAGAATTGTAAGGTGGGAAAAGACCTCAAGGGTCATCTGGTCCAACCTCCTGCTCTACGGCAGGATATCCCTGTCTACCCCGATCAGAACTGTCAGAATAGAAAGACGTGTGTCCAACCAGGTTTCAAAAACCTCCAAGGTTGACAACCTCCCTGGGCAGTTTATTCCATTGCCCAACAAGTACGAATTCCTCCCCCCCCCCCCAACATTTAACCCAAATTTAGACTACCACAATTTGAGCCCACTTTGTCCTGATTTCTGTGCCAGCAATAAACAAACGTTCACCACCTTCTTTATGGCATATTTAGATATTTGAAAGCTACTAGAATGTTCCCTTTAGTCTTCTTTTCTCCAGGCTCAACATACCCAATTCTTTTGGCCTTCCCTCAAATACTTTGTCTTCCAGACCCTTTAGCATCTTAGTTGTTATATCTTCTGACTCTTCTCCGGTATGCCTACATCCTTCTTAAGAAGTGGTGTTCAAAACAGGACACAGAACTCCAGTTGAAGTCCCACCGGTGCTGAATAAAACAACACTCACCAGTGATCACCTTTTATCTCCTAGATACGATGCACCTGTTAATGCAGGCCCCAAATGGCGTTTCCCATTTTTACAACAGCATCAAATTGTTGGTCATGTACAGCTTATAATCCACCAAGCATACACCAGATGCTTCACTCCAGTGCTACTGCCTAGCCAGTTATCCCCCATTTTATAGTGGGGCGTCTGTTTTTTTATTCCTATTTGCAATACTTTGCATCTCTCTTCGTTAAATCTCATTTTGTTTCTACCCACCCAGGCCTCTATATTATCTAGAACATTCTGTATACCCAATGGTGATCCCATCCAGTCCACTCTTTACCATCTCCTTATAAGAATTTCATGTAGAACTATGCCAAAAGCCTTGCTGATATATTAGGTCTACTGAAAGGGATGTTCTGCCCTTTGATGATCCAAAGCCCACCCCTTTTATTTCCCAAAGCCTTACATATAACCCGTACCATAATTTGACCTATGAGTTGTTGTTTTATGCAATAACTATATTGTTGTTATATTATTTATTTATAACAATAAATACTGATAAATATTTTGTGATGTTCTTTCAAACCACCACCACCTCCCCTACGATGAATATATTAGAAGGGTGTTGTTATTGTTTTAAACACATGACCACCTGCTATATTGTTTGGTAGAAATGACATGTGACTGCAACAGTAGAAAAAATAAATCAAAGCCTGTGACATTTCAATGTATTGATAATAGCATGGAGCCCACAGACTGAAGACTACTTTCTGCTCTCTGTAAACTGGTGCAGATGAGAAAGCCACTGACCTTGAGAAAAGGGTAACGTACATTTTCAACTGTGAAATTTTAGAGCCAAACTTGCCTGGCTTTGAGTCAGACAAGACCACCAGCCGAAGTTCATGAGAAAATGTTTGCTCATGCGTTTTTTTACTATCTTTGGATTCCAGAGGAATTTTGATAACAGATCTGCCTGAAACTAGCAAGCTTTTTTATCAAGGATTTCATACTGATTTTTTTTTTAATTGTTATTAATAGACAGTTTTGTCCATGCTACATCTTGAGTTGCTAGGCTTGTCTGAACCTCACAGTGAAGCTAGGAGGTGTAGAAATGTGTGAAGTGAACCAACTGCAAAAGGTCGCTGAAACATGGGTAAACTGAAACAAATGGGTTTTGACACTCTAAGGATACGGACAGGAGCCTTCAAAGGTACCATAAAAATCTCCAATCCACCATCAATCATTTCTCGACTCACTCCTGCTATACATTGTCTCACTTAACTTTTCTATACATTCCAACTGCACACACATTAAACACCACATTTTCTATTAGGGAAATATTTCCTTTCTATTAGGACTCTATCAGTCCTTATTAGGGAATAGCATTGGGTGGAAGAACTGAACCTATTAAAAATACTGTCTTTATAACATATAATGTCTGTCACAGGTTGTGAGATGCTGCTAATCTCTTGAGAAGGCAGATGGATGGATGCTGTTCTCCACGGCAAGGGAGATCTAAGAAACCTGCCTGAGAGTCTCTGATAAATCTCCCATACGTTCACATTAGTTTTGATGAAGGTTCTTTGTGAAATGGAGAAGAGAAAAATCCCAGTGAAAAATGCACCCATTTTGTAGCGGGAGTTTTATCCAGGAGTGGATTTATTTGAAGAACAGGAACTAGCCTCAGATCTTTTAACTTTTTTATTTAATTTATTTATTTTTATATTTATATATATATATATATATATTACACCACAGTGGATTTACATCAAAAATGTGTGGTTTACAAATACTGCTTAATGGTTGATAGCCTTCTAGGAATATTGATCAATATGTTGTGATTTTCTTCCAAACAACAATGCACTGTATAAAACATATTCATTCTCTATGCCATTTTATTACCAATGCTCTTCACAAGATATATCCGGGCAAAGGCATAGATGAATTTATAGGGTGTTTTAAAATGAGCAAGGGGAGGTTCCATAGCCGCTGAGGGGCACTGCTGTGGGGCACGCACTCAGGTGACGTGTGGGGAGGGATTCAAACAGGTGGCTTTTGGCGTGGCTACCCTGTCCATGGAGGACCATACACTCTCTATGTCTCGGGCCATGGAGGACGAGGAAGCGCGCCAGGCTGGCCTTTGCAATTAACATGTTCCTGACGTGAGCACCAGGAACCCAGGCTCCTCAGTTCTCCAGGCCAGTTCTTGTCACTTGCAAAAGTTATGTCCTGCATCCACAGTGCTTACAGCGACACATTGGTCTGCTGGCATGTCTGGCCACCCCAGTTCATACAGGCAAGAGCACTGTAGCCGCTCATTGCAACGGACCTATTTGGCTTGCCCCACATGAAGCCTTCCGGATTTCCCAGTAGTGCTCCATGAGTGACCATGAATGGGTGTTCTATGGCTCATGGGAGCGTGCATCCCCCCACTTCACCTTCAGACGGGCAGTCGGATGCATGGCCATGTGGGGTAGCATCTTGTTTAAAAACACCCTCAGTCTGAGCTAGCAACCACTCAAGTAAGAGTTCTACCATTGATTCCTGGATGTATTTCCCTGTGAAAAGTGGCAGAGTAATCCTTCCTTTGGCTAACTATGCAACAGGTGGGTTTCCCCCCTAGGTATTGCTGGTAGAATTGTTATGAATCAGATCAGGAAATTATTTTTTTCGTGAGAACCTTAACTATATCTCGTGAGAACCTTTTGCCCTGTGCACTACTCCTTGCCATGCACTGGTATTTGGTATCTATAATTTGCTAAACTAATTTAAGTAGGCGTGCACTAAAGTTTCTGTTCTTTGATAGAATGACTTAACCTTCATTTGTCTAAACTAAATTCTCTTCTACCCTACTCTATTCAGGTTCTTATATAGGAACTCTACTGTGGTATCTCAGTGATGCCCTACATTAAAAATAAGAGAAGGTGGCTAATACTGATCAAGTAATGCTTCCCCCCCACCTTTTTTTTCCATTCAAGCGAGGAAAGTTATCTTCTTTTTCTAAAGTTGTTATTGTTATTTTTATCAATGAAACGGATGTGCTTTGTGTTACTATTCAGGGAAAGGAAGATCACGAGTGATTTAACTTTTCATCTTTAACCTCCCCAAACAGCACTGCAGCATCCCATGATGGATCGTATTGAAACTTACAGCATGGTATAAAAATATGAATTTCCCATAATCCAAAAATGTCCAAAGATCATCCATCAGCACCAACAGCACTGTGTGTCTGCTCCATGAAACCTGACTTAAGACGGGCTTGAAAATTAGCTCTTAACAGATGTGTTAACTTCTCTGCAATGTCAGGGAGCTGGAAGCATGTCTTTGCACCTGGCAAGGGTCTTTGCACCTGAAGAACTTTATTTTAGGGTTGGCTGAAGTACAGCATGTTTTAATGCATGAGGAAGACTTCCTCCTCCAAACAGCAGTCTCAGTAAAAGAGGTCTTTACCCATCAGGAAGGGCAAAGTTCTGCTTTGCAGCTGGCAGGTCATCTCTCCTTCAATATGGCAAGGTGTGAAGCGACTGATTTGAGGGAAGCAAGGCAGCATGAGTCAGCACGGTGTTTGGATCTGCACATCCTGAGGAGCCTTCCTGGATGCGAGCAGCCTGTCCAGCAAAGAAGGATGGTTGGTCCTCAAAGAAAATGGTGGTGGATTCTGTTGTGGACTGCAGGCAGTCGGGGTTGCTGAGGCAGACACTGATTCTCTCAGGGAGAGTGTGGGGAGCACTTGAGAGAAAGAGAGAGAGAGAGAGAGAAAGACCAGGAAATAAGCAGGCCTAGGGGATTTTTAGGACATTTAAAACCTAAAAATAGATTCCAAACCCTCCATTCGGCTATGTATGTGTATTCCATATTGATAATATATTTGGGTTCATATCTGACATACCTATTCACATAAGCAGGTGATAAGAGGTTGTTAATCAGAAGGAGCAGCTTTGGGGCTATAACTCCTATATCTGTTCAGAGGAACACAGTTGAAAGTTAACAACCCGATTTAATAATCAATCAATTAATTTTATTTATGGCCAGAGGCCAAATCAAATAACCTGATTCACAGACTACTCATACCTTTTAAGAGAAATAATAACCACCTCCCTTTTTAGCAGGCTACAACCAAAAGCATGGTGTAGTCAGTTACATGGTTATTGCCTCTTATCACCTACTCAGGAGAACAAGCCCATGGAGAAAAACCACCACCTAAGTTACGTAGTAATGGTTGCTTAACAGATTTGACATTACTCTTGACTGACTGAATTTCTCTTGACACATTCACACAAATCTAGGTCCCAAAGTTCAAGAGTAGAGTGATATATTTTGCCTCTGTTGACTGACAAATTTTCATATTCCTAGAGTTCTCCTCAGGAGAATTCCAGGGCCCCCTTTGTTAAATACCTGCTACCCTATAGAGCAGTATTTCACAAAAGTACAACTATTACTTCGCTATTTGTCCATTTTCTCTCACTGCCTACCATTACACACCATGGGTAGAGCCACAAACAGTTTATTATTTAAATTTATTTATTAATTATTTATTTTTCCTATTTTACCCCACCCTTCCCAAATGGTTCAGGGCAGCTTACAAACATGTAAAACAGCATATAAAAACATATAAAACAGCAGAAAACCCCTAACCTCCCAACTTTTCCCCTCACCTTCTCCCACCCCACCTTTGCCCCCAAACCCCTCTCCCAACCCTCAGACACATCAAGAACCTCTAACTGCTTAGGCCCAGGCTCAGATGAATGTCCTAAGGAAGGGAGTTCCACAACACCATGGCAGTGGCTGAGAATGCCCTATCGGGCACCCCCACTCCATGGACATGAGTAGCGGATGGAACTTGCAAAAGGGCACTCCCAGCTGGCCGGGGTCATAGTGGAATATGGTAGAACATGCGGTCCTTCAGATATGTAGGGCCCAGACCATTTAGGGATTTAAAAGTCAACACCAGCACCTTGAATTATGCTCAGAAGACTATAGGCAGCCAGTGCAGACTTCAGAGCACTGGTGTAATGTGCTCGCTGTGACTCTGGTGGTTGTAAAGTCTGCTAAGCGAATGGGAACTGAACACTGGGGGGAGAGGGGGAATAGAGCATTTGGGGAAATAGCAACTTGCAGCTGCTCAACTGTGGGCTGGATCCTGTGAAGACTTGCAGCCACAACATGCCAAACCTTTTACAGAAGGCAAAATGAGATTGGTGGCAGGCTGTCTGGTGAGGGCTTCACCAGCCCCTTACTGGGCCTCTCCCACTGCTTCACCTCCCCTCTCCGTTTTACTTTCAATGGAAAGAGGCAAATCTGTTACCTCATCCTTTTGCCCTTCCTCTCCCTTGTGCTTCGGGTGTCTCCAAACCCTTCTCCATGCTGCTGAGTGAGGGGAAGGACTCGCATATCTGAGGCCCAAAGCTTGTCTCATGTCTGGAGAGAGAAGAAGGGGAGAGGCCCCAGGTAAGATGCTTTCCAGGGTAGGTGATGATTGTTACCTCTCTGTGGCAGCCTCACCTTCTTTTCCTTAGGGTAGTGTGTTTGATCCCCTGGGATGCCAGAGGTTATCCTGATCACAGATTTTAGGATCTGGAAAGGATTTTTCCCATATGGCAAAAATGGTCAATTTCTGTAAGGGTTCCTTTGCCTTTCACTTGGTGTGATGGAGATCTGATATAAGGATGAGGACTTAGTGCATGCTGTCACATTTTTGCAGATTCCAGAGCAGCTTTTGGTGTTCATAAAGGTTCAGCTGCCCCATCCCCCACAAACCCTGGGAGCTCATTGGACACACACAGGACAAATAGGTATGCCTCAACATGTTGTGCAGTATGGATAACACGTTATCTCATCCCTGCTACTACCAGTAAAACAGAGAGGAGTGGCTTCCGGGCTCAGTCTCTTGTCAGACCTAAAGTGTAGGCTGGACATGGCCTATGCAATTGTCTTCAACTTTAGAGTACATCAGTTGCCGACGCACCCCCCTCTCAGGAAATGAGACACAGAGACATAAATGGATTTTAAATTGGCCGCACTCTTTATTCAATAAATCATGGAAGTTGGTGGAATTGCTTCTAAGCAATTTTGGGTCCAGTATTTTAAACCTAAAACGTGAAGCATATTAACAAACAGGTGTATGGCCTGGATATGCCCTCCTGTGCCATCACCAAATTGAACATTAAACATCCCCTTCGAACAGCTCCCTGGCCAAGGCCGAAGGGGAAAATTATGCCCGTTCGGGCACGAGTAAGGATGATGGTGTCATTAGAATTGAGGGCCATGCTTGCCCTTACCCTTCTTTGACACCACTCCCAGAGGGATGATCTTGCTGTAGCCATGCCCTGCTTATCATCAGGTATCAGCCCTCCATCTCTTATGGAGATGACTCTTTTATCTAACCTACCCCTACCTACCAAATAATCCTATTAACCATACTGGACCCCTGCAAGAGTGCGACGAGATTATAATCATTCAAAAACCTTAACATTATCATTCCGAATTGCCTCTGTCATATTAGTACCAATTATATGCTTAACTTAAACTATTTTAAATTCTCATGCCAATTATAGAATTATGTTTCCAATCAAGTCAAAACGTAAGATTATTTATTTATTTCCAATCTATTCCCCATACTGCGAGGAAGGCAAAACAAAAGGTCATCTCGTAATTGTTGAGGTGCCCTCCAAAATTCCTTCCTGGCCCCCTTGTGGCAACAAGTTAAACCCGCAGTATTAAAGGGATGAGTGGGTGGGTGCTGCTTCCCTGTTGGGATTTTGCTGCGAATGAGGAGAGATCTGCACGGGCGGCAGTTGCTCCTCCTCCCCCTCCTATGCAAAGGGGAGGAGCTGCCCCCGCACCGTCCAATCAGGAGTCCCTGCTGGGCACACCTGATGCCCGAGCCACCAATCAACGGTGCACGGGCCGAATCAACAGGGTTTCCAACCCCCTGCACATTTTCACGCCCATTTCCCATGCGGGGAAGAGCGGGGCGCGGCAACCCCCCCCCGCCCCCTATGCAGGGAGCGGAGGGCCCTTTGACATTAAGGGAGTAACCCTATTGCTGGACTCATTTGAATGTGTGTGTTATGATTTTTAACGTTTTTTAAAGTCCTTTTCACTGAAACTCTCTAAACCTGGCATATCAGTTTTAACATGTTTATATTGGAGGGGTTATCAAGTCTTATGCTTTGGCTTAAAAGTCCATCTTAACTATAGCAGACTATAGTGAGACTTATAGGGAGGAAGATTATCTCACAATGGCAATCTCTTACTACCTATCTCTGAAGCATCTAGCACTGGTGATTGTCAAGAGACAGGCAGCTGAATGGATTTGATCATGGTCCTGATACATCATGGCAATTCCCCACATGCCAAGTGGCAGGATCTTTGTCTAGAATTTGAGGAATTATTGTGCTCAGGATATGATCCAAAAATACAATGGTATCCTATTCTCTAGAAGGACACTGGTTGGAATGACTAGTCTCCCATTTATGTCACCTAAAGCCATCATCACTAATGGTATAGTGCTTAAGAGCCATGATGCATGGCTGTTATATATTTATTCGTTGTGCCACAAGTGGTTCTATAACTCACCATCCCCCTTCAAAGTCCATCTGCCCTATAGACCTCTTGTTCTGCATTCTGTGGATGGGACACACACACAGGGTGTTTTTATACATGATGGCGCAAGGCACCGCCACACTTTTATCCTGCCCAGGATGAGGGCCCTCACTCCGGGCAGGATCCAGCCTGGCTGCTGAACAGACTGGCCTGGGCTGGGGAGGGGGCAGGGAGAGTGCAGGTCGATGTGCAGACATGGTCCGCATGGCACTTCCCCCTGTGCTGCTGAGCGCAGCCTGCCCACCTCCATGACGGGCAGGTGCAGCAGCCTATGATGCTACCGTGCCCGCCCAGACCAGCTCTGGCCCTGGTCTGGAGTCTGGTAGAGCGGGCCATCCCATGTGACGTCCCACTCTACCCTGGTCTGGGGATAGCTTCCCCGGGCCACGGCAGGGGTTAACCCACGGCCTGCAGAAACACCTGGAGGGCAGGATCAAATGTGACAGCACCACAGGTGGCCACGTGGGTTAAAGCATGGCCACCTGTGGTATCATCACATTTGAAAACACCCACAGTGTCCCAGATGGACCGATTCCAAAGGCCCAGCGGTGTGAGATGTTGGGGCTCTATATCCTGGGGCTGGGCTCAGGAAGAGGGTTGATAAGATTAAGGCACAGGAATAAATGACCCTACTGTCTGACTTGGGCCCACAGGCTGCTGTGCAAGATTCCTACGCTCGACCTTTCTAAGTAGTATTGCCTCCACCTGCTGACTCATGAAGTGAACTCAGTGAAAATAGCCCTGGTGTGGAAACTGCCCCTCAGATCCCCAGCCAGCCAGAGTCTTTAAGTAAGGGACATTTTTTGCAGTTTGTGCTGCACACGTCCTCTCCGCTCCTCTTTAGTGCGACTCTCATCATATTAAATTATGTTCCCTTCTTCTGTTTTGTTGCCTTCTCACTTTCTGGCTTCTCCACCACATCAGCCCAAACAGACATATCAGCAAACAAATAACAGCAATCCCAGGGATAAAAGCTCCTCCCCAGAGAAAACACATCCACAGAAATATGAACCCGAAAGGGATGCAAATATGGCTGGGTTATTAATTTGTGTACATGTTCTCATTTCCCCCCAGAAATACATACACACACAGGCTTTTTCCTCAGCCCTGTTCCTCAGACAAAAAGCAAGAATGAAACCCTCCTTCGGGAGCATTCCCATTACAGGCCTTAGACAAACACCTAAATGCCGTTCTTAGTGTTTAAGTATGTTGTGCTTGGTATTGATACAATGTTAACGCTAATTACTTCTTCCAGTGAAGCAGATTCTTGTACCTACTATTATGGTGTCGGCATAATGCACACTCAGCATGAAAAAAAATAAAATAGGTCTTTTGTTTTCTCTTTTTTTAAAAAGAAGAAAGTAGAAGGAAACACAAATGGTATAAGAAAGCATTTGCCCACTGAATGGAGAATGTTGTTGCAACACAGTCACCAACAGAGAAAGAGAAGAATATGACTGGTCATAACAGAGATTTTAATCAGGAGATCTTGTGTTCAAATACCGGTGCACAGACTCTAACAGCCTGTGCTTCAGAAGCTTTATCAGAACCCAATCCAAAGGCAGATACCTTGGGAGTTTTCAGCTGAAAGCACTTGGGGGAACTGCACAACATTCCTTCATCTGGTGTGCATTATCGAATGGGGAAACCTTTCAGCAAGGAGCAAAGAGGAGTTGTCCAGCTTACCCTTTGCTAATGGTACATGGCATTGCTGAGGATGGAAGAGAGAAAAGTGGTGCAGCTCTTCAGGCTGAGAGTCCTGTGGGCTGGGTTGCCAGATCAAAATTTTAAAAATAAGGTATACAACAAAGCTGATGACTACTAAAATAAGGGACATCCATTATGTTCCATGGAGCTGTGATGGTCAGAATAAGGAATGTTGTGTAAATAAGGGATGTCCTTTATGTTCTACAGAACTGCTAGGCTCTGAAAGGAGGGATGCTCCCTTAACATAAGGGGTATCCCGTAAAATAAGGGAAACCTGGCAAACCTAGCTGTGGAGCTCAGCCTTGTCCATTCTGCCCCCCCCCC
>QEPC01000029.1:969202-995548 GCA_003113815.1 Sphenodon punctatus | reverse complement strand
GGGGACGAGGCAGGGCGTAAATTAATAGGAAAGAAGGAACAGGAGGTTACCCTCTCAATTAATGAAAAAGGGGAAAGAAGTACGCACAGACTGTGGGGACTGAGAGGAGAGGGGACCTCCTAAAAGGGGGTGGTTAATTAGCAGTTAGCAAGGTTATTAGAGATAAGGACCCCAGTTCCGGAAGGGGGGGAGGCGGGAGGTGTGCCCCCATCCTCCCCTTCCGTTTGTTAATATTAAATAAAGAGTGCGGCCGTTTGATCCCATTAAGCGTGTCCTCGTCTTTTTTTGGGGGGTGCGCCGACAAATATCCATAGAGGACACATTTATGACACAGATCTGGACTGCACCTTTCCTTTCCCTACCTTAAGCACACATCTTAAGTACTCCTGTCCCTCCACTCCTATCTGGTCTGTGGGGCTTGTACTCATTTTCATAGCGGCTTATGGAAAAGAGGGTTCCCTGACCCTGATCCCTGAAATTTAACAGTAAGAAAAGCTCATTCATTCTGATCAGAACTGCAGTGTTCCTATTAGGCACATTCAGTGTGTGTCGATTTTGACTGGATCCAAATTGAATGTAAGCAGAATCCACTGACATAATACTGGAGTACCTTTCAACTGACACTGTCATTTTCAGAAGTGTTCCGCTTTGGCCCATCTCCACTTCCACTGAAGTCAAGAGCAAAATCCCCATTGATTCTAATGACAGCAAAGGCCAATGGTAAGCGCCTTTGAAAATCCCACCCTATAAATGCATAGCCCTGTTGCTTTAAAGATAACCCATACTCCTTTGGCAGATAATGGGTAGCATGTTAATAAAGGATGCTGCGAGGAAATCAAATTTTGTTTCAAGAACACTTCACGTTGTTTTATGTTCAAGTGGCAGGCACATCCACCCAAGAGTCATCGACTGCTTGCTCAGATGTAAGAAGGCTGTAAGTGGGAATCTTCCTTGCCTCCTTGTTAAAACAAAAGATCCAGCTTCCTAGCTTTCATGGTATCAAGTGGAGGATTCACTCTTTTATCCCTTTAGCTTCAAAGTGTAAAACTCTTCATTATAGCCATGACAGAAATTCTATTCCCCAAGCCTACTCCATCTCCAGCAGAATATGGAAAATTTAAAACCAGAGGCAACCCAAATCTCACTAATGACTCCAATCAACAGCTGCTATTGATCGTTAAAAGGCAAACATAGTGACTTCTAAATCTGAAAGTGACATGTCGCTCCGCATTTTGGGGGAAATGAGAGAAACAGTGACTGAAACATTACAACTCATGAATTCCAGCTAAAAATATGCTGCTGAGCACAGTGTTTTCAAGTTGGGGGAGGGAGGACAAACTGACTAACTCGAGTTTGAAATTTTGTACCTTTTCCTATAAAAAGTAAAGAACTCTGAGATGGGTCCTGTCTTTTCTTGAACTGGACAGAGTGTCTATAAGGGCATTTTCAGACAAGACACTCTCCACCCACTAGACATGTTGCAGGGCTACAGTGCTGCCCTATCGGTGTCCTGTAACACATATAGTGGGTGGGTAGTGGGTGGAGAGTGTCTTGTGTGAAAATACCCTAAATATCTTTCATACTGAGAAAGGCATAGTATGAAATTATCAAAACCCAACTCCAGACATTCTCTCAGCCGAAAAATGCTTTCTTTTTTCTTTACAACATAGTCTGAAGAACTCCCCTCCCCCCAAAAAACCCTTCCATTTTCTGTTTGTTGTTTCTTATTATTATTATTGCAACACCACATTGCTGTGTTATAAAATGGAGGGACACTATCAGTTCTGGTGAGGAAAAAAAGTCTAACTTACCAGCAGCTGTTTGCAATAAAGACTAATGGTATAGAGGATTAAGGTGACACTTTTCCCCCCTCTGTAATGCTTGTCTACCTCATTCTTATGTGGTTGGTATTGTGAGCAGGCGGTCTGCTGCAAGTCAAAAGGATCTTGATCTCTGAGCAGTTTTAAGAACAACCTTCTGGTACATTTCAAGATGCTGCCAGCTCCCAAGGATAAAGACAGGCAAAAGAGAGGCTGGGTGTACACCCCACCCATTATCACAACAATTTTGGAGTGTTTTGCACCTTCTTAGAGAAAGACTGAGGCACAGTACAACCATTTCCGTTGCATTTTGTCACAGCATCTGTAGATTTTTATTTATTTTTTAAAAAAAAAACTTCTGTAGGGACAGCAAAGGAAGAAAAGTGTCTTTCTGAGAATTTCTAAACGAGGCTCTTTAATTCTGGCATTGGTGCTGTCAAATTAGATACATGGCTTTTAAACACTGTAGGAATGCAGCCAGAATCTTCCCTCACCCAGAACAAACAAAAATTTACAACCAAACAGCTACAGATGTACTGAAAACCAAACAGATTTCAGAACAGCTGCATGGGACAAACCTGCCTCTTTTAAAGGCCAAGTGCTTACATGGTGCCAGACTTACCTTACAGCCCAAAATACAATTGCACCAACTCCATTTAAGGTTTCCATCTGTCCAGATTACAGAGCATGGATTTCGGGTCTTTGTCTGATGTCCAGGATGAGATGTCAAATAAAGTCCTGAACTGGCAGATCTGGGTATGGTTATGGCATCTCTGTGATCCTCTACTGCAGGTGTGCTGCTTGACTTCCCACTCCACAGTTGATCAGCAGGGAAGCACCAACACTCCCACTGCAAGCCTCCCCGCAAGGACAAGTAGGATTCCCCCACTGGTAACGCAAGCTTTGAGGAGGGTGGGGTCGGGGTGCTGCCACATCCTCTGTCCCAGAGGGACATGCTGATCAACAGCAGACAAAATCTGCATTGAATACTGCAGCTGAGGCTCATCTTTAGGGTTTAGTTTTCCCTTGAAACTTCCTTCCTAGGGCTGAATTAAATCAGCCCTTCCACCTCCATGGATCAGTCCGCAGAGATCTGCTGCAGATTTTTGTTTTGCTACACCAGATCTCTGCACACATGCTAGGAATGCTCCCCAAGACAGCACAGTGCCACCTTGCACATGTGAAATAAACAGAATAATTCTTTGTGTGTAAAAAAAAAAAAGCATTATGTTCATTTCACATTCTTAACATTTCAGTGTATTGTGCTGGACAACCAATCCATATCTCTGATAGAACCAGGACTGGATCCTGGCTGGTCCCCATTCCGTCAGACTCAAATCACAGAAGGAAGTTCTCTCGAAGATGGAATCCCCCTGGATTCCCCATTTCAGCAACATTCCTTCCCTGTATCAAATACAAAACAATTCCTCTTTAAAATGAAACCCATGGAAAAAAATAAAAAGGAAATTCAGAACAGAAGGGCCAAAAGGCACATAGGGATACTTACAATTGGTCTCAAAAAATAAAGGTGAATGAGATCCACTCTCACCCACCTAAAGCAATCTGTGATAAGTGCATGTGATTCAAGCAAAGTAAGCACCCACCCAAATAATTACCTGAAATGATTATGAAGCTGCTGCATAAAACATCCCCGACTGAAGTCAATGGGAGCTGCTAGTGTGAAATGGCTGCATAATTGGGCAATTAATGTGTGTGTGTGTGTGCATGTGAGTGTGGATGAGAGAGCATGAGCAGCTGCAGTGCTGTACAGCAGTAATAACATCTGCTTAAGGGGCTAGCGGGCAAAAAAAGAACAGAAGCCAAAAGCTGCTTTCTTCCTTCCCAGAGAGAGAAATGGGGTTGGGGGGATTCATGCTGCATGTGTAAAACTGCCAGCTTGGATTAAACATTCACCCACCCTCACTGATGCCCCAGAGACATAATGCCTTATGCAGACATCCTCCCTTCCTATACCACCACGGGTGCAACAGCTGGCTGGCCTCCTCCTCTCCAAGGTTTGCTGGAACTGGAAGCTGAAACTAAGTATTCAAGAACGTAATGCACTGACAAAGGGCTAGCAGTCTCCACAGATATAAGTCTGGTCATTCCCACCTGTGGATGGAATATACCAGCATTTCTGACTGGGTAGCGTTTTGCAGCTACTTTCCACAGTTGTAATAGAGACAAGGGGAGGACCAGGCCTCAGACACTCCCCTACCACACGCCCCTCCCCAAGATCTCACAGTGGATGTTTTTACACACATTTCTCCTGGATGTTTGCTCTTACATCCTGAACTTTCTGTGTGTCTAAAGCATTCACCCAGATCTTAAACATCCAGATCTTTTAACTTCTGAGTAGAACTTCTCCCAGAACTTTTGTGCGTAAAAGGTTCTTCTGGTAAACTGCTTTGCTCCAGGCAGCCGTGATCACTTGGTTTCCATGGCAGCCTGTCACGTCTACAGCTGTGGCTACTTTAGGCTGCCTCAGGGCAGTGTGTGTGTGAAGAATGCATCTGGGTTTACACACTTACTTGTGTAAACCCAGAAGATTGAAAAATCCAGAACTTTAAGGTGTGTGTAAAAATGCCCAGTGACACAGATACTTTAACATTGGGGGCAACCCTGACTCCGCTGAGGACAAACAATCATTAAACTGCCACAGATTTCAACAGTGGCATAATTGTACTTGTAGTGAGTGGTATCCCTCAGTTTTGTGCTGGCCATGTAACATCTTAAAGCAAGGCAGGGAACCTTTGGAGTGCCGTCTGTTTTCAGCCTGCAGCCTCCTGCTTCTTATCCCCAGAGACTTCCTCCAATCCTGTGTGCTTCAGCCTGCTTTCTGTGTGCTGCGGGTAATCAGCTACCAGACACACAGTGCTTCTGAGGTGGCAGGCATGCTTTCTATGTAAGTGGCCACACACCCACTCTGGACACTTGGGCCCACAGAGCCCTGTGGGAGCACAGTTCTGATCCCCAGTGGGGCAAAGATTCCCCACTCCTGCATTAAAGGAAACATGTCTGGGGCAGACTGAGCACAATATAGAACATCTCTTTATTAACAACAGATTAAAAGCTTGCCCTCTCCTTTCAAATTCATCTCTATGTGACTTTAAGGTGCTACTACAGTTTGTCTTTCATAACATATCCAAAAACACACTAAAAAAGGCCCGTTAGATGACCTTACAGTCTACCTCAGTGGTTCCCAAAGTTTTGCCTGTGTAACCTCATTTTGAGGCTTAAATATATTCCTGTGACCCTCCCAGACAGAAACAAAGACAAGCAAAGTAAAACAAATACCTGTTGGGATAAAAAGTCCTAGGTTTGCCACGACCTCCCCCCAAGAGAACCGAGAGCAGGCAGGGCCACTTAAGAAGGGGTGGGGCAAAAGGCTTCCGTGCCCCTTTCTGACGTCACCCTGATGCAGTCAGGGAGCGTGTGCATGCTGCTCTGAGCCCCCTGGTCCCATCAACTGTTTTTCAGGGGGAAAGCACAGTGCTGCTCCAGGGCCCCTCCCCATCAGCTGTTTGTCAGGGAAGCTGGAGAGAGCATGCAAGGCTGAGGTCCTTTCCCCTCAACAGCTGCTTGTCGGGACAGCTGGGGAGACTCTGGGACTTTTGAAATTCTGATTATTTGAACTTCTCCTATCAAGGGTTTACTGATCCAGAGATTTTCACGGAGGGCTCGTAGGCAAAGAATTTAAAAACGCAGGTAATTTGCGTATGTAGCTGCAAGCTCCTGGGTCTATGTCTCATCTAAAAACGCCCACTGTCAGTGCGAGAGGAGCAAAGACTTGAGTTCAACAAGCAAAGAACTATGAATACTGCAAGAGGTCAATAATTCAATAGTCCAAGAGGGTAAGAATCAGAATCCACTCCTTTCTTGCCACTTGTAGAACTTTGTTGTTAATTGATATTTTCCTGTGTCAGAAGGAGCAGACTTTCCATGATCGCCTCAGAATCACTTACCTTCTCAAGGAAGTCAGGGCCCACATCCTTTTCAGCTCTTATTGCGAGTGTTCGTGGACACATGCTCAACCAGATATAATATTAACTCTGTTACAGTTTGACCAGCATTTTCTGCTTAACTGTTCTACATCACAGGGAGATGCTAAACCAAGGCCGTTTTTAGACGAGCGCGGCGGCGCCCGCGCTTGTTTCCAAAAAAGCCGGCAGCCCATTCCACACGAGACGCTGCCGCCGAATACGCGCATGTGCGGCCCGACGCGCATCCATTTCCGGCCGCGTCTGACCAGCCTCGATCGCCGCCGACCCGGTCAGTTCGTGCACGGAAATGGATGCGCGTCGGCCGCGCATGCGCGTATTCGGCAGCAGCGTCTCGTGTAGAACGGGCTGCCGGCTTTTTAAAGAAACAAGCGCGGGCGCCGCCACGCTCGTCTGAAAACGGCCCAAGACAGTAAACATTGTCACCCCCATCCCACATTCCTCTTCTCCCCACAGGAACAGGATCCAATTGGTTTCCAGTACACTGTGGGGGATTTACCTACTGGCCTTAGCGGCTACTCTGCCGATGGCCTGGTCAACTTGTGGAATGACACCTTGACCATGGCCATCGACATGGTTGCACCCAGCCATCCGCTCCCTCCGTTGCGGTGGTGCAGCACACACACACACCTTTCCCTGTATACGGAGGACCTGAGGCAGCTGAAGCAAGAGAGTAGTCAGTTAGATTGCAGGTGGTGCTCAACTCATGCTGATGCCTACCAATTGTGGGATAGATATTTTTTTAAGGACTATACTGTAGCTGTGATGGCGCAAAGAAAGCTTTCTTCTCCACTATCATAGAACTTGCAAAGTCTCATCCAGTGAAGCTGTTCCGGGTGGTAAGTGGCCTGGTTAATCCGGTCTGCCTCTACCTGGAAATGGAGTCATCAAATGCCCACTGTGCCATTTTTATTAATTACTTCACAGAAAAAAATGCTCATATTCACCACCACTTGGGTGCTGCCATTTTATTTGCAGAATCAGAGTTTGAGGTTATGGAAGCTCAGTCTTGTCCTGTTTATTTGGTTCAGTTTCAAACAGTATCACTCAGTCATGTGGCAGAGGTGCTTGGGGTGGTGAGGGCAACCAGTTGTGAGGTAGATCCTTTCGGACTGTGAGGGGAGGTTGGGTGTTGTACGTAGGGAGGCAGTATTGGTTGGATTTTGTGGGGGGCTGTGGGAAGGTTGGGGGGGTTTGGGTTGTTTTTGTCTTTTACTGTTTTTATGGACTTTTTAATATGCTTTTATATATGTTTATGTTTATATTTTATTTGAAAGCTTTAGGGAAGGGCAGGATAACAAATTAAAATAAATAAAATAAATAAATACGTGGGTCACTTGTCAAGAATTTTGAGGGGCCATGGGCACTGTGCTGAGTATGAGTTTTTACCATGGGAAATCATACACTTCTCTTTATACGACCTTATCTTTCAGTATCCCTCTCCTCCCCTTGTAATTAAGCTAAGCACATGCACCTGCAACCTCTCAATTTCATGGATGTATCCCCGTTTCTCCCTGTGCTTCGCTTTCTCTTGTCTCTCCTCCCTTGTCAAGCCTAGATTGTAAGCCCCTTGATGAACAGGCCTTTTCGGTGCTGGGGACATTTTCAGTCATTTTTTGTATCCAGCATTTGATTGAAAGTAAAAATATCCGTTTATTGTATGCAAATGCTGCATATTATAAGCATTCCTACTTTTGATGGATTTAAAAGAGATAGCTTCCTAGATTTTCAAGCAGAGAAATTGTGAATTGTGTATTTGAATTTTGGTATATTTGCATGTTCATGCTTTGGTTCTGTCTTCATTTTGTGGTCCTGAATGTCTGTGTCTAGTATGAACAGCAGATATCACAAATGCCTTATTTCACCACTGGCTGATTGGTTTTAGAGTCCTTTTCACACTGGGGGCCCAGGGCCTGCTTTAAGATGGCACGGACTGGATCACATTGTCACGATGCTTGTCAAGTAGTTGTTATTTGTGGTTGATACTTCATCATACTATCGTCTAAGTTTGCCCATTCAAAGTCACAATTCAATATGCTAATTGCAACTTCTAGTCTTCTTGGTATTACAATAGCAAGTTTTTCTTTTTCAAGCAAGCCTCTGTGTTTTTAGACAAGCGCCTCCCACCCATTACCCATCCACTCGTCATGCATGTTGCAGAGCTACACAGGATGCTAATGCAGCCCTCCAACATGCATGATGTGTGGGTAATGGGTGGGAATTGTCTAAAAACACTCTCTTTAATCTTCCCCTCAGCAGGCTGGGGTCAACGGAGCCATAAAGATGAAATGTCTCCCCTTCATTAGCAAAATGATTAAAAGGAACCCAACCTCCTCGAATGGAAGGAAAGCTTCAAAAGAGAGTGTTCACCAAGAAAGCAGCTGGTACAGTAGAAACAGTAAATGCTATATCTGGCATTTCCCACTGGCACTGACTAATCCCTTCAAGGTAAAGTGCCTTACAGATTCCTGTAAAAGAACATTCATTTGACAAAAAGTGAGACCAACCCACCTACAGCAAATCATGCTTACCTGTGACATTTCAGACACATTTGTGCCTTTAAAAAACAGACTAAGATGATGCCATCCTGTACCTGGTGTAATACAACCAAAATCTGTCATCGGCTTTCAATATGCTGCTGTAGTTAATAGAATTTTAGTCCAGCACCAGGCCACCTGATGCTCATGCAGTTGTTTGCTCTGGCAGCACAAGGAACATGGGGAACTGGCTAGTAAAACATTGGCCTATGAAAACTGACTTGGGTGGAGGAGCAAGTGTAGCATGAAAGCTTATTTTTGTTCAGCGCCTTTGATTTTTTAAAAAGAGCAGACTACTCGCTGGATGTTGCATGGTGTGCGCTCATATACAGGAGAAATGCCCCTTGATACAGATGAGAGACAAGAGACAAAGGCCACGATCCATAAATCACTTACATAGGGCATTAATGGGATTAGTCTGATGTTGTTTGTGGATCACGGTCACTACAATTAAGATGACACCTTTTCCTGCAACAAAAGTTGGACCAGTTTCTCTTCTATTTGGGATGAACACATCAATCCCACTCTAAAATATGGAAATAGGGCTAAAACTCCATACTAATAATCCTACAAAACATGTATGAGACAGTTGGATGAACACCACTAACATAAGGTGAGGAGGCTAAGTGATTAAGACAGATAACTACATCTCTGAAGGCTGTAGTTCTGAGCTTGGTCTCACATAGTATGGCTGCCTCCAGTCCACCCAGCTACAAATGGGTACTTGATCCATTGAGATGGGGAAGTTAAAGGTGTTTGGATCCCATAAATGACTGATTCTTGGAGATGCTGGTTATGGAAACAACAAGAGGAGGAGCTCCTTTGGATCTAGTCTCAAGTGGAGTGCAGGACCTGGTGCAAGGGGTAATGGTAGTGCAGCCGCTTAGCAATAGTGATCGTAATGTAATCAAGTTTGATGTACTTACAGGAGAAAGAATGACAAAACTACCTCAGGAACATTTAACTTTAGAAAGGGGAACTATGCAAAAATTAGGAAACTAACTAGAGGGAAACTAAAAGGAACAGTTGGGAGAATTAACTGTCCAGGGGCGGATTCACCGGGGGAGCTAAGGGGACATCAGCCCCACCCCCCATTGATCAGCCGTGGGCTGACATCATGCTTGACCCGCCCCCCCATAGCCATACTTACTTCCGGGTCTCTGCCATGTGGAGGGCTTGTGCGCTTGCTGCATTGGGGGAGGCGGGAGGGTGAAGGGGCAGGCGGAGCATTACCGGCCCAGGTCCCACCGCGCCTCCTCCTATCTGGCCTGCACGAGTGGAAAGCTCCCTGCAGCCTCTGTTTGCCCCCCCCCCCCAAGCAGTGCTACATGGAGCTACTGGTGCCTCCGCTTCCCTGTGAGAAGTAGGCACTGTGGATGCACACTGAAGCACCGCTTGTGTGGGGGTAAACAGAGGCTGCAGGGGGGTTTGCCACCTGCGCAGGCCAGAGAGGAGGAGGAGCGGTGGGGCCGGGCCGGTACTTGCAGCCCCCAGGCTGCCCGGAGCACTGCTGTCCTGGCCCTGAGGCAGTAGTAGGGCTTGGGAGTGGAGCCGAGCAGCAGCCTAGTCCAGCAGGTAAGACTGCCCAGCTGGGGCCCTGCACTTGAATGGCTGGGCAGCAGGGTGCAGCCAGCTTCTCCCCATAAGTACTTCTGCCTCCCCTCCATGGCTCCAGTTCACCATCCCTGTCACCTGCCTCCTAGCAGCAGCAGCAGGGGGACACCCTATGGGGCTGGGAGATAAAGCTGTTTGTTTACAAACAACTTCTCCCCGTGTGCTGATCAGAAGGATGTTATCTTGTAAAGAAGGTTCTTCGAGATGGCTCCCAACATTCTCACAACTGGGTTGTGCACGCTCACCCTATTCAAACAACAGCCACATGATGGTCTTGAGCTCCTCTAGTATAAAAAGTACTCTTCCCCCTCTGAATTACAGTTCCTTCCAACCCTTTCTAGGAATATAAGAAAAAATTCCATGCGGGGCTGGAAGGGTGGGTGTTGTGAGAATGTTCGGACCATCTCAAACCTTGTTTACAAGGTAGCAACCTTCTGTTCTTCAAGTGGCTCATCACAGGCTATTTTTACATGGCTCCGCCAGGTGGGAGGTCTGTAGGCACCAGTGCATGGGTAGGGCATGCACACGGCTGCACACGCATCCCCACTCACCTCCCACTCTTCTACACCCACGGAGTAACCGCCATTTCCCCTGGTTGCTCCGTGAGTGGGGACGAGTGGGGATGTGTGTTAGGCGAGTGCGCACGCACACCCACACACCATGGGCGCATGCACATGGGGCTCCCCCACCCATGAACACACAGAAATCTGCGTGTTCATGGGTGGAAGAGGCCAGTGTAAAAAGGGCCACATACTCACAACTGTCTTACTTATACTATCTTAGGTAGGAATTTAGGATGTAAAGCAATATCTATTCTATCTTGGAAAATAAATCTGTAAATATGGTTCTGAGATTATTATGGCTGCNCTATCTTGGAAAATAAATCTGTAAATATGGTTCTGAGATTATTATGGCTGCTATTTCACTAACTCTTCTTAATGAAGTTATTGCTAACAGGAACACTGTCTTTAAACCCGCACCCCATAACCAGTTTATTTGCGCCCTCCATATAATTAAATCACGCTGCCCCGGGGGCACAAAACTGGTCTTAGGTGTTTAGGTGTTTTCAAAAATGCTAGAAATGTGATCAGGGGGTGGAAGGTGGCAGCAACAAGCCTGCCAGACAACAATGCTGGCCCTGGGGAGGGGGCATGGTGGCAGTTGTGGGGCAGGGCAGGGGTGGGGGGGAAGCGTAAGGTGGAGGGGAAATGAGCAGGTGCTCGGTGGTACAGGGGTGGGAGTGAGATTTTAAAGAGTGTGTAATTTTTTGGCGTGAGCACGCGCCAATCATCTAAAAGTAGCCTAGGAACTGGGGAAAAAACCACATAAATATACATCTGCATTTGGTCCATGGGCCTGAAGAGAAGACCCAGGACTATGCTGGCAGATCCAGTGAGTTGGGGGGCAGTGTGTCTGTGTCTGGCCAAGGGTGAAGCTGCCATGGTGTTTGCTTGGCAGGGGGGTGGGGCTAGAGGTGGGGCTAGAGGTGGGGCCTAATCAGCAGGGCGGGGCAATGCTAACTTTGGACTTCAGCCCCCCCATCCACATCACTTCTGGATCCACCCCTGCTGTCTGTAAGAAGCGCTGAGTCTATTTAAAAATGCCATTTTGGAAGCCCAGATAAATGTTATTCCACAAATAAAAAAAGGATGCAAGAGGACCAAACGTCTGTCTGTGTGGCTAAATGGTGAGGTGAAGAAGGCTATTAGAGCCAAGAAGGCGTCCTTTAATAAATGGAAAACTAGTCCTAATTAAGAAAACAGGAAAAAGTGTAAGCATTGACATACTAGATGTAAAATGTTAATAAGGTAGGCCAAGCGAGAATTTGAAGACAACTTGCTAAAGATGTAAAAAAAAAAAACTACTAAGAAAAACTTTTTTCAAGTACACCAGAAGCAAGAAGTCTGCTAGAGAATCAGTTGGGCCGTTAGATGACGAGAAAGTGAAAGGGACACCCAGGGAAGATAAGGAAATTGCAGAGAAGCTGAATAAATTGTTTGCTTTGGTCTTCACTGCAAATGATATTGGAGAGATACCCACACCGGAACTATTTTTTGTAGGAATCGGAGGAACTGTCACAACTCGACATGACTCTGGAAGAGGTTCTAGAGCAAACTGACAAACGGTATGAAATCACCATGACCTGGTATTCACCCCAGAGTTCTGAAGGAACTCAAGCATGAGGGTGAGCCGTTTTAATAGAGTATCTCGATTTTCAGAAGGCATTTAATAAGGTCCCTTATATGAGACTCTTGTGGAAATTAAATAGTCATGGGATAGGAGGCAGTGTCCTATCATGGATCGGTAACTGATTAAAGGATAGGAAACAAAGAGTAGGACTTAAATGATCAGCTTAGAGAAAATAGTTGAGTGCCCATGGGATCTGAACTGGGACTGGTATTGTGTAATGTATTTATTAATGATCTGGAAAAGGGAGTAAAAAGTGAGATGATCAAATTTGCAGATGACACAAAGATATTCAAGGTAGTTAAAACACAAGTGGTCTGTGAAGGATTGCAGGAAGATCTTGAAAGACTGCTGAATGGGCATATACATTTTATTTGTATTTTATATATTTTGATTTGATTTGATTTATTAATGGCCTCAGCCAAAAACCACATAAATTTTATACAAAAAATACAAAAATAAAATTGCTTGGAGAAACAACCCTAGTTCCTTGTGTGATTTTCCAAGGCACAGTTTATACACATCTCTGGGCAATATTTGCAATTATAAGGTAAGCGGGGAGAAAACACACATAAGAGCAAAGAATAACCCTTTATATCACTTGTCCTATACCTTTTCAGTTTTCAATCTCCTTTACCCTCCTCTTACGTTGCAGCTGTGCTGCATAAAGGAATCTGGCCAAAGCCATTATTGGTCCCCAACTCTTATCTTGTAAACATAGAGCTGTTTTCCTATGTACAGTAGCTCCCAAGGATGCAACCTCTAAAGAGGCCAGCCACTTCTGCCTCTCTGTTACATAGAATTGACATTCCCACAGAACATGGCACACGTCTTCTATTTTGCCTGAATTACATGGGCAAAGCCTCTCCTTCAAAGGAACCTGCACCCATCTACCCTCCTGAAGACTGGAGGCTGTCTGGACAAAAAACATTTTTGTCATGGCTTGCCTCCACTGCTGCCGCAGCAACCTCAGATAGAGTGCCGGAGATTCCTTCAAAATTCCATATATATTGCCAGTTAAATACTTATACTGGCTTACCCTTCTATATTGTAAGCTGTCCTGAGCTGCCATTGGCGGAAAGGGCAGGGTAAAAATTAAAATAATAAATAATAAATAAATGGCAGATGGAATTTATTGTAGACAACTATAAAGTGATGCACAGAGGGGAAAATCCAAACTGTATGTACACAATGCTGGGTTGTAAATTAGGGAATACCACTCAGGAAAATGATCTTGGAATCACCGTGGACAATACATTGAAATCATCAGCTCAGTGTGTTGCGGCGGTCAAAAAAGCAAACAGGATATTAGGAATTATTCTGAAAGGGATAGATAATAAAACTGAAAATATCATAATGATTCCATATAAATCTATGGTGCAACCGCACCTGGATTATTGTGTGCAGTTCTGCTCACCCCATCTCAAAAAAGATATAGTAGAACTAGAAAATGTACAGAGAAGGGCAACAAAAATGATCAAAGGTATGGAATGGCTCCTGTATGAAGAGAAGCTTGATAGGTTGGGGCTCTTCAGCTTAGAGAAGAGATGACTGAGAAGGATATGACAGAGGTTTATAAAACCATGAGTGGTGTGGAATGAGTAAAATAGGGGACAGTTATTTATCCTTTCAAATAGTCCTAGAACGAGGAGACATTTCATGAAATTAACTGATAACAGATTTAAAACAAATAAAATAAAGTATTTTTTTCACTCAGTGCAAACTTGTGGAATTTGCTGCCAGAGGGTATGGTCAAAGTCAGTAGTAAAGCTGGATTTAAAAAGGGATTGAATATGTTTTTGGAGAGTAGGTCCATTCTGAATGACTGTTTTCTTAATTAGAGGAACAATCACTGAATGCTGCACATCATAGTAAGATATGCTAGTCATGTTCTCACAAGCATGCCATATGCAGTAGGGCTGGAAAAACCGGATTTTCCGGTATCCGATAAGAACACCCAGTACCGGCATTATCAGATTCAACCCGGTAATCCGGCCCGTTTCCTGGATTCCTGGTACCGGATTTTTTATGGCCGCAATGTAAAAAAAACCCACAAAAAACCCGCGTTTCCCTCCCCCTCCCAGGCTGCGCGGGTGGAAGGGGGGACACCCCCCACCCACCCTGCCAAGCCTGGATTTAAACAAAAAAATTCCCCTGAGTGTCCCCTACTGTGGCTCCGGGCTGCCGCCGCAACCCAGAGCCAGCCCACCAGCACCAGCGGCCGTCCCAGCAGCAGCCGGTAAGTATTAAGTAGTGTACTGTATGTCATGATCCCTGGGGTGGGGGGGTTTAACACCCCCCACCCCACCCCAGGGATCACCCTACTTCCAAGTTCCCACCCAGGGATCCTACCTTCCTTGAGCTCCAGCGGTCCGGCGGCTTCAGCGCCGGCTGTGGCTGCCGGCTTCAGACGCTAGTAGGCCTTCCGGGGAAACCCGGAAGTTCCCCGGAAGGCCTACTAGCGTCTGAAACGGCAGCCACAGCCGGCGCTGAAGCCGCCGGACCGCCGGAGCTCAATGAAGGTAGGATCCCTGGGTGGGAACTTGGAAGTAGGGTGATCCCTGGGGTGGGGGGGTGTTAAACCCCACCCCACCCCAGGGATCATACAGTACACTACTTAATACTTACCGGCTGCTGCTGGGACGGCCGCTGGTGCTGGTGGGCTGGCTCTGGGTTGCGGCGGCAGCCCGGAGCTGCAATGGGACACTCAGGGGAATTTTTTTGTTTAAATCCAGGCTGGGCCGGGTGGGTGGGGGGGTGTCCCCCCTTCCACCTGCGCAGCCTGGGAGGGGGAGGGGGGAGGAATTTTTTTATTCCATTGATTTCAATGGGGACAGTGCCCCATGGAAATCAATGGAATAAATCCGGTACCGGTATACCGGATTTAATCCGGGAATCCGTTTTTTTGGAAACCGGAATCCAGTAAATCCAGTAGCCGGTAATTGCGCTGGGGTCCCACCTCTAATATGCAGTGGTTCAGAGTCAGCATTCTTCTAAAATAACTGCCTCCCTCCACTTGCTGTTCTCACAAGTAGTAAAAAGCTGGGGTTAAATAGCTCCTCCTCTCCCTGTTCTCCCTTGGGCAGCGCAGGAGACAGGAGCTTAGTGTGGGTGGGTACCAAGCTTATGAAGACACATTTTTAAGCTCTCTGGCAGCGACTGTGTCTATCTTATTATCTGTAAAGCACCAGGTACATCGCTGGTGCTATATAAAAGCTTATAATAATAATAATAATTAATAATATAATAATGAGAGATGGGAAAACAAGAACATGCTAAAAGTTATTGGGAAAGCAAAGTATTTATTTATTTAGATTTCTACCCCGCCCTCCCCAAAAGGCTCAGGGCAGCTTACAAAACAATATTAAAGAAAAAAACGCAAGAGGTGTCCCCTTATTTGTGCAGATGAGCAAGGTCTCTAAAGTAGGCCTCCCTCCATCCCCAGATTAAGCCTGCTTCTTTGAAAAAGTAGCTTGAGGCTTGTGGCCTTGGTCAACGACCTCTGCCATGAGTTAGAGGTCCGTTCAACTCTTCTGGTCCTACTAGATCTGTCGGCCACTTTTGATACCGTTAGCCATGAGATGCTGGTGACTCATTTGTCGAACCACGCTGGGGTGGGCGGAATCGTTCTTGAGTGTTCCCGCTCTTTCCTGGCCGGGAGAACTCAGCATGTGGTTCTGGGGGACTGTTTCTTTGTCTCCCTAGGATCTGACATGTGGGGTTCTGTAAGGCTCTATTCTGTCCCCTCCCCTTTTCAACATGTATATGTAGCCACTGGGTGAGGTCGTGAGAGGGTTTGGGGTTTGGTGTCATCAATATGCTAATGACACGCAATTTTACCTCTCATTTTCAGCTGACTCAGACCCGGCTATCTCATTGCTTATATGGTGTTTCACAGTTGTGGGGGACTAGATGAGGACAAGCCATCTGAAACTGAATCCTGACAAAACAGAGGTGATGTTAGGTGATGCATTGTTCATGCTTTCATCACCTCATGACTTGACTACTGTAACGAACTCTACATGAGACTACCCTTGGTGATGGTCCAGAGACTCCAGCTGGTGCAGAACGCGGCAGCCCACCTCGTTACAGGGATGGGTCGCCAATCGCCATGAGCATATATTACCTGTGCTTTGCTTGCTGCACTGGCTGCCTATAGTCTTCCAGGCTCCTTTCAAGGTGTTGGTTCATACCTATAAATCTCTAAACAGCCTGGGACCATTCTATCTGCGGGACCGCCTCACTCGTCGGGTTCTGGACCAACCCCTGCGGTCAGCCGGGGCGCCCTTTTTGAGGTCCCCCATGTGTGGTGGGGGGCCATGTTTGAGAGGGTGTTCTCGGCGGCGGCACCATGGCTGTGTAACTCCCTGCTGGTTGAGGCCCATTTGTCCCTGGATCTCCCCTCCTTCAGACGCTGTTGTAAGACCTGGTTGTTTCACCAGGCTTTTGGTGGGGGAGACCAGTAGTGAGTGGGGGGTTAGGGTTGGGGTTATGGACTTCACCCTTATGGTTTTATATTGATATTTATTTTTATTTTTTATTTTATTCTTATTTTTATTGAAATGTTATTGTTTTATTGTTGTTTTCTTATTGTGAGCTGCAGAGGCAACAGGGGACAGAATAAAAGCAACTGTATGTATAAATAAATAAATAAATAAATAAAATAAAAGGTGCTCACCACCTCTTTATCCTATGTTTCTGTGAATGCAATCAAAGCTAAAGTCAGTTAGGGGGTTATTACCACTAAAAAGTGCTTGTGTGGAGAAGCTTTTAATTCTTTCTTCCCAGTCACATCTTACTTTTCCTGAGCTCTAAATTCCCTCCAAAATAATTGAGAAACCACTTTAAAAAGGAAACTGCATCAGCCCAACATTTTCATGAGAACACAAGGTAAAAAACAGTTGTCATCACCATGAATAAACTGCAAAACACTGCATTTATTTTCTTAAACATGCAATAGCTACTGGTCTTTCTGATTCTTGATATTCATCCAGCCCATTAAAGTAAATGAGAGTTTCCTATTGACTTTAAGGAGGATCATGACACTAATGCTAGATGGGTCATTTTGCTGAAGTTAATCATGACACTAGGAGTATGGGAGTCCAAGTGTAAAGGGACAGGAAACCTGTGTTCAACCTGCTTTAATATTGGCTTAACAATCGGAAAGAAAATGGTGATATTTAAAAATTAAACATCAAACATTTGACTTAAATATTGGAGAACTGAACTAATATTAGGCCAGGCTGGAAGCTCATTTTCATTGGTCTCCTATACCACAGATGCTTCAGTGGTCTAATGGTAAACAAAACAAAACAAAACAACTTTTTGAGGTGCACAGAGGTCAACTGTAATTTTTATAAACATGTATTTCAGAATCAGTTCATACTGCTGGGCTTAATCTTATTAAAACACATGGAGGTTTGTATTAAGGATCTCATCCTGCAACGTGCAAACTTAAATTGGAGACGAATCTGGAAACTTTCTGGATCGGGCCAAAGGTCATCCCATTTGTCCACCTACATACACCTACAGAAACAGAAACTCGGGGGAAACAGCAAATAATAGAATCTACCATGTATGAAAAAAATCAGTTTTAAGTTACAGTCTTTCCCCTTTCCAGAAATACTACAGCACCATGCCAATGATGTGAGAGAATGCCACCTTATTCTCACAGAAATGAATGATAACTCTCACATAGATGTCAGTAATGTTCATTCTTGAACACTCTAAGAACTACAGATTGCTACTATGCAGTATTGCTATATAGTCATGGCATTTGTCCAAAGCAATGAGGAAAGCGCAAAGAGTTACCGAAGGATCTCATATAACTGGATGGCAATAAAAATGGCAGGTAAAATCCAATGTTGATAAGCGTAAAGTGATGCACATAGGCAAAAATAGTAACTACATACAGAATGGGTGTTTTCAGACAAGTGCATTACCCACCCAGTATTCACTGGTTACTTATTGGTTACCATTGGGGTTCTCACACAAGCCTGGTGGCTACTGGGAATGGGAGGTGCTTGTCTCAGAACACCCAAAATTGGGTTCTAAACTAGGTGTGACCACTCAGGGAAAGGATCTTGGAATTATTGGTGTTTTTAAACAAGCAAGGCCCAAGCCTGGGCTGGCTGCTGAGTGGCTCAGCTGTGGAGCAGCCACACACGTGGAGGGAGTGGGGAGGGATTCCAACAGTCAGCTCCCACAGTAGGATATTTCGAGTGAAGTGCCATCAGTATGTCGATTTCACCCAGCATTCTCTCCTTTTTCATCGGATCCAGGTCCTGCAGTTTCGGAGCTTACCTAGCTGCCACTGGGGACTGAATGCGGGTGAGCCGATTGAAACTGAATCCAGACAAGACCAAGGTGATGATGGGTGGCTGGCCTTGTGACCCTGGGGATATAGGAACCCCTGCTCAGCCTCCTTTAGTCACTCGGGTTTGCATCCTTGGGGTGCTCCTGGATCCACTACTGTGCCTGGTTGTGGCGGTGGCCAGGAGCGCTTTTCACAACCTTCATCTGGTGAGAAGGCTGTGACCCTTTTTTATCAGATTTGGACTTGGCTACCATCATCCATGCCTTTATAACCTCAAGATACGTGCTCTACATGGGACTGTCCTTGAGGACTGTTCAGAAGCTACAGCTGGTAACACAGCAGCCTGCCTTCTGTGCAGACAGGTCGTTGGGAGCACATTACTCCAGAGTCTGCACTGGCTGCCAGTAGGTTTCGGGGCATGATTCCAGGTGCTGGTTTTGACCTATAAATCCCTAAACGGCTTGGGCCTCAGGTATCTGAAAAACTGCCTTTTTCCTAATGTTCCATCATAATTTTGATGGCTGCCCCACAATTATAGAACTCCACCCTCCCCCTTGGAAATCCACCTAAGCCTGAGCTCACTCGTCTTCTAGAAGAGATATAAAACCGTTTTTTTGGCCAGACATTTGGCCGGCAGGGATAGGGTTGGGGAGAGGGGTTAGGGAAAAGGTGGAGGAGTTAGGGGATTTTTTAGTTGTTTTATATGTTTTTATATTTAATTTGTAAGCTACCCTGAGCCTAATTGGAAAGTTTGGGGTAAAAAAATAGAATGAATGAATAAAATAAGTAAATAATAAGGCCATTACTTTAGACCTTGGGGCTAAGAATAATAGAACTGAAAGTCCAACATTAAGCAGTTCTTTGGGGAATGTTTTACTTTGAACCTTCCTCAAACGATCCTTGTAACTGTGTTTGTCTGGAAGCATTCGTACACAAGGAGAGAGATTGGATTCACAGATGTCCTCTGCAATCCACAGCTGATCTCTCCCTCCCCATTGCAACAGTTTGAACTCGAACCTTCAAGCAAACCTGCAGAGATTGATTATTTTTTCTTCCAGCATCCAAACAAAGGTTTCAGATTGCAAACTTCTCGTAAAACAAAACCAGCAAGATTTGCAAGGAAAAAACAAAAAAGAGTTGATCTGAAAACCAACTATTTTCAATCCTTGTAGGGGGGGGAATACCGTATGGATTACAAAATTAAATAGTTTTTAATTGTCCCGGTGTAACTATATATATTCCAGCATCTAACCTGTTTTGATCCTTTTCCTGTTCCATCGTATGCTCTAAATGAACAGAGTGTAATTTTCATTGCATTAGGGAGAGAGAGAGCATGCTGTGCTTCCAGCTTTCAGTCACATTTAATAAAGCTAAGTCCTTTCTGTGAATGAGCAGCACCCTTTGGCCACTTTCAAAATAGCCCATTGTGAATTGCTACAATATTCTCAATATTTATAAGCTGTATGGTTCCTTCTCGGGAAGCGGGGGGGGAGGGGGTTGGTAATAAATGTTGTAAAAATAAAAGCCCAATAGCATAGATTTTTTTTTTCATTATTATTCTTTTCCGTGCCATTTTTTTTGGGTATAATTATTGACAACAGTGAAAAGATTGTTTAAGACTTGGCTGCGTCAGAGTCCTGGATAGCGAGTGTGACAGGCTCTGCAGGTGTACAGTGCTTTGCCTATTGATACAAATTGAATCTGAAAATAGCAATTTATTCACCAAATCAAACCAATCACTGCACCGCGGTTTCCCCTTTCAGCTCTCATTTCCTAACCAACTACTCTTAACCACTTTGCTACTTCTCCTTTACAGCAAGAAGCTGGTAAGAGCTGTTGAAGGTGGTGGGGGAGGTACTGTGAGAATGGGACATGGAAGGCTACACGATTTTTTAAAACGGGTATATTCTTGGAGCACTGTTTACCCGTGTGAACCCATTTTGCAACTCAAATATAATCTCCTGGCTCAAGAGAGCAATACAGCCATGTACAAAGTTAAAGCTAAAATTAATATTCCAACAGTATAATTACCAACTGCATCCAGTGAAGCAGATAATAACCGCTATTCAGTTCCTGCTTTGTTGGGTATCCATTTCGGGTTGCTTATCTGGTTTTTCAATTGTTTGGCTATTTGGCTCTTCAGTTATTTTGATACTATTAACACTAATGATCCCAATCCAACGTTTGTGTGCATGCAGACTGAACCAATCAGTGCGTGCACACACAATAGTGTGCGTGTGCGAGGTACCCCTGGTGAAGTCTCCTGCATCCCAACTGTGCTGCCACCCAGCAGAGGAAGAGGCGATGCTGCAGCATCCAATGAGGCTGGCAGCACGGCTGGGAGGCAGGGGACTTTGACGGAGGTACCCTGCACAGCGGTCCACAGAGGTTTATTTAGGTTTGGTCCCCATGCATGTGCAGACCTTGGATCCGGTCCAGGTTAAGTGTGCAGTAACCAACACAGAGCAATCAAACAACTAGAGAAACAAGAAGTAGATGTGTCAATATCCATTTTGGTTGAGGATATTATTAGGATAGCTATCTGAAAATGCAAATGATATCAATGCATACAAAATCCAACATTGATGGAAAGTGTATGCATTGCATATCATTCAGATTGTGACCCCCATTTGCTGACCGTGTAACCCCACCTGAAGTCTTGACTCGCATTTTGGCATGCTGTGTTTTACAGTGATGGCTCTAAGCCACCCTGTAGCTACTACACCTGTCTTGTACCCCATCCTCAGCTAAAAACGTAGTTGCTTTCCTACGCTTTGCAAAGCAATTCAAAAACTTCAAAAACTATTATTACTTTCCTATCATGAGCCACCTATAGTTTGCCTCTGGAAAAAAAAAAAAAAAGGAGCGAGAGCTATGCTTTAAGAGTTGGCCTGTTTAAATAATTGGTTTCTGAGAGGTTTTTTTAGGGCCACAGCAGCGTGGAATTCTCTAAAAGAAAAGAAAATGCAAACAAAACAGGGATCACATTGCAAGCATGAAAATTAATAGTGGGCTGCTTGACAGGAATGTACATGGGGAAACATTCCACCATCTCAAGGAAGGCAGCATGGCAGCCAACTAAAGGGAGGAAATTAGAACAGCTTTACAGTGTTGAGCAATATATAGCTGTGGATGAATAGCTCACCTTGACTGGGTTAAAATGTGAGGATAGTATACTCACACTAGGCATCCTAGAGTCACTGCCACCTGAGGTTGTTGCTATGGTTACAAGTGTCAAGCAGCCAAGAGGGGGGGGAAATGAATTAAGAAACAGTAGTTAGGAAATATTTAAGCGGGGAGGGAGGAAATAAAGGAAGTTTGGAGTTGGTAAAAATATATTGGGCTTCATTTTCTAGGTGCCTGCTGTAAAACAGCGGCAAAATAACAGCCAGTGACTTGAATGACAATTCTTCTAAATCTCAGATGCAGTAAAAGGATATCCCTGAGTATGAGTTTCTAATTGGAAAAAAATGATTTTCTTATTGACGTGACAGCTTGTCGGTGACTCAGCAATTCAGCCAAAGAAACAGCCGCTGAAAACAGCAGCATGGAACTGTAAGCACATTGTTCTCATCTGAATTGTTTACAGGAAGCCTGGAGTGGTCCATTTCTGTCTTTTACCTTTAAATCAACCAGAGAATAGTTCTGTCCTGCCATATAAAAGGGGGTCTATGTAAGAACTATTTGCCATGTAGTTAAAAAGAAAAAAATAGAAGATTTACAACTTTACAAATCTTGTGGAAAAATTCAGCTGAGTTTTCCTCCTCCCCTCCCACGTTTTGTTTCAAAAAAATGGCAAAGCAAGGTCTGACTGTTTTAAGAGCACATTTGGTTTGTCAATCTGGAACTGTATTTCCCGGAACATAAACTGTGGTACCCATGTCCAGCTGTGCAGCACTGCATGGAAGAAACGGCTTCACATGGTATTGCCCTTTAATAACAGCTGCAAACATGTATGCAAGAGAGGCAGTGGTTATTGCTGCTCACTTGCTGTTCTATTAGAAAGGAACGCTACGAAGCACACTTCCTTTTAGGAATCAGAGTGTGTTCCATATTATCTTATCTCAAAGCATCATCCCATCCCCCCTGCAACCTCCTGCGAGAAGGCTGGCAGAAAGAGATAAAAACGAAGTACTGTGCCGGGTAAAACAGAAGTGCTGAACTGTACTTTCCTACCATTCAGTACATCTGGAGTGTGCTCCCTTCTTCAGGAGTGACTGAATGCCAAAAGCCAGCAGGACAAGATGGAGAAAGTACTGTAGTGTGCAGTGCCTAAAAAACTGCAATAGCATTTGTCAATCAAAACAAAAGGTAGATGCTGCAGTGCAGACGAGGTAGATAGTAAATTATTTATATGTGTTCCACACAACAATTACACATTCAGATAGAGAGTTTTCATACTAACATGTGGTTCAGAGGGAAGGGGAAGGAATGAGCTTGTCGGGAAAGAGCCCCATCTTTTCTTTTTCCATACTACACTGTGGCAGGACAGAGATATACACTTAATCTCATACATTGGTCATATTTTAGCACACAACATTGCAAAGTGTGGAAAGAGGGATGGAAGCCACAACCACTCAGCCTGGAAGCCATGTCTTCTTGTTCAATTAATGTAACCCCTCAATACCACCAGTGACAGACACTTCCCCACAAGGGCAATTAATCCACAAACACCCCACCGCCAAACAAAAACACTAATAATGGAATGCCAACAGGAAATACTGGGGGTGTGCAAATGACTATTGGCTTGAATGGGCTGTCAATAGACAAAGAAACAACATAAGTGGGGCTTGGGGGGGGGGGGGGAGAGAGTTGAAAGTAATTAAGAACTTACTTGGCAGTGCCCTTTCAGTTTTGTCAAATTTTATGCCTAGACTCCTTGACAGTGTCCCTATCAGCAGAACTTAATCAGAAAAGATAAATGTCAAAAGAACAGAAGAAGTGTAATCCATCTGATTGTGATGGAAACAGATGGGTGCTTAAAAGCAGAATGCCTTACTGGTATTAAAAGGGAGTCTAAAATATGTCATAAGGAAAATTCCAACAGCCTCACTCGTACCTATGTGCACAAAGAGCTGGAACACCGCTTTCATTGAGAAACCTCACAGAAGAGCACTTAGGAGAAGTAATAAACTGTATGGCATTACTTTTGCGGGTCAGTATACTACAGAATGAGCTAACTAGCCCCTCATGATCGGATAACTGTGAACGGCCCTCGATGGTGACGATCTATGTCCCCACAGTTACTGTGGAATTGTATAGTAATAATAATGAAATGCATATGCATATATATCATCCCAAATGTGCAAAGTGCATAAATGCTCCCTATCACAGGCTGTCTGTGGCACCTGACCAGGGTACGTCCTTGCAGGCTCAGGACCACCTGTGTACCATCTTCTATAATAGACTCAGGCACATTCTTCCCTTGTTCTCTTTTATAACCAAATTAGGGCCTAATCCAAAGTGCACAAGCTATTTTCTTGCCTCTTTAAGCACAGAATGTGCACACACTGGGTGCACACCATACACAATGCGTAAGTAGTACACAGATGCGGTTAGTATGTGGCACACTCACATACTGTGCTTGCTGTGCGCATATTACATGAGTGTGGTGCATGCATGTGATTGGTGTCGAGTTAGTACAAGCTACAAATTTATTTTAAAAAGGTAAAAACCATTTCACACTATACTAGTGGTCTTTACACTATAAAAATCTACAAATATAAATCTTCATAAGTATTACAAATTCAAACAAATATCTTACCCATCTATTTAATATCATTGCAAATTGATAGCAGCTACAGCAAAATTTGTGTCTTTCTAGTACATAGCAAAAAATCTATGTACTAAGAACAGACTTATCCATTTAGACCCTAAGGAAGAATACAAATTGCATCTCAAAAGATAATGGGACAAATCTTCCATATCTCCATCACCACATGGGAGATATCTCTCTAATCTAGGTACACCTCTAAATCTCACCCTTTGCTACTACAGAATATGATGTCTCAAACCAAACAGTGATGAAAGTTCGCCTTAACCTTTTATATAACTCATTTTACCCAGATAGGCTTCAAACTCAAAAGGTATTTTTAAATGGGAGTATCAGAGGGGAAACACTGGGTGTTTTCAGATGTGACATTGGGCATGAATTAATCCGTGCCCAATGTCACATTTAAAAAGGGCTGCCCACTTTTACAATGGTCTGACTCCCTACCATGGTGGAGTTTATCCCAGACTGCCACTCGGTAAAATCCCAAAGTGACAGCCCAGACTAAACCCCACCACTGTCAACTGGCGGACCCAGAGTGAAACGGGCTATCATGTCTGATAGCCGGCTTCACTCAACCCAGTCTCAACCCAGAGTGGCAACAGGGGCCAGGGGCCATGACGGCCCTTATCGACCGCCTTCAGCATGGGGAGGGTGTTGCACGCATCACAGGGGCAGGGATGTATGGACGCACATTTGTGCGTCACACTTCTTTGGCAGCCCAGACGGGTCCAAGCTGAAGTGATGGGTGCCACCATGGCCCAGAGTGTACCATGGCTGTGGTGGGACCGTCGCATGTGATGGTACCCTTTACTAACACGAAGGGCAGCTATATCAGTTTGCATATTAATATCCTCTGTTCTAATCTTTGTATGATTTTACAGAGATCTTGTTTAGATAATCTCCAATTCAACCCGAGCTCCGAGAGATCACAATAATTCAACATGTGTTATATTTTATTAACCCAAGAAAGGTTAGAGTAATGAGGAAAACTAAATTGTTAAAAAAGTATATAATTTGAGTAAACAGACCTCTTCGATATCTGATACCTTATTCTTTTACAGTCATAACCAAGCAAACTGGGCCCCTTCTCTGAGGTGAGCCCACCCTTTTGGCCCCAAGTCTCTCCACATCAGAAGCAATTTTCTTGCCTTTCCTTTGTTTTCAACCTGTAGCACCCCCTGGCTTTTGGCTTCCTCCAGCCACTTTACTTGCTTCCTCCCTGGAGTTTTCTCTGGAAAACTAGACCAGCTGAGTCCAGAGATCAGCTGTACAAAGGGCCTTGCTCCACTTTGCTCAATACGAGTGGCTAGGGTGCTGACCCACAAAGGTTCTGTTGCTGCAAGGACTTACCCTAGCACCCTGCCACACCCTCCTTGCATACAAGTCCCTGGATCTACAGAGTGTGTTCTATGTGTGTGAATGACAAGGACGGAATGCAGGCAGGCAGGCAGGCAGGCAGTATGTAATTGATGTTCCATGGCAGTAAAATGCTGTTCCTTCTATTCACTGATGCTGACCAGAAAATCTCACACTGTCTCCATAGGCAACAGACAAAGTGGTACAGTGATATATTTTATTGGACCAAGTACTGTTGGTGGAGGTATGTAAGCTTTCGGATCTCACAGGGACCTTCATCAGGCAAGTCAGGAGTTGGAGACTATGGCCCTTTTTACACGAGACGCCCTCACGCAATGCACACGTGAGTGCCTACGTGGGTATGTATGGGGGAGTTCCATGTAAACACCATGGTGGTTGTGCGTGGGTGCGTGCATGTGCGCTTCCGCCAACACCCATTCTCTACCTAGCCCCCACGAATGGAGCAACTGCACCGGACCCCCACCTCGCACCACGGCCCATTTGAAATGGGCCTAAGTAGTACAGTGATACATTTTATTGGACCAAGTTGGTGGAGGTATGCAAGCTTTTGACAGACGAATGTCAGGTGTAGAATGACAGGTGTATGAATGATAATAGAAGTTAGAATTGTCCAGGCTGAAGATACTGTGAAGAATTGCTTGAAACAGCAAGACATGACTTGAGGCCATAGGCCCTAAACATTGCTTGAAGCCAAAAGCCCCTAAGTGAACTATGCACAGAC
>QEPC01000029.1:845714-968095 GCA_003113815.1 Sphenodon punctatus | reverse complement strand
CCCCCCCCCCCCCCCCCCCCCCCGCCTACCCGCAGCTCCCTAGAGTTTCCTCAGCACAATGTCAGTCACTTCTTCAAGTGATTAAAATAGTCGCTTAGGTTATTATAGACCTCAGGACAAAGTGCTGTAGAAAAGTAATTCTATTTAGAACTGGCATAGCTAGCCTGACACACCATTTAAAGGGCACGGGGCTGCAGGGTCTCATCCATCAAAAAGAAAGAGAAAGCAACAGTTGAAGGCAGCATAAAGGTTCTATATTCGTAAGTGGAGTAAAACTAGAGATAGATCATAAGCACTTTACACAAGCGCATTCACACATACATTAAAATACTGCTTTTCCTAAATTCAGTCAATTTCAAAATGCGCTTAAATAAACCCAGGCACTATTCACATAGGTTTATTTAAGCGCATTTTGAAATTGACTGCATTTAAGAAGCAGCATTTTCACTACACAGTGCCCCGTTTCCCCAGCTCCCGGAGAGGGGAGAGGAGCTGAGCCGGAAAAGCAAGGCGCTGTGCAAACTGATGTAACTGACTAGGCTAGTCAGTATCCTGTCAGTTACACAGCGCCTCGCTTCCCCCGCTCTTGGCTCAGCTCCTCTCCCCTCTCCGGGAGCCTAGACCTGGGGAAGTGAGGCGCTGTGTAACTGGCATGACACTGAGATTCCGACAAGAGGATTTATGCGGGTCATTTCAAATGCACACATGTAAAAGTAGCTTTTGGCTGCCCCTCAATGCGCGCTTGAAAAACAAATGGAAGAACTGCTAAATAAGTGCATGGAGTCTTTCCCACATCGTTCTAATATGTGAGGGAAAGAAAAAAGCACTGATTTAATGTATGTGTGAATGTGCTCAAGGTTTTGCTAATTAGCTGCCAGATTTGTAGCCTCTGCCACATTAAAATATGAAGTGTGAAGAATCTAAAAGGCACACATGTGATCCTAGAGTTGTTATTTCTAGGTATAAGCTTTTGTTCTTGATAAGAAAAGGCAAACAATGTTGGCTCCATAACTGGATACATGCAAGTGGTTTTGCACATATTTATTTTTGTGCCTTTTAAACACTTTGGCTCTACTGCTGATGCTTCACATCAAAAACTCTATCAAAACAAAACATTTCTTCAATTCACTAAAAGCTGTAAAATCCCAAGAATGAATGTGACATTAAAAAAGGACATATTCCCTATGCTTTCCAACACTAGAACAGAGCTAAATTATACTTTATGTTCATTTTTAAAAGAGGTACAGTCTAAGAATGTGAGTACAGGACATAGATGCCAGGATCTCACGACTACTAACTCCAGTTCTTCTATGACACACTGGGAAAGTCATTAAGGATGGCCAACCTGGTCACATACTGCATGCAAGAGTGTATGTGCAATGCATGTGCAGCTTTGCATGCATGCAATGCATATGCAGTGCATTGTACACAAGTTTCAGACTGGGTAGAGAAAGGCTCTAATCATTAAAGTGCATGACCAGCACAAATCATATTGGGGGCTTACAGCTGAAACAGGTAACCATTTTCCTGGCAAGTCAAAAACTATCCACTTTTCCACAGTAGTTTGTTAGAGTTTCTGTTTAGAAATGGATTTGCTTTTTTGTTAATTTCATTAAATGGGGGTGGGGGTTACCCTTTTGTTTGTTTTAACCGTTTTGGATATTTCTGTCTTTGAATCTTTGGAATTTTGTCATTTTTGGATGACAGAAGTGGTGAAAGCAACGAAAAGTCACCATCGGAAATACCAAAAGGGGTGAATGGGCAAAATGCATCTCAATTTTTAGCATTTTTCATGTATCCATCTGACACCTATACCCTGGAAAACCACTCAGCACTCCCACCGACTTCAGACTGAACTGGCAAGCATGGTCTAAAAATCAAGATTCAATAAACTCTAAATGTGTATCTGAGGCCCCTGACCAAGGTCATATGGAGATCTGGAGTAAAGTACCACCAATGTGCTGATGACCCCCAATTTTATCTCTCTAGGTAAAAGCAGACATGCGGGTGGTCTGGCAGCTCCCCAGCCTGGGGCAGGAAACAGTGACCACCCCTCGCGGGTTGGGGAGAGACACTAAAATAACATGCCCGTGGCTGGAAAGCTGTCCCGCCACGTGCACACACACACACACACACTGGTAGTGCAGGAACTCAACAAATGTGTGGGCAGCCGCCCCCACCATGGCATCCAGCCATGGCAGCTCCTACCCCAAAGCAGGGACGGTGGGGCTGAACAAATGTGGGTGAGCCATTTGAAGACCAAGATGATGATGATTTGTCATCTTAGTGTCCTGGGGGACACAGGGACCCATTATTGATGAGGTCCAGCCTCCTTTGTTTACTCAGGTTTGCAACCTTGGGGGGCTCTTGGATGCACTGCAGAGCCTGGACCACCAGGTTAAGGCAGTGACCAGGGGCGTTTTTTCACCAACTTCATTTGGTTATTAGGCTGCAACCACGTTTATCAGATTCAGAGCTGGCCACTATCATCCATGCCTTCATAACCTCGAGGCTAGACTACTGCAATGTGCCCTAAATGGGGCTGCCCTTGATGACTGTTTAGAAGCTGAAGTTGGTGCAGAATGGAGCAGCCTGTCTTCTGCCAGGGGCGGATCGCTAGAAGCATATCACACCAGTGCTCCAGAGTCTGCATGGGATGCCAATAGCTTTCCAGGCACAATTCAAGGTGCTGGTTTTGACCTATAAAGCCCTAAATGGCTTTATAGCCAGGATTGTCCTCTTGCAGGTATCATCTGCCCACCAGGTTTCCATAACAAAGGGCATGCAGAGAGGTGTTATCAGTGGCTGCCCTACAATTATAGAACTTCCTCCCTTTGGAGATTTGTTTAAGTCTGAGCCTGTTCATCTTCCTGAAGTGATGTAAGTAAGACTGAAACAAGATCTCAGTAAACCAAGTAATCTCATTGAAATCCTGGTGCTCTGTCTGTCCCGTCATAAACTGAGCACTGGGTTGTGCTTTCCAAGTTCTCAGAGAGCAAAAAACTAGTTTAAAAAACAAAAAAAAACCAACAACCAAGGAGCAGCTGGGAGCGCTAGGGAGAAGGAGCTCTCCCAAGTGCTCCTAGCTGGCTCTTGTCAGTTTCAAAGCCCACTTTCCAGCCTGGAGGGGGAGTGCACAGCTGCAGATTCTGGCTCTGCGGGTTGACTCACCTCACCGCCAGGTGCACCTTTGATATTGCACCCACTGGAAGCAGGAACCCACTACGGTGTTGCATGCAGGTGGGAAGAGACCTCCAATGCTCCCTTCCTTGCTCAGAGAGAGCCGAGCGGGAAAGTCCCCAGGGTCAGCTGTGTAGTGCATGGGCCAGGGAGGAAAAGGGAAGCAGGGAGCAGCCAGCAGCAACCGGGACTGTAGGAGCCTCAGCCAGGTGGTGAGGTGAGTCAGCCTGGGGACCATGGGTGTAGAGGGTGGGCTCTTGAAGGCACTGGGTGGGGACGCACCTTTGAGCAACCTGCTGGGTGGCATTCAAAGGCTGCTCTCCCCCGCCATACCAAACAGCTGGGGGGGGGGGAACATGCAGTTGACCACTGAAAATTACAAGTGCTCCCCTCCAATGGCCATTTTTAAAACTGCTCACTGAAAAATCACACCAGGACCAAGATATCGGTCCCAGGGCTCGCAATTGCAAACATTCTGGTGAGCAACAAAATTGTTAATCATTTCAGCCCCAGATAAAATTTATTTTTGTTTTGAAGGCAGGGATAGGGCTGGGTGGGATTGCAGGTGGGTGGGCTAGGGGATTGAAGAGAGTAAGGGGATTTTTTAAATGTAAGCTGCCCTGAGGCTTAATGGAAAGGATGGTGGAAAAATGTGAATATATAGATGCCCAAAAAACCTATGACACCTAAATTTAGTGATGCAACACAGAGATATATGAGTGCAGTGTAATACTAGCAAAGTGACAATGACACAACACTGCACTATTAGTAACAAGAAATTCAGATAAAGCTATAAAGTGGTTACAAGCTCACAGGACAAAAAAAGATACAGAGGCTGGATAACAAAGAGATATATTGTAATGTAATCAAATTTATAAAAAGATTTTATAAAGCGCAACAGATGAATCCAATCTACAAAGCCTATGGGGAGAGTAACAAACAAGAAAAAAATCCCCAAAGATAAACTAGTTATTTAGTTCATCCATGCAGCTTAAAACATCAATATTTCTATATGAGGTGTCCAAATGTGGTAAGACCAAGGTTTTCTGCAATTGCCCAGAAGGGTATATCTTCTTAACATAGATCTAAGAGATGTCACTTAAGTTGTTGATTTCCCCCTAGGATCTCCTCAGTATGTGCTTGAGCTGGAAGAGCCTTTGAGTCAGGTGCTCCTAGTAAGAGTCATAGTAAAAGTGCAAACAGAGTTGCACCCTTATGTCAAGTGCAAAGAGATTTGACCAAAATGAGTAATTTCTTTTTCTCCCACAACAAGGAAGGGTAGCATTGGGGCTTATGAAAACACTTGCTTGGCATGGGCTTGTTTGTTTCCAAACTTTCCTTCTTTTTTATTCAAAAGTCTTCCTGACTGACTCAGCCATAGACTAGTCAGCTTAATGAATTTTATGTTCATTCAAATCCATATACGTACCCAGCAGAGCCAGGTAGCCTATGAACCCGCTAATCTGATAGTCTGACCCTGGATAAGTCAACATTATAATCAATAGCTTGCTGCCTTTTTTCTTTAGCTCTCAGTGGTATCCTTTGATTAATATCTGCCTTCCAGGAGAAATGAAAATGATATCATGTGGAACTGGCTTGAACTGTCACACAACCATGGGACACTGAACTATTCTGGGGAGAAGGCTAAAAAGAACTACAGTAGATAAATGTCAATTTCAGGGGGGGGGGCTGACATTATATTTAAATTAAAGGGGATGTTATTCTGCTTCCCACCTGCTCTGAACCTGCTGGGTTCCCTCTCCCCCTTCCCCCTCCCCTTTCCCTTTCAGAAGATGCTGATAAAATATGTGATCATCCTCTGCCAAGGCTCTCAATTCCTCTCCGGCGCAGACGGCAGGGTTTATATGATAAAATTTTAATGACCGTGGACCCGCATAACAATGCGAGGCACCAGCACATTTTCAATAATGTTACGCGTCTGTGAAGACTGGCACCGGGTGATATTCCTACAGCTGAATCCTACATGTCCTGAGAGGCAGGCTTAGTGGAGATAGAGGCAGCTCCTGAGAAAGGCCCATTATCATGCAGCCGTCGTACGGATGAAATGGAGATTTATGAAACCCTGCCAAGGAAACTATATTATGGACTGTAAATTAAAATAGGGGCTTAACTCATACCAAACTACATGTTGGAGAGGCTGGCTGCCAGATTACCCCATCTATTTAAGCCAGAGGCAGCTTTACAGAACCCCAACTGCACACTTCACAGAACTCTGTCAGATCCAAACATGTTTAGATTTTTTTTTTAAAAAACCCAAAAAAACCCACCAAACCCAACCCACTGACTAGGGACAACTATACCTGCATACATCACAGAGTGGTTTTGTATATATATATATATATATATATATATATATATATATAATGACACACATGTATGCACACACATACAGAGCTTTCTGTACCCCTAGGTAACCCGTCAAATTATGCAGGTAGTCCTTTGAGCAACTCCAAGTTACCTCAGACCTGGTGAAGTTGCTTGCAATTACAAAAAGCAGTAACCAGAGCCCCCATTTACCCCCATTAGCTGTGTGGGGAAGCAAGACAGAAAAAAGCAGGAGGTAGTGGCAGAGCTCAGGAGGTCTGCAAGCACATACACAATTTGTGAAGGCAGGCTGGCTGACCGGCCAGCCAACCTACACAAAGTATCCAGATGTCCCCTTCCAGCCCTGCCTCCCATTTCCCACCGGCTCTTCTAGGCACACCCCCAGGTATCCCCAAATGACATGTCTTATGTAGTAATAGTTCTGCCCACGTATATATTTTCACAGATTTGCCTAGGTGTTGTTAGGATGAAATTCAGAAAGGTAGAACTAGTATATTGTAAGTTCTTGTGGGGATACGAGGCTCTTAGCTCTAACCCCAGCACTGGTAGTTAGTAAACTCCATCTGGGACAAAGGGGGGAAACTGTTCATCAATTGAGGGCACTGAGATGTAAAAAAAAACTGAGCCAAAGCATTGTCAGTAAGGTCCATCTTGGATAGGCAAGGTTCTGAGCTAAAAAGCTTGCTTCCAGAAGCTGGAACATGCTTCAGAGATACTCAGAAGGAAGTGGGGCTAGAAACAGGAAATTCATCCAGAGCCCTGAAGTGCAGAGACCTTCCTTGCAGCTGACTAACCAAAGAGGGACTAGGCCTCTGGAGAATGGGAGTCCAGTGAGGGACCTGCTCAAGCAGTCTGAGGGTGTTTTTACACACACGTTTCTCCTGGATGTCTGCTGTTACATCCTGAACTTTCTGTGTGTCTAAATCACTCACCCAGATCTTAAACATCCGGATCTTTGAACTTATACATAGAATTTATTCCAGAACGTTTGTGTGTAAAAGGTTCTCCTGGTAAACTGCTTTGCTCCAGGCAGCTGTGGTCACTTGGTTTCCATGGCAGTCTATCACGTTTACAGCTGTGGCTACTTTAGGCTGCCTCAGGGCAGTGTTTGTGTGTTAAGAATGCATCCAGAAACTGCCTCAGGGCAGTGTGTGTGTGTGTGTGTGTGTGTGTGTGTGTGTGTGTGTGTGAAAAATGAATCCGGAACTTATTTGTGGACTTGTAAACCAAGAAGATTGAAAAATCCGGAACATTAACGTGTTTAAAAATGCCCTGAGTGTCACATCTTCAAGGCTACGAGATCTTGCTGCATAAAAGGGTAATAATGTGTTCACACATGACATAACTCCAGCATTTCTAACACCCGGTATTATCTCGAGCACTTAGAAGAACCCATTTTTGTCATGTGTAAAAGTGGCTTCATTGTCAGAAGGTCTTCAAATGGCACTAGCTAGTCAAAGCATCTGAGATAAAGGAATGAATTTGCTGGCAACCCGCATCTTGTGCATCCTCCACTGATCCGATCGGAGTGCATGTGGTGTTAATTCAACAGAGAATTCATCTCAGACTATAACTAATGGGTCACTGGCCACCACAAGACTGTTGCAAATTAATGTAAAAATACACAGTGTTTGTTCGGTAGTTCTTCATCACAAACAAGATAAAAGTCAGTTCCTTCTCTCTGCACCCAGTCAAGCAGAAACCTTTACTAAATAAAACAAATTTGCTCACTCTGCACACAAAGCCAAGAGGCTTAGACTCTTTTTCTCATTACTGCTATTTTTGCTATGCTTTGAACTCCTTCAAAAACAGAAACTAACTTGTGAGTAAAAGAAAAGAAAGTAAAACTTCACTCATAAAAGAGGGACAAAATACCTCTCTTCACCATTACTCTGGGGTAGGAAGGAGCACACTGATCAACTTTCTGTTTGGTTTTTATTTGTCCTAATAATAATATTCATTTCATGCCTCAGACCTGGAAAAGGAACCTTTGCCTCGAGTGCAGCTCGTTCCACATGGACCATTTTGTGCTTTTCTAAAGTGTAAATGTTCTGCTTTATGTCTGGGCACATATATGGTACTTGTATAGTAATTGCATTACCAGTCCAGCCCTGCGAATACTGTGCCCTTAAGGCATGCCACAGGCCCTACCTCACAAGCTGAGCCCGGTATTTTTAGTGGAGCATTTGAAGTGGCATAACATAAAGCACTGCATTCCTGGAGCCTGGAGAGTGCTGCATTCCTGGCATGTCTCCTGTAGTGCTGAAGGGGTGTGCACTTTGGGATCTTTGTAAGGAGCACAATGCTGAAGGGCACATGTTAATATGGGTTTACTTTATCAGAGATAAGAAAAAGCACAGGATTGTATTTATTTTAAAATAAATCCCTCTCTCCTATAACAAGCTTATCAGATCCTTATTGCTTTCTTACTCGTCTTCCCCACTTTCACCGTAACCCTCTCAGTTCTCTCCAACACTCCTCTGTTAAAGTCATTCAACTCACCTACTATTTTGATCATGTTGAGCCCCTCATCTCTATTCTCCACTGGTTCCCTCTCCCCCTTTGCATCTTGTCCTCACCTTCAGGGCTCTAAATTGCTTTGCTTCTATCTTTCTGCCCTTGTTTTCTATTATGTTCCTCCTCCCCCTAAAATTGTCCACTCCCTTAACCCATCTTTGCTCCTTCTCCCATGCTGTACCCTATACCTGAGACTCACTCCTTGAATACATTTGCTTTACTCCCTCTCTCCTACTTTCAAATGCTTTTTAAAAACGTCCATCAGGCCTTCCCCAGCTCCTCACCCCAGAGTTTGCTCATCATTTATACTTTTCTTTCTACTGTTTTGGATATCTCCCTTCTCCCCTGTAACTAAAACTGCTTTTAGTTGTGTGCGGCGGGCGCACACACGGCATGAAATCACGTCACGTGTAAAAATCCCATGCGCAGGGTTAAGATGCGACATCTCGCGTGTTATAGTTGGTCGTGCATTCTTTTAAAACAACAAATTAAAGTACCTCGATATCGAGGTGTTTAAATTGAGGTTTTAAAAGAATGCACAACTGGCTATAATACACAAGATGTTGCGTCTAAACCTCGCCCATGGGATTATTACATGCAGCGTGATTTCACGCAGCATGTGCAACGCACACATCTAAAAGCAGCCCAAGCTAAGCACATGCACTTGCTACTTCTCAGCTTTATGAATGTATCCCTGTCCTTCCCTATGTGCCCCTCCTCCTCCTATCATGTTGCCTTGCTGACTAATTTAGTCCTGGCTTAAAATGTAATTCTCAATTGAACTTCTGATGAAATTTCAAATGTGGAATTTCAATTTGCATTAAGTAGTAGTTGGCAACCAGTGGAGGAAGGCCTCATTCCCAAGTCCTCAGGGCTCCACCTAATTTATGGTAATGCATAAAAACACCCATGCTGAAGTCCTAATTCCACTTACCCCTAATAAGAAATATTTTGGAGGGAGTGGAGTTTGAATTGCAGCCCCAAAGACTAACCTTTTCCACCCCTGACGAGCCTCAGGAGCAGCTGACACAGGGAAGGTTAAAGGCAGCTTAGTTCTGTTGGGGACTTGGGGTCACAGATCTGATCCATGATTTTCTGTTTCTTGTACACTGTCCTGTTAGCTTCAATTTCGGAAGATAATAAAGGCACAGCATTGTCTTTCCTATCAGGGCTGAAGTCATGCTGACAAAGCTCTTATTGGCATCTGCCTGTAAATGAGGTTCTTTATGTTACAGATCTTCCTATCTCCAAAGCAACCGGTGCCAGGCAGCGCACTATGCTGGTAAGAAGAAGAAACAACAACAACAACATGTGAGGGGTAGTGTGATAATCTTTGAACTTACGCTCTGTGAGCTAGAGCAAGACAGAAGTGGCTCTCTCGGGAGCTGGAAAAAGGCAATCCTGGCTATTTTGCAGCACCCTGATCTCTGTTAGCCCATATATGGAACACCCTTCACCCAGTGGGTTTATTTGAGCCCAGGCCGGGGCATCTTCTGGAGGCAATGTAAAGACGGTTTCTTTTTGAAACAGTTTCTTTTTCTTTTGTGTTCTTTTTCTTTTCTGTTTGAAAAAGCATTTGGCAAGCAGGGGTAGGGGATTGGAGTGGTTTTGGGATAGGGTTGTGGGAGGCTGAGTACGGGAAATGGGGAGCTGGTATTGGGGGGGAGTTTGTGGGGGTTAGGGAAGGATTGGCTGTTGGGTTTTTTAGGGAGGTTTTGTACTGGTTTTAATGTTTTTATGACTTGTGAACTGCCCTGAGGCTTTGGGAGAGGGCAGAATATAAATTTAACTTAAAAAATAAATAAATAAATAAATAAATATAGTATATTATATGTTGGTTATGTACTGCTGGTACAGTTTCTAACCATTGTACGAGTGGAAACATTTGGAAATTGCTTATTCTAAACACTGATATAACAGGCCGGACTCTTCACTCCATTCCACAAGCTGTACGCAGCTATTACTGCTGAGGTGTTGTGGCTACGTGGTCTAGACACACAGCTATATCCACAAAAGCTGTGGGTTCAAGTCTGGTTTGTATCACACTGGATGGCTGCCTCCAATCCACCCAGCTGCGACTGGGTACCTGATCCACAAAGCTGGGGCAGTCAAAGGCGGTCAGTTGTGGTGCTGGACACACCACTGCCTTGTACATTGTAGGCTGCAGAAACTGGTATGCTTTAAACACACCAGTCCAATGGGCCCCATGGCTTGGGAGGGCCTTTGACTTTTGAATTCCAGTGGCTAACATTAGTGAAAAAGAGGGCCAATGTTCATTGTACTGCCATGAATTCCAAATGTAGAACTACTAAATGAATATATTGCACATAAGTGAAAAGGCAAAAAATAAAGGGGCGGGGAGTGGAAATCTTGCTCAGCTGTCAGTCCTATAATTTCCCAACCCAGAGTACCTGTTTTGGAGGTGCCATGCCCACCACCACCACCACCACCACCAAATGACAAGAGTACTGCAGAATAAAAGAAAGTCCATGACTGAATATTCTGGGTTACCTGTTGCCAAAATATGGCCTGCACCTCTGTAGAAAAAAGAGCTAATGATGAAGGGGGTGGAGGGAGGTTCAAGATGAATGATATAGTGGGGTGGGGACTCCCCCATATGAGACACAGGGGTGTGGGGTCCCGGAGTGGATAGCATGGGAATGGGGTCTGGAGAGTGGGGTTTGGGGACTGTATATAATGTGTTTTATTTATACTTATCTAATTTGTTGGTTCTATCATTTTGACCTGCCCCAAATCTGTTGGCTAAGAATGGAATATAAATTGAAAATAATTTTTCTGTCTGACTACCGTTCCCAATACAGTCCTTTGGGGCTGAACTGGAGCAAGAGGTTTGAGGATTGAAGCCTCTGTGGTGCTTTAGCTGTTGTTGCTTTATCTGAGAAGTGGAATCTGAGTTTGATTTAACTGCTATTTTTGCCGAATAACTTTCCCTTCACTAAGATCGAGGCTGCTTATACAAGGCATTTACAGCATACACAGTTCATAACCAGACTCTGTGAATGACATCAGCAAAAGCAAGATGTGTATGTTTTCTCTTGATCATAACAGAATATGCAACATCTTAAAGGGTTGCATTATTCCATTCCTACATGTACCTATAAAAATGACTCTTCTCCTCTGGGCCTTCAGATCCTTTACATCCAATTACTATTTTTTCTTTTCTTTTCTTTAATACCACCCTGAATTCCCTGCCACCCGCTGCATGAAGAAGAAAGGCTTGTAACTAGTGGCAACTCATTTACCTCCGCTGATAGCTGCAGCAGCCAACGTGAACTCAAAGAAGTTAGCTGAACTGTACCACAAATTATTCTAACAAAACCAGACAGCACCTAAAAGCATGTCACAAAGTCTTGTGCACCAAGGCATGTTCATTGGAACAAGTGTCAACATTAACTTTCTAGGGTTAAAGAAATGCAAGTAATGTGGTCAAGGAAAGGCTGGAAAATACTTAGAAATATCCCTTGCTCTTATGATATAGAGACAGCAACCCAGATAACTGATGCTACTGCACTCCAAGTTTGTTTTTAAATAGTTTGGGTGCAGACCTTATCTAGAGGACATTATTAATCATTCCTATGATGCTTTCAGTGTATTATTATTATAACGTAGCTCACCCTCACACAACATCTCTCTGAGGTAGGTCATTATTTTTCCTCTTTTACAAATGGGGGAACAGAAGCTGGCAGATAATGACTTACCCAAACCCAGTGCAGTAATACCTAAAATGGGATCTGAATCCTGGTCTCCCAGGCCTAGGTCCAACACATCACTCCACTCCACTAGCTATCAATACACAGAAGCAATTTTCAATGAACTCAGTGTTGATTTATTCCACCTGACGATCTCAGTAGAGTTGACCTGACACCTCAAAAATATATATTTTTATGGAATTATTATTTGCCTTCCAAAACACACACAGACAAAACACACACACAAACTAAAGGCATAAAATTCTAAGATGCAGTAAATTCAATAATAGCACATATTCCCTTCCCCTTGCTATACTCATCTCCTTATCCAATCTAAGTAATGCCCCTCTCCCTCATTCTGTGCCAATAACAATATTAATACATTATAAGTTCCAGGAGATGTCTGCAAGGAATTAAGAAAAAAAGAGTCCTCTAATATCCTGGAAAGCATTCAATCTGAACTCATGAAAAGAAAAGCTGACTAAAATATTTAAAGTTTTCCCCAACTTTTGATCTTGTTTATAAGTGTGAAAGCTTGATGTCAACAGTAAAGGGAAATTTTTCCCTGAAAAAGAAGAAGAAAAAAGAGACCTCCTGTTGAAACCTACCCAACAATAACCAAACCAAGTGTCTGATCTTCAAGCACATGTCATGCAAATGCCTTGCATTTATTATTTATTTTATGCCAAACAGTTCTGCTTTCCTTCTCATTATTATTCCTTCTGGCACAAATGCCTTCTTTCCGCTACATCAGGTGAAAATAAAAGAATCAGAGGAAGATGCTCCATCAGCTTCATTTTATGGGACACCCCTGACCTGATTTATGCTGATAGCTTATATTAAAAGGTATATGTTAAACAAATACGATGCTCACTGAATTTGTAAAAAATAGGTTTATTAATTCATAAAATCCTCACAATTGCTTTGTATTTAAATCTAGCAAGGGTACTAATGGGAAATCAATTAACCTTTAATTTTAGAGTATCTTTTGAAGTTTGTTTTTACTTTGTATGTTTACTGGCTTCACCTCTGGTTGCATTGTTTCCCCAGCTACCAGATATAAGTTAACAGGCTAATGTATTGTAAGGCTTATGAAAACAACATGATAGTGTGCGTGTGTGTATGGGTGTATTTGCACACATGCATGTGCATATCTAGAGGGAACCACACTAACTGGAAATCAATTGGCATAGTAGTTCATTATTTGAATAATGATTGTGTTTCTGTTTTTGAACATAGGCTAATAGTAAACAGTGAATATGTGACTTAACATCTTTTCCCACATCAAAAGAGCCCCGCCACCTACATTGGCCATTTTTGCACGATCCCCCTCCTCACACATGTGTGCGGGGAGGGGGGGGGCGTCAATGCGATCGCCGCAGCGGGTGGGTGGTGGGTGTGCATGCGCACTCCTGTGCTCCATCCACCTCCACCCATCACCCACGCATGTCAGAAATCTGGGTGTTCATGTATGGGTGCTGCACATGTAAATCCCACAGCAGGGTGTGTGTGTGCACACATGTGCACTCCTGTGAACATGCATGCACACCCACCCACCTCCACTCACCCCCCATGCATGGAGCAAGTGGTGAAACTGGCCATTGCTCCATGGGTGGAGGTGGGTATAGATGAGTGTGCACCCGCCTACACCCTCCCCCCATGGACTCCAGTGCACACCCACCCCCAACCCCGTGGCACGGCCCATGTAAAAACAGCCAAAGTCATGCAAACACATGACTCTATATAGTTTAGATTTCACACAAACAATGGCTTATGTTTACATTTTCAGCTTCAATTGAAGGCCCAAGGATTAATGCCCATGAGGGCCTGCCTTTTTTCTATGTATGGAGACATGGCAGTTGTGAACAGATATCAATGTTAAATGTTACTCATGGATTGACATGGTACGTTGTTGGATATTATTAAAATGGGGGAGGGAAGGGGGAAATAGCAGAGATTAAAATAATACCTTAGAACTAGAACCATCCCACTCTCAAACAGTTTGTGTGCCCATCGTTTATTCAGATGGGTTAAAAAAAAGAATGTCTATCTACCTTTCAGCATCCCTCTAATGTACCCTTAGGCAATCTCCATTGAAAGTAATGGAAAAGCTCCCTTGTGCTTGCAAGGGGCAACATGAATTGAATGTGTAACAGCCAGAGGGAATAAAGAAGCAGAGCAACATTCTAGCATTTGCAATGCAATCATTTTATTTAGCTTTTGACCCGTTTTCAATGCAGAGATGAATCTGGATAGATGTTTTAAAATATCATAGCAAGGCGACAGCACAGTATCACAAAGCAATGACAGCACAGCTGGAAAAAAATATATGAATACAATCATTTTTTAATCGAGAACAGTTGACATACGAGGATGCATTTTCAGGATGCCATGGAAGCAAGTGTAAAACCAAAGACCATGGGTAATTTCAGACATGCCAGGCCTTTCGGCCCACCACACTGAACCCTGGATCCCAGGATCCCGTCTTGGATCCTGGTCCGTGATCAGACCGGTTGTCCTTTAGACGTGCCGGCCTGATCTCTGAGGGGGAGGAAGCGGGAGGACTTCCGCGCTCCACCGGCCGGCTGCCCTTGAGGCGACAGGCAGGCGCAGCGGCCAATCAGGCCGCTGCGCCCGATCTCATACCGCTGTCTGGGCCACGGTCAGGACCGGGGCAAGGTAACAGACGTTACGTTCGCTCCGTTCCTGATCGTGGTCCAGCTAACCACGATTCTGGAGGTGAGGCCGGCCTCACCTCCAGAATCGTGGTTAGCTTTGAACCCTGCCAGGAATTCACCATGGTGAACATCTGGTGGGGCTCAAACAGATGTTCGCCCGATCACAGCCACCACACCGAATCCACTGTGATTCGGTGTGGTTGACTGTGATCACATAATGTCTGAAATTACCCCATGTGGAATGACGAGAGGTCCACAGGGAGTGGATGGAATGACAAGGGTGTTGAAAGAACCACCGGGAGGAAGACATGAGGAGTGTGTGGAACAACAAGTAGCTGGCTGGCAGGGCCATAAGGAGCCCATAGGAAGCAGCTAGAATTTCAAGGAATTGGATGACATTGCACTATTTCTTGTCATTCCATCCCACTCATCCCCTCTCATTTAATCCATTATCTGTGGTTTCCTCTCGTCATTCCACGAACTCCCAATTGTAATTTTATTTTCATTCCAACCAGTCTTTTTTCAATTCCACCTATCTTGCCTAGTTCTCACACACAAAAATATACGCTCTAGGGAAGATAATACTTTCAAACTGGAATTTATTGATTCAAAACTGTATTATTTTAATTATAGGAGGGGAAACTCCCTCCTGTATTACAAGAAACTCCTTGAAAAAAGTGACTATGTAAAGTGAAGAAAAGGCGAACTGTTTTTATTCATTTTTGAATTCTATCCCACCCATTTCCACAAAGGATTTGCGGCGCTTACAGAAAGTAAAAACACAACATCATAGTACCCAGATCTCACCCCCCCCCCCGCCTATTCCCACAATGGATGTTTTTAGATGAGATGCTACCCTGCATGGCCACCCAGGAACCATAGAGCCCACCACCCATCAGAAGGTGGAGTGGGGCGATATGTGCTCCCATGAGCCACGGAGCACCCACTCATGGCCACATACGGAGCACTGCCAGGAAATCCCAAGTGCTCCATGTGGACCAAACCAAAGAGCTCCGTGGCAACAGATGGCCATGGAGCCCTTTCCCAAAATGAACTGGGGTGACCAGCCATGCCAGCCGACTGGTCTGCCACTCATAGGCACTGTGGGTGGGGGGCATGGTCTTTGCAAGTCACAAGAACTTGCCGCAAGCACTGGGGAGCCTGGGTTCCCCCATGGTCCGTGGGAGAGGGAGTACATGACCGCTTGCCTATGTGGCCAGGGTAACCACACTGGGAGCCACCCATTTGAATCCCTCCCCACAGATTCCACCTGAGTGGGTGCTCCACAGCAGTGCCACTTAGCGGCCACCGACTCCCCTCCCATCGACTTGCTCATTTAAAGACACCCAGTGCATTACAATTAAAAATTACCATTTAAAAAACAAATTACAGCTTAGTCCCTGCTCCCACCCCCTCAAGCCCATACCAATCCCTTAAAGAGGAGATGTGGTATAAACCACACCTTCCCCTGATAAACGTGGTGAAAGAAAGTACCGATTATGAAAGAGCTGGGAAATCATGAAGTGGTGTGCTCGGGGCAGTGGCTTAGCAAGGGGGCAGTGGGTCTGGGCTCATGTCCTAATTATGCTCCCCCAACCCCGAGAACAAAGGGCTGGGATCTACAAGCTGGAGACAGGATTTACTCATGAAGGTGGTGCCATCGCAGCTCCCAGAAGCCTCACCCCAGAGCAGTAGCAAGCTTGCCAGGAAGGAAGCTTTTAGATGGAGATGGAGGCAGCACTCCACCCTTACCCACTTTTCCAATGTCTTTCATAGCGGGGCCCTTTGGAAGCAGCCAGAGCAACACTAAGAAACTTTCAGAGTGGGCAGGGCTAAAGTGCTGGCCCCACGCTGGCCCCCACCCACTCTGAAAATTTCCTAGTGGTTATCACATACCTTCCAACAGTACATTTTTGCAGGGTACATTAACAGGCTTTGATATTTTGTACCCGGCTCCCAATATCATTTGAAATATGGCCCCTGCCTGTATTTCATGTGCTTTCAGCAGCTTCCACCAGTGACACTACCAATCTCCCTTGCCCCCTCCCCTGCAGTCTCTTTCCCTGACTCTCAGCTGGCTAAATGTGGTAGGTGGGATGCTGTGTGCTGGTGGACCTGGATGCCAGTGAGGCCGCAGGTGAACCTAAATGACGAGACATGGACACGTGAGCACCCATTGGCCCTTATCGGCCCACACGGTGGGTCTGCAATGTCCCTGGACACCGCCATGAGTGGCAGTTCTGTGGTAACCCCATGGAGGCCACATGGTGGATGCCTAATAGACAGGCATGAGGGAACACACCTGGTGAAGGCTAATGTGGACTATCAACTAGTTTCATTCAACCCAACGTGGTAGTTCGATGTTTGCAATGGGAAAAGAGCAGAATTATCAGGTCTGAAGCACCAAGAACATGTTTTCCTTTAAATATTTGCTACTGTGTTTACGTATATCTATAGTATACTGAGGCGATGGGGTGTACAAAATGTGTCACTGTGTAATGGAATAGCCAAGTTTTACAGTGTAAACATATGATTTTTTTCCAATTGGAGACTTGCTATTTCCAATGAAAAACTTAGGTGGCTGCATCAAGGTTCCAATAACAGGTAATCAGAAGCATTCTTTAGAGATGTGCAAGTAATTTATTACCTGCCTGTGTCTAATTTATCCATTTTTTCCCCTTGAATAAAGCCTGACTTAGTGGAAATCAGTGATCCAACCCACACGCTCCCTGCCCTGTTGGTGCTTTCAGTTTACATTTGCAAATCTTCTGAAATTCTAAAAATTACTCGTTCCTTCTCTCTCTGATCTCAACTGGGTTTTTTTCCCCCCCCATAGGCAGCCATTATAATTATGCTTGTGGCAAGCTTTTGAAAATTAAGCCTTTGCAAGCAAGTAAGGGGGTGGGGAGTCAGAAGAGAAGAGGTACCGTGTGGGGGCGGGAAGGTGGTGGGGGAGAGGAAATCCGGTTTAGAGCAAAATTATCACAAGCTTCCTTTCTTGTGTGGAAGCAGAAGGCAGCTACATATTGTAATCTTACAGAAGACTCCTAGGCACTGGTGACATTTGCTTCATACTTAATGAAAGCTTAGGATGGGTACTGTAATGATGAGAACAGGAACTCTATCTAGAGGAAGATACAAAAGTAATGAAACTGGCAAGTTGTCTTCTTTGAGACAGCAAATAATCTGATCCTAAAAACCTAGTCTCGCTGACAAGCGAGAGAGTATTTTACACAGAGGGTACTTCGGTACTATTAAACACTCTGTCTCTCCGATTTTCTTACTCCTCACTATGGCTTTTTCTTCCACCAAGCACAAAATAATGAGCACTGGTGGATGTACTTCTACTTTCTATTTCAACTGAAAAGTTCACCAATGTCTATGCTGGTTGCGTTGTCCCCTTCCCTTCCTTCCTTAGATTTTGAAGGAAAAAAATTACTCAAAGGGTGTGGCCACCCAGAAGCCAATCATCCAACAGCCCATTGGAGGAGATGCGAGGGAATGCACACTCCCATGAGCCACTCAGCACCCACTTAAGGCTGCTCACGGAGCACTACTGAGAAAACCAAAGGGCACTGTGCAGAGAATGCAAAATAGGTTCATGGCAACGGGTGCTCAGACAACCCCTGCCCATATGAACTAGGGCGGCCACCCACGCCAGCAGACAGTTCCGTCCAATGGCGTAGATACCGTGGCGCCGGGGGGGGCGCATTTGCACCCGGGTCCTGCCCAGGGGTGGGGAGCGTAGGCAGGGCCAGCCCTGCTGCCCCCCTCTCCTGCGGCGACGGTGCCGGCAGTGGGAGGGGTGAGGGAGGCGGGAGCGGGAGGAGCTGGGAAAAGAGATCCCCATTCGCACCAGCTCTTTTCCCGGCTGCCAGCTCCTCCGCGCTGCATCTCCCTCGCCCCTTCTTCTCCCGCCACCGCCAGGTGAGAATGCAGCCAAAGTTCTTCTGCTGCCTCCCCTCCCTGGCTCCAGTCCCTATCCCTCACCTGCCTCTGCCTCCTAGTAGCACTGCATCAGCAGACACCATCTGGAGATAAAGCTGTTTGTTTACAAACAACTCCTGCCCATGTGCTGATCAGAAGGTTGCTACCTTGAAAAGAAGGTTCTTCGAGATGGCGCCTAACATTCTCACAACTGGGTTGTGCATGCTCACCCTATTCAAATAATAGACCCAGGGCTGGCCCAAGGGTTTCAGGGGTCATGTGCCAAGCCTTGCTGCGGGGCCCCAAAGGCCGGCCAGCACTCGCTAGAATTGGGGGGTGGGCGATTTTCAGGGGATGAGAGGCGGCTGGTTACTTACCTGCAACTTGACTGTGTCAGCTCAGTTCCACAGCATATAACTGGCCAGGGATTCCCAGGAAGTTTATGCACACACACACACCCCATGAGGACTGACTCGGAGATGCCCGGTGTGGAAAAAAACAAAATCCGGTGGCATCTGTCAGTCTCTAGCCCATGGTGGCATGGGGCCCCTCCATGTGCCTGGGCACTGGTGGCACATGCCTCGGGCCGGCCCTGAATAGACCACATGATGGTCTCGAGCTCCTCTAGTATAAAAAGCACTCTCACCCCTCAGAATGACAGTTTCTTCCAACCTTTTCTAGGAATATAAGAAAATTCCATGCGGGGCTGGAAGGGTGGGTGTTGTGAGAATGTTTGAGGCCATCTCAAAGAACCTTGTTTGCAAGGTAGCAACCTTCTGTTGCTACCTTGCAAACATTTTATAAATGTTGTCATAGCCTATGGGCTGACAATAAAATTTATTACTACTACTACCTTCTGTTCTACTTCGAGTGGCTCCTCACATGATATTTTTACATGGCTCTGCCGGGTGGGGGTCCATGGGCGTGCCAGTGCATGGATGGGACATGCACACGGCTGCACACGCATCCCCACTCACCCACCACTCACTCACACCCACATAGTANATGGGTGGGAGAGGCCCGTGTAAAAAGGGCCACATTCTCTTAGGTAGGAGTTTAGGATGTAAAATAAATCTGGAAATATGGTTCTGAGATTATTATGGCTGCTATTTCACTAACTTTTCTTAATGAAGTTATTGCTAACAGGAATACTGTCTTTAAACCTGCACCCCATACCCAGTTCATTTGCACACACACACACCCCATATAATCAATTCACGCTGCCCCGGGGGCACAAATTAAATGGCTATGGGTGGGGGCAGCATGAACTGATTATGGGAACACAACTGAACTGGTGAATCAGCGTGAATTGATTATATGGGGGCAGGGACACAAATGAACAGGTTATTGGGTGGGGACAGCATGAACTGATTATGGGGTGTCTGGTGCGTTTGATAGCAGCACATCTGGACTGGTCGCACCACATGTGTGCACAAGGCACAGGCGGCACCGGCAGCAAGAAGCAACAGGCCCTGGAGGCCAGACTGGCTAAGCTCACTCCCCTCCTTCAGTAAGGCAGTGGATGCAGTCAGTCTCTCTGTGTCTGCCTCACTGCCCGCCCAGCTGCCCCTGTAGTGGAACCACTCCTGGGGAGTGGTGGTAGATGCTCGGCTGGGGAGGTGGGAAGCATTGGGAGGCCATGCTTGTCTATGGCCACAGTTATAACTCCTAGCCACTGGATTATGTATATTTAGAAGCTGTCAGCAGGCCTCGCCCCATCCCTTAAGCCCCGCCCCATCCCTTAAGCTCCACCCACTTTGGGTTTTCGGAGCACGCACATGCTTTGCATGCGCACACATGAGGGGCCCATAACTGAGGCTTGAGCCTGAGCCCTTTTCAACCTTGCTACGCCCCACGGAGACTCACTGCCCCTAAGCCCTGAGTGGCACCATGTTCATTACAGTCTGGCCAGAGCCCCTGTCCTACCATGAGCCCTACCAAGAACATGCATGTTCTGAAAGTGGTGTGTTGTGATTCCTGTGTAGTTAGTCCCGCCCAGGATGCACCTCTATGGTTGGCCGGAACTGTAAGCAGCTGCACCAGTTTGCAGGGTCATGGGCAGGACAGGGTTAATGCTGGCTGCAGCTTCTTGTTTCATTGGTTTTTGTGGCTGTGCGTCATGGTAGAAGACGGGCAGTTGGGCGGGGTTTGGGATGGGATGGTGTTGCCGGGCAAGGGGAAGGTTTTTAGGAACAGATTATGAGTGAGTTGTCTGTGGGGTTAGTCAGTAGCTGCGGGGTGTGTGTGTGTGGAGGCTGCCTACATGGCCACGGTGGCTGCCCAGGGTGCTGCCCATTAGGGCGGTTTTAAACAATCCCTCTCACAAGTGGGATCATTCATTATGCGGCATCTCCCCCCGCCTTCCTCTCTACAACGTGTCTGATGTTCAGAAGAGCATCAGACACAGCGTAGAGAGTATGTTCGCATGCGCCTCCTTCTGCGCATGCGAATGTGTTGATCAATGTGTTGATAGCAGATTAAAAGCAGGTTGTTAAATCTATTAAAAGCATTTACAGTTTTTTTTTAAAAAGATGTAAACATTTGTAAGAAGGAAAAAATTAAATTACAAAAGTATTGGGAATAAAAAATATTACTTAGTAGCAATCAAAAAGTCAGTCAATTGTGTAATATGAAGCTCAACTGACATTCTGGAGTGTTTTAATGCTTAGTTGCTTAATTAATAAAAGGTCTGAAAGCAACAAAGTTAACTAAACATTGTAATCAGTTGACAGCTTGATATTTTAACAATGCAGATGTGTTCATATCCTAGTGACACCTCTCGAAATTGCTTTAGGCTGTCTAGAATGGATTTTAGTAAAATTAATATTTGGACTGCATCTTTTTTTGTTTTGCTTTGATAGAAGGAAAACTCAACGTTTTTAAAAAATGTGTATTTTTTCTTTCAACATTTCTTTTTTTTTTTTAATTCAGGGTGTGTGTCCAAAAACTCAGAAATGCCATAAGTCAGGGAATTTCATTTTATATTACTGACATTTCCAATGTTCATTTTGACACGACTGACTGCGGTGATGATGAGATATGATGTCAACATATTTTGGGGGGATGAAAACATCACTGCAAACTTTGGCCATTTTTTATTTTGAACCCCTTCTTTCTAGTTGAGATAAACAAGAGAAGAACATCTGCAGAACAATGTTTCTGGACCTCTGTATATGGTTGCGCTCCTTTTGCCAATATGGAATATTTTTCTACACAGTATCATTCAAAGAGAGTTTGTGACCCGCTATAAAGAGAGAAATATGAGAAGAATTAGCCATCCTACTATTTTATCCTTTCACTCTGCAGCTGCTCTCTTAAAAATCTGCCATTTCCTATGGAGGAACAAACAAAATATTATACCTGTAAAGAGTGAGTGTTTTGCACACAGAAGCCGCAGAAGGCAGCATTACTGGATGCCTGCTGGGAAAGTACAATAAACATAAAATGGAATGAGAAAATGCAGTGGTTTATACATGAGGATGGAAAGTGAGAACAAAAGGTTAAAAAGTAGGAGCTTAATAGGTTATTCTCCTATTGCAGTTTTAGGGCCCTGTTCTCCATTACATCATAATAAATCATCTCCCTTACACCATTGAAAGTAAGAATGAGGCCATATTTTCAGATAGAGACAAAACAGTTCAGATGCTATCTTTTATTGGACCAACTTCTGTTAATAAGTGTGCACAAACTTTATGGCATTGGCCACACAGTGACTTATTACCAGCCTGAGAGAAGGCCCTGTGTAGCCCAAATGTTTGCTACACACAACAGTCAAACAGAAGTTAGTCAAATAAAAGATAGCATCTGAAATACTTTGTCTCCATCTCTTTGAGGACTAACACAACATGATAAACACATTTTTCCCTCTAGGCTCTCATATTTCCAGTATCAGTGTTTATTTTTGAAGATGTTAGTATAATGATCACCAAAGTCAATGGGAAAGATTCTGGTGTAAGTGATTCTCAGAGTTAGACCAGACAAATATAAACTCTTATAGGGTGTTTTTAAATGAGATTGTACCATGCATGGTGACCCAGGAGCCACTTGTCTGACCACCTGTCTGAAGGTGGTGCAGGGGGATGCACGCAACTCAGCACTCACTCATGAACACTCACAGCACACTGCCAAGAAATCTGGAGTGTGCTATTGGATGCAAGCCAAAAAGGTCCATGGCAACAGGTGCTCATGCATCCCCTGCCATATAAAGTGGGGTGACCAGCCATGCCAGCAGACTGGCCCGCCACTCATAGGTACTGTGGGTGGGGAACACGGCCTTTGCAAGTCACAGGGACTGGCCACAAGTGCTGGGAAGCTCAGGTTCCACAGTGCTCATGCCAGGGCATGTCCGTGTCAAAGGCCAGCTGGCACAGATATTCATTTCAGCCCTACATATAATCCTGGGACTTCACATAACATTTGGAACTGCAACCCTATCTGCAGATGATATGGCCCCACTTGGGAGTCTTGACCTACAGTTTGGGAACTTGTATCCATCCAAGAACGGGGAAACTACCTCCATCCCAACATTGCAAGGCAGATCGTGGTTATACTGAGTGTGCTCTGTCCCAGACCCGTCTCTCCACACAGAGCACTCTGCAGGATAGTGTAGTGACACTGACAATGCTTCGTGCAGACGGGGCCCCAGGCTGGAGATAGGTCATGATCTGTGGCAGGGGGAGTGCAAGGCGGTTGCTGCATTAGCCACATTGGGAGCCACCTGTCAGAATCTCTCCCCTCTCACTCCATCTGAGTAGCTGCTTTGCAGCTGTGCCATTCCGTGACCACAGGCACCCTCACCCCAAGCCTTGCTTGCTTAAAAACACCCATAGGCTGTTTTTACATGGACGCCCACCCCCACCCCCCTGCCCCCATTCGGGTGGCTGTGCGGCGGGGGGGCAGTCTGTGGGTGGGTGGATGGATGGATGGGTGTGCAGCGGGTGTGCTCCCGTGTAAATGCCACAGGTAGTGGGTGTTTGTGTGTGCGCGCTCCTGCTGCACACCCACCAACACCCACCGCCACCCACGGAGTCCTCCGACAGAACGGATGATGCGCCATGGGTGGAGGTGGGTGTGAGTAGGTGGAGGTGGGTGGCTGTCTGTGTAAACGGGCACTCACCCACCGTGCCAAAACACAACACCCCACCCCCGTCCATGTAAAAAAGGCCCTAGTTGTTCACTGAATCATGCCCTTCAAGTACTCATCTCAGTTGCTTGCAAAGCTCAGTTGGTTGAGAGGGTGATGGGTAGAGTAACTTTCTCCCACCCAAAGTCTTCTCTCAGTGAAAGATGACATGGAAGGATGACCATTTTCACACAGACACTCTAACACTGATAAAGTGGGTGTTAAATTGTATTATACATGTTGCAGGGCTGAAGGTGTGCTCTATGGGTGCCCTGCGGCATGTATAATAAAATATAACACCCATTTTATCAGTGTTAGAGTGTCTGTGTGAAATGGGCCTATGTCATTGGTTTCTCCCAGAATCAACAAACTATAGAAAGCAGAGTCAAGTATCATACTAAAATGGTAGGTATAATGTTCAAGTTATCATGGATAATTGAATAGCCCAATTAATATCCACTTCATTTTGTCTTTGGTTACATACAAAAAGGCTTTTCAGTGTTATATTCAGTCTAAGTGTGTGGCTATGTGGTGTATATTGCAAGATAAGCTTTGGTGTGCTGTGATTTATTTTTTTTTGCTAAAGCACAGGGGGTAGCCATTAAGCCAAAAGGGAGAAGGGGGGTGGGTGGGATTGAGACCACTGTCATAGAAGGTGGTCTCAAGCATTGTCAACAGAAGTGATCCCCAAACATTTGCCTGCCTGTCCCCATTTTGAGATTTGTGTATAGTTAGAGCTGAAATGAATAGCTAATTTTCTAAATGCTGCCTAATCTGCAGTATACAGCAGATAGTCCTGTGGCAAACGGCAGGGTTATTTGCATGCCAGCAGGCCTGACAAGATGGGGGGGTCAGGGGGGGGACAAAATCCAGGGGATTGAGGCTGTTAAATAACTTATTCTAATCACGCTATGTGTTTTGTTTGCTTATAACATTTGGGGTAGGGCCTGGATGGTGTGTAGGGATGAGATGGGGAGTGGGGGGCCCGAATAGAACGTTTTCCCAGGGGTCATGGTGGCTCTTGGCAGCCCCACATGCCAGTGGATTAGCAGGTAGGCAGAACATCAGTTTGAGGGGTGAGGTGCCATGGATGAGGGCAGAGGGACCTGCATTCACACAGGCCCCTTGAGACCAGCATGTGTGTCCAAGGGTGATTTCAGACGTTACGGCCGCCGGGATTGACCGCGGGCCGTGGTGTGGTTCGGACCATGGGCAGGGGCGAAGGGGGGGGAGAACAGACATTCCCCCCTTCACCCCCGACCATGGGGAACGAGACACCACAGCCCGCGGTCAATCCCGGCAGCCGTAACGTCTGTTGTGCAACCCCACCGTGGAGGGGGCGGGGCCGTGCAGTGTTGCGTGCGGCTGCATGGCCCCGCCCCCTGTGCGCCACTGTCGGCCCGCCCCATAGTGCGACGGGCAGGAAGTGCAGCCTATCCGGCCGCACCGCCCGCCCAGGACCGGGAATGCGAACCCCGACCGTGGTGAAGGGTGAGTCAACAGACGTGACGAACCCTTCACCACGGTCGTGGTGGCCATTCACCACACTTCTGGACCCGCATCCTTGGGTCCAGAAGTGTGGTGAATGCAAACGTGTTCCACGTTTGACTGTGGTGAACATCTGGCAGGTAGCAAACAGACGTTCACCACAGTCAAATGCGGCCCGCATTTGACTGTGGTCGTGGCAGGGTGAATATTCACCCCGTCACGTCTGAAATCACCCCCAATGGCTGGCTCGGGCCACAACAGGCCTAGGTCAGTCCCAGGATGTAAAAATCTGCCACCCTCTGCCATCCATACTGGTAAGCCCCCCTTTTTCCATGCCCCCCATTCTCTCCCAACTGCAGTGTTTCCACTGATTTCTCTCCATGCTCCCTGCTCTCAATATCTGCGCTGATGTTACTCAGATGGGTTTGTAATATCGGAGCTGCCTAGACAATTCGGATAGCACAAATCCGCATAGATACTCATTTCAGCCCTACATTAGGGCTGTGTATTTTGTTTTTGTAATTATAATTATGAAAATGAAATCAGCCATTTTGTTATTGTAATTATAATTATGAAAACAAATTTAATAATTCTGAAATATTAACGAAATTTCAGAATTCCTAATTATTTTGTTTTTTCTGGCTGTGGGACACATATATTAGGCTGGAACTTTTGTGTTTTTTGTCCAATTTTAATGAAAGGTGGATAGAATGTGCCCATGGGGAAAAGCCTGCCAAATTCCAGAAGGATTGGATTAGGGTCCAGATTTTATAAGCATTATTTTGTGGTTTGCACACACATTTCCAGCTCTAGAAACTCTGTTGTACATCCAATATGGACTAAATTTATACTCAGTATACCTCACCAAAAGGATCATCCCTGACAAATTTCAGAAAGATTGGACAAAGGGACCCATTTTATAAGCCACTGAAGATATGTAATTTTAACAGAAGTCGTGCAAAGGCTGAAAATTTTGGGACAAAATTTTGGGACAAAAACAAAAATTTCAGGACATAAGAGGGACTTCAGGCAGCAAGGCAGAGGGAAAGGGGAAGCATCCAAGCAATCGGGAGACATGATTGACACATCCAGGCTGGCAAACTGGCATCCCAAACACACCCTGCAGCACTGCGACAGAGGAGTAAGAGAATCTCTTATTGTCTCTTTCCTAAGCAGATGCTTCCAACTTCCTAGTAACAAGCAGGGGGCATTGGGGTGGGAACAGCACAGAATGAGGATACATAATTTACATTTCTTCTGGCCAATTGGCATCACAAACACATCTTGTACCACTGTGACAAACGTAAGAGAATCTCTGGCATAGGCTCATTCTCTGAAGATGCTTCCCAGGCTTCCAGTTTGCCAGTACCCAATCACTGCAATCAGGAAGGCATGGGGGTAGGCACTGGAGAGCAAATATAAGCTTCTATCAAGTTGCACAGCCCCCACAATGGCTAGATATTGCGTGGCTTGTAGGCTGGCTCAGTGGTCTGTGTGTGTGACTGACTGTGATGTAATCTTCAGCCTCACTGCAAGTGCTCAAAAAAGCAGAACTCTGCACCTATTCTCCCCCATCTATGCCCCACAGACTTTGGGGTGCCAATGACTGAAGCCTGTGCCAGTGTCAGTGCCTCTGGCTCCTGCTCCTCCTCTGCTCTGCCCACCTCCTTCTGTCTTCTTCACTCTCTATACAAATGCTCCAAAAAGCAGATGTCTGCATCTAGTAAAACCTCTATAGTTTAAACAGAAGCAACACCTGGAAGTGATTTAAGGAAATTTACAAATTCTGTTAAAAGTATGAAACTGATATTGCTTATAAAATTTGGAACCTTTATCCAATCCTTCTGAAATTTGCATGGATGCTCCCTTGAGTTCATTCAAACCAGACGGAAAACAAAGACGCTACACCTGAAAACATATGTACAAGCCATGAAATTGAAATGATTAAATGCTCTTCACAACCTCGCTCCCCCCTACCTCTCTGCACTTATTGCCCTCCATACTCCAGCCCGTGCACTTCGCTCCTCCTTTGTCCCTTCTCTCACCCTTCCACACCTTCCCTGCTCCCCTAAGCGCCTTCGTCCCTTCTCACTTGCTGCCCCCCATGCCTGGAATTCCCTCCCTGTCAACATCCGCCTTGCCCCCACCCTCCATACCTTCAAATCTCTCCTTAAAACTCACCTCTTTCGCTCTGCTCTGTCTAACTCTTTATCCTGCTGAGCCACTATTCCTATACCTACGATCGGTTTACCCTTATCCTTGCAACATGGACCTGCCTGCTGTCATTCTCATCGTAACCAAGCCAAGTACGTGCACTTGAGACCTAGCATCTTCATGAATGTTAGACCCCTTGTCTCTCCCTCTGTTCCCCTTCCTAAGTCTCTCCCCCAGCTCCTGTCTCTCAGATTGTAAGCCCTAGGGGCAGGGACCGTGTCTATTTTATTACTTTGTAAAGTGCCATGTACACTGCTGGCGCTATATAAATGTTTGTTAATAATAATAATAATAATAATAATAATAATAAATTGCTAATAAAATCAGTACCCTTTATCCAATCTTCATGAAAGTTGGCAAGGATTATCCCTTTCAGGATGGGTACAATGAGTACAGATTTCACCCAAATTTTATGGTAAACAAAGATGTTACAGCTACAAATGTGTGTGTAAACTACAAACCTTCAAGTGCTTGCAGAATTGGGACCCTTTATCCAAACCTTATTAAATTTGGCAGAGATGATCCCCTGGATGAGGGGTACAGTCAGTCTAAATTGCAAGCAAATCTGATAAAAATGAAGAAGTTACATCCAGAAATCAATTTTTCCACAGAAATCAATGGGGGGGAAACAAAATTCAAGCACAAAAACATAATTATATAATAACAAAATTACAAATTCTGAAACAAAATAATTACAAAATAATTATGAAATTAAGAATTCAGTAATGGGTCCCTGTTACACACCCCTACCCTACATATATTCCTGGGACTTCACATAACCATTGAAACTGCAATCCTATCTGCAGATGATATGGCCCCACTTAGAATATTGACCTAGTTTGGAAACCTCTATCCAAGAATGGGAAAACTTCCTACATCTCACCCTTGCAGGGCAGATCGTGGCTGTACTGTGAGTGCGCTACACTCCCACAGAGCACTCTGCAGGGTAGGGTAGTGATACTGGCAATGCTTTGTGCAGGTGAGGCTGAAGTTAGGATGAAACAAGCGACAAAATGATTCTCATTTGTTTCAATTAATCTCATCACTTTTAAGACACAGTCCAGAAATCATTTACCCTGGTGTAGTCCCACTAGTGCTACTACTACTAATAATAATAATATCATGTCTATAGCACTACTAGTCATATGCACTGTAGTCGTAAAACAATTGAACCATTTTGGAGTAGGAAGGCTAAGGACTGCAGCCTTAATTCTTCCTGATTTAACTATACATTTCCACTAACTTTTTACATTGGTATGTGCCCACAGGAAGACACATGCAGTACGTAGACACTTTATTAGCGCTCTGCAAATCTGATTTAAAGGAGCTTGTAAATAAATACTGAATAATATCCAACTATTAAACCTGTTTTTGTTGTTGTCACAGTTGCACTCCTAAATCTTAAACCAGGGGTTCCACAAATTTTTGCCTTGATGACTCCATTTTGAGATTTAAACATAACCCCATGACTCCAGGCATGCAAAGTCAAATATGAATCAGGATTGTGTCCCCACATGCAGCTGTCATGACCTTAATTGGGATTCAGACCCACAATCTGGGAACCTTTATTCCAAGCTCTTTGCTGCATCTCTGCTCTCTGTGTGTGTAGAATTTTGTTTGTCTTCCACCAAGTTGCACTAAAGACCCTGCAGCCAGACATGCTTGTTTTTATTTTCCCTCCTATCGCTTTCAGTCGTGCTTTCACCTAACCTTCATAGTCAGAAACTCTATTACTTTCAATCCTATTAAAACACATTTCATGTATTTTTCAGACAGCGTTATTGGCTGCAAGATTAATATGCATCTCTAGTTCCAGAGGTCGCATTGGCTCTTTACAATGGAATGCGTTCTCTTTTGGTCTTTCATATCTATCTTGTACGACATTTAACCTGGAACAAGCAAAGTGTCTGGGGGAAAGGAGGCAACATGCTACAAGGCTTTAGCTACATATTATTGGGGTGGATGAAAATTCATTTCGGTTTATTTTCATTTTGTTTCCCAAAGTTAACAGATTTAAATATGGATTTGTATTCCAGATCTGTATCTAAATCAATTAAAAATAATTTTTAATTTTTTAAAAAATGACTGTGCATGTACAAAACAGTTGCCAGACCATTCTGCACATGCGCAGCAGCCATTTTGTTCATGCGCAGAACAGCTGCCCTTTGCATAAAGAATGGTCCAAGCAGAATGTGCCATTTTGCGCATGAACAGTAATGTTTTAAATTATTATTTTTATTTTAGAACCTAACCAAAACATGTCTATTTAATTAAACTTTGTTCTTGCACCGTTCTGGTTGGGATTAATCTGTAACAGCCCATTCTGTACAGTTACGCATTTAATCCGAATCAAAATTCCCACCCTGAATATATTAGCACAACCCTACCCTTCCAAAGCAGCCTTTTTATTTTTTTTCTGCATGTAAGATTATTAATAATGTTAGGGTGGCTGTATAATAGTGCATGTGCAAAGCATTAAAAAGAGGATATGAATCACAAATAGTGGTTGGCAAAAAAAATACTAAAATAACAACAATTATTTTGGAAAAGTAGCAACCAGAAAAACAATTGCTTTCAGTTATTTGAGTTTTGATATCCTCTGCAATTTTCTCATATTTCACAAGACACTGCGTATCCTCTATTTGTCAAAAAGCAAATGAAAAACCGTTTTGTACTGTGTTGCAAGTGACAACACTAATAATAAAATAAATACTTATGTTTTGCAAATGTTCTTTGTCTCGAGATACGGGACAGGGAAGACTTTTACGTACATGTTATTTCTCTCTCTCTCTCATTGCGTGATCTATGCATATCCCACATACCCATGCAACACAGCAAAATGCTGCAGATGAGGACTAGAGAGTCGGTGTGTTCTGACACAATATGCTTGAATGTTCCCTGTCTTACTGCAATGACCCAATGATCGTTGTGCCAAATGTTCAAGTCCCAGCTGTGGATTTAAACTCAATCTCGTTTCGAATTTTCATTCCGCCGGCACAAGGAGTCATTCTTCACTGCACTGCTCAAGCCAAAGAACAGGCTGCTGACTAGGAGGCAGGCGCTGATAAGCAGTAGCTATAAGAGAACTTGTAATTGCACAAGCTCTTCCTCCCCCTCCCCAACTGGCATTACTACAAATGAGCATCATTGAAAATTCTTGTGAGTCTTAAAAGAGAAGATAACCTCCTGCAAACCTGTAAATTTAACACTGTGCCTGAATTAACAAACCAGACAGAAAGCACTTTAACTCCTTCACTTCTCAATACAATTAGATGCCTTTTGTAAAAAAAATATTAAAAAAAAAATCAGAAAGCCTTTCTAAAACGAATACAAGTTTTGGAGGATGTTCCAAATATGCACAGACTCAACATTAATGTCCTGACACACTAGCCAGACCAACCTGCTACACTCAGATGAGTCTTATTAACTCCTTGAGTCCTGTCTCACTGCCTGATTGCCCCAGCTTCCCAGCAGCCCCTAAATGAGAGCAGCAGGCTGCAGGCTAGTCAGTATGTTTAGACTGCTGGGGCAGGGGTAGTACCAACCCCTGCCCATGCTCCAGGTACTCCTCCCCTTGTTCTGCTTAATTTCAATTTCCCTGGGAGGCTGCAGGCCCATGTGTCAATTTCACTGCAAGGCTGCAGGCTTGTCAATTTTGCTTCCCATACAATAGTGCACCAAAGCTTTTTGCAACATGGTTGAAGCCGCTAAACTTGAGCTCTGGAGTCTGGCTGAGAAAGCTGGCCCTGGTGTAGATGGAACAAGCCTGAGCACAGGAATTGTGCTCACTATTTATGCTTGTACCATGTGGGCTCCCTCTGGTGGTCAGAGGTCACAGGGTTGCAGCATGCGCACAGAGAGGCAGAGAGAACATGGAGCAGCTTCAACACGTGGTCAAACTGCTTGCAAAGGGATGATATCAGGAATACTACCTTAGGGCACATTTTCCCTGTGGGTATTATAACATGTAGATCCACCCAGAATGCTTGCGCTGCTGTGGCAGCATCAGCCCCTGCCATGCTCTGCATACTCCTTCCTTGGTTCTCCTGCTTATCCTGGGCCTGGTTCTCTTAGCCAGCTCCTCATTCCTTTCTATTGTGTGTCTCATCTGGAATCTGTGACCGCCCCTCAGCCCGGGCTCTCTGCCGATCCTGACCTCTGTGCTTCTCTTGTCCATACCTCACCTAGACTTTGCCTGGAATCTGGACTCTCCAACTTGGCTCTGACCAGAATTCTGATTCCACGCTCTGCTTATCACACATGCTTTTGTTTTTTCCTTTCGCAATTTGCAATTTGTCCTTTGTCTGCTGACACAGACTGTGGGTAATTTCAGACGTGACAGGCCGTTTGGCCCGCCACACTGAACACTGGATCAGGATCCATCTCAGATCCCGGTCCGCGATCAAGCCAGCCGTCCTTTAAACATTCCCGACCTGATCCCTACCAGGGTTTGGGAAGGGGGCGGAGCCACGTGGGGAGGGGGTGGGGCTGCACGGCATGACGTGCGGCCACTCAGCCCTACCCCCCCCGAGCTCCCTCAGCCGCCCACCCGTGGGGAGACAGATGGGATGGCGGAGTGGCCAATCAGGCCGCTGCGCCCGACCCCGTCCTGCGGTTGGGGCCTGATTCCGGGACGGGACTGGCAAGCAGACGTGCAGTGCCACCATTGCCAGCCCTGTCCCGGATCGTGGCCCATCTAACCACGGTTCTGGACCTCCGGCTGGCCGGAGGTCCAGAACCGTGGTTAGCTTTGATCCCCGCCAGAAATTCACCATGGTGAACATCTGCCGGGGATCAAACAAACAGACGTTACCGCAATCGCTGCCACCACAGGGAATCCACTGGGATTCTCTGTGGTGAGCAGCGATTTCGTAACATCTGAAATTACCCTGCGTTGGTTTTAGCCTCCTGACCCCAGATCTTGTCCTGCCACTGTATCCCAGTTTGCAGTGGTCTAATGTTGGGCTATATTTTGGGGGAGAGGTGGTGCCTTTCAGCCTCATGGTCTCCATCCTCCATCCATTAAGGTCTATGGCATTTGGGTTATTGACTTTACTGGGTGAAAGAGTGCATACTTAACGTCCTGTTTATAAAAAGAAAAATTAAAACTCTCTCAGCAGAGATACCAAAAGGTCTTGCCCTACAGATATGCTTTCCACACTCCTTTGTGAAGTCCCAGTGAGACAGCTTCTCTTCACCCCAAAGCCTTCTGTCCTTCATATTAAATAATTCAATTAGCCAATTAAAGAACTGGGTGGTTGGGTTTTGGGTTTTTTGTTTTTTTTCTCCAGATATCTTTCCTCTATTCCCTTTCCTCTCCCAGAACCCCCGTTGAAGCAGAACTGTTAGAAGTTGTTTCTCTAGGGCTCAAATGCTGTATAGGAAGAAGGAAATGGGGGATAGGACCCTATCCATCACCCTTCTATTATTCTGTCTGTGCCATTTTGTCTTTCTTATTTGGTTCCCTGAGTGTGGACAGCACTGATCCCATACTGACTCTCTGCAAGGGTTCAGATCCTGCACTGGCTGCTGGGTAGGTCTGACCACCCCTGCTACAATTAATAGTGTTAACTCTCCAAGACACTTGTGCTTGAACACTTTTAAGATCAGACTCATTAACATCAACAATTACTGTCTCTATCCATTCCAAAACTCACCTTTCACGGGCTGCAATTGTCAAACTTCTTAATCTGGAGTAACCCTACTGAAACTAGTGAGCCTACTCTGTAGTAAGTGATTTGAAGATTATGGCCAGGATATCTGTTTTTGTGCTAAAGCAGTTCACACAATTTAAACAAGCTTTGACAAGCAAAATTCCTACCATCTCCTCAGGCCTGTTTCAATATTCTGGGTTCAGCCAAACTCCCATTGATTTCAATGGGAGGTCTCTGAATCAGGGCTGTGGGACTGAGACTAAATTCTTATTCATCACACTGATAAAGGATTAGCTGACCCACTAAAGCTAGCAGTCCATCTGCTTTGTCACCTAATCCTAATGTCCTGGAGATACCGGCTTTCCTATTGTTCCGCTAAGCACTCTATGCCAGCTCTGTTCTTAGCTGACACCGCCAAATATGCCAAACCCCTCAAAATTCTCTGTGGTGGATTTGTGACACTGAATACAGCCTTTCAGGGATTATGACTATTTAAAGCACAGTTAGGTTAGGAAATTACAGTGTTTTTTGGTGTTTCTAATTGCCCTAGATTGTTTTATCAGTGAATGTCTAGTACCGAATAATACAAATGTGCTGAAAATGATTTGCTGGTTTGCTCTCTTCCATTCCCCCTCTCCTGAGTTAATGTCACACTGTGGAATGAGATGCTTTAAAGCAGTGGCTCTCAACCTTCTGTGGGAAAGACCCACCCGTTTTTATTTATTTTATCTTATTTTTGAAAAAAATATCCAGTACCCACTGGAATAAAGCCAGGGTCCACCTGAACTGGGTGCAAAGGAATGGCAGGGAGCTGAGGGATCTGTAGGTTGCATTCCGGGCTGGTACTGGGAGAGCAGCCATTGCTCAGCCCAGATGCAGCAGGCTGTGCAGGGTCAAGACAGATAATAAAGGCACCCAGCTCCCCTCCTGGAGCCTCAGCTGGAGCTCAAGCTCCTGGGAGTGTTTGCCTGAGCAATAGAGCTTTGTCCAATGCCTCTCCATACCCACTGGAGCCTCTGCCACTGATCTTGCCTGTGAGAACCATCTATGGCGGTTTTTGCACAGACCCCTCCCCCTCCCCTTCCTCGCTGGGTGTGCGGGCGGGTGTGCGGTGAGGGATCCGTGCATACAGTGGCAAGTGGGGGGGAGGGGAGTCCACCTGTGGAAACACCATGGGCAGTGGGTACCTGCACATGCATCTCCACCCATCACCCACCCACAGAGCCATCCCAAAAAAATAGAGAAGGCTCCGTGGTTGCAGGTAGGTGGAAAGATGATTTTATAACGTATATTTACAAATTGGATTTGAGCATACCTTTCCTAAAACAAATATCTGAGTTTGAAACAGTTTGGCCAAGCATTTGGTAGGCAGGGATAAGGACTGGATGGGTGGTGTTTAAGTGGTTAGCGTGGGGTTTTAGAGGGATTTTTATAAGTTGTAAGATTTAAGGGAAGGGTGAGGTATAAATCGGAATGAAAAAATAAATAATTTCATTGCTCCCATGAAATTTGCCGAACTCATTACTTTGGCATTTTGTTTATTCGTTGTTCAGGGATTCATTTCTTCATTGTTTGCCATTTCCGCTCTTCGGGTACTTTGATACATCATTAGGCATGAGTTAACAAATCAGCAGCTTTCAAATTAAAAAAAATAACTGTTGAAAAAAATTGAATGAACACTGAATGAGTAAAGAGATCAATAAAGAGAAAAAATGGACAACAGACAAAGAAATTGGAAAACAAACTTCTCATATCTAGATGGCAAATTCTGTTGGAATCCAGACATTCTAATTCAAAATTTCCATCAAATAGTCACCTTTGCTTTGAAACAGATGTAAGAGCAGAATACACATCCTTCAAATCTGCCTTTTGGGATGAATCCAAGAAGCTGAGAGAACAAACTAAGAAAATCACTTCCTGCCATTGGGTCCCTGAAAAACTCTGGCTAAATGAACTGATGTAATCTCAGCATAGGATTTACAGTCGGCAATGACAAGAGAATTCTGACCACTCCAAGTATCTTGAAGAAAGAGAAGGATATGGAGAGGAACATTCTACTGTTTGCAAACAGCAGAAATCAGAGATTATTGATAAGGCGTCGCCAAAGTAATGCCTCATTGCAACAGTTCTGGCTCTGCCTAACTGAATCATCTGGATTCTATGTGACCAAAAACAAATCAAGTCTAGTTTAATCCAAACGGATAGTAAAAGACAGATAAGAAAATAGAATAGATGGCTAAAAAAAGAACACTCCAGTACATCTCTCTCTGCTGATAGAATCTGTGGGTGGATTGCTGCAATTTTGCCTCATGTGACCACTATCTTGCTATGGAATATATATAAAAAAAGAAACCACTGGTGGTTCCATTGTCCGAATCACTGATGCTTCAGCTGTCACTGAGTAACCTGGCTCAGATTACACTTCAGGATTTCTGTTGCCAATGCCTGGTTAGCCATGGAAGAGTCCATTCCCCAAACCAATACGGACAGTGACTGCCTGAGGCCACACTACTTCTGGGGTATCTTTACTCATGGCATTAGCATTAGTCTAGTGTTGAAAGGATTTGTGGGTTGTGCATTCATGGATATTAGCATTTGGGGATAGACCTCCCAATATCAGGATGCTGTCCCTAACCAAATTGGATGTTCACGTGTCCTCCTCCCCCCTCCCCACCCCCCCAGTCATTTGGTTCTTTGGTTCTTCAGCTATCCAGATATTTGGTTATTCATTTGTTTGGTTGCTTCATTTTCAACTACTGTGTATTTGCAAATAGCTGAAATGAAATAACCGAACAACCAAATATCCAAACATTTGTGCAACTGAATAACAACAACAAAACACAACCCCAAAACTTGAAATGCTTATTTGATGAAGATGGACCTGAAGAGCAGCTATGTTTCGGCAGATACAGTTCAAACAGGGTGAGGGACTGAGTGGACAGATATTTTATTCACCACAGATAATAATTTCACCACTATATTAGCTACTTGGGCTTGGCTAGGTGTCTAATCTGTGCCAATCACACCTCAAAGAGCTAGAACAATTGACCAAGTTCATTTATTTCATTTTGTAGCCTGCCATTCCCTGTGGGCTCATAGTGGATTGTTACATCAAAAAGATATACATATAAAATACGAAGATAAAGCCATAAAGTGCAGTATAAAACTATATAAATATATACAATACCTATAAAACAATATCTCAATATTTTATTGGTCACAGATAGGGCAGGTCAGCTCACAGAAGCTTGAGTCTCTCCCAGTGTCAGGCAACATCTGCTGTGGGCACATTGTGAGAGTGCTCCAGCTGTAATCAATCAGCTGTATGGTGGCCAGATGGATTTGCAGAACCTGGAGCACCTTTAGGCCTTTCTAGTCCAGCCTCTGCTTATGCCTGGCTGGGGACAAAACAGGTTCTTTCTACTATAGCCCGACCAGGGGGTATTGCCACATGCAAGTGTGTGTAACAGGGTGTGTGGTCTCACTGGGGTAAGTTCCTGCAGGATCAGGCCCCGGGCCACTATCTCTAGGGAATTAGCAATCAGTCACTTCTTATCAGGAATCAGTCTCTTATTCTCTATACACAGTGGGGGAAATCCAGTGCCCTGCGTGTGTCACCGACTATATGCCTGCATGGGCAGAATATGTGTGCTGCAAGTGTGCACATGCGCCGCACACGCAACACAGCCTCACACAGCAAAGGTGCAACCCGGGCTGACCTAACTCCCCAAGCCCACACACACCATGGCCCAGGGAATGAAGCAGGCACAGCAGGACTGCCTCACCCCCCGGGTGCTGGATCGACCACTGTGGTCGTCCGGGGGTGCCCTGCGCAAGGTCTCCCGAGTTTTCCGGGGGGAGGGGGGTCACGCAGGAGAGGGCATTCTCTGTGGCCACACCACGGCTATGGAACTCCCTTCCAGTGAGGGTGCGGTTGGCCCTGGACCTCCCCCATTTTTGGAAAAGTTCTAAGACCTGGCTGTTCCACCAGGCATTTGGTGGGGGAGAGGGGTGAAAGGGTGGGGTGGGGATGGTGGTGCTAAATGTCGCCCTCCTTTTTGTAGTTTTAAAACATGTTTTATATTGAATTTTATTTGTGTTTTTTATATTGTAAGCCACCCCGGGCTGCCTGATGGCAGGAGGGGTGGGGTATTAAATTGAAAAATAATATAAACATAAATAAAAATCCCCCAGTGTGTGGGGATTCGGGGGTCAGGTCAGTCTAGGTTGCTGCATGTAGCGTGCATGTTCTGCCTGTGTACTACACACAAGGGCTGCACATGCAGGCCACTGGATTGCCCCACTCCACCATCTATGCCCTAGATTGGCTCATCCCCCTGGGCATACACAATTCCCAATGATAAAGTCTCTTGGCATGTTAACACTCAGTTTCCCACAGCCTGCCACTAACACCAGGAAACAGCCCTCCAGAAACGCCATTCTTAACAACCCGGTTAGGCAGCAGCTCGGCAGCTGCTATTCACAGATTCGGTGACGTTGGGCCTGACACAGTTCCCGTTGAGCCCAGCAGCTACTTGGCCTTTGCCACATACCCCGAGTCCAAGTGAGTTTTCTCAGTCTTCTCAGGTCTCACCATGTTAAGGACTATGGCTAGCATTGACTGCCATGTCCTGTGTAAGCAAGTACAGCCCAGGGCCCAGGCTTCTCCAACCTGATCTGCCTGGTTCACCACTCTGGACGGAGCTCCTCAGGAAACCAGCTCTCAGCCAGAGTTCCTTCTTGGCCTGCAGCCAGACACAGATTAGGCTCCTCCTGAGACTAGCTCTCCGCAGAACTCCTCCCTTGTCTTCAGCCAAACCAAGTATGTCTCTCCTCTTGCTTCTGCTTCTTTTATATGCACAGAGTGGGTGTGGCTAGCCCTCCAGATTCTTAAAGGGCTAGAACCCTTTCCCACTCTTTACTCTGTATTCAGCTTAGTATTAGGGCTGTAGCGGAATATCGCAGCGGTAGCTATTTCCGGCGGAAACAGTGTTTCCGCAATTAGTGGAACGGCATGGCAGAGGCTTTCATTCCGCGGTTTCATTCCGCGGTTCCGCTTATTTAATTCCGCAACTTAGTGGAATCCTGGAAACATGACATTTTCGCTATTTTCGCAATTCCGCCAGCGCCAAAAAATAGCGGAATAGCGGTTTTCCGCGATTTCCACAATTTTTCCGCAATTCCGCGATTTGCAGAATTACGGCGGAATTAGCGGAATATCCGCAGAAAAGTCACGGTGTGGCTTGGCAGTTCCGAAATGGCAGAACGGAATCGCGGCGCGGTAAAAGCTGCTGCCGCATCAGCCCTACTTAGTATTCAGTTCAGGCTTACCCCATTCTCCTGGGCTGGCTCAGCAAAGACCATACCCAGTCCTCAGTCTGACATAATCTCTACAGGGCTGTCTCAGTCATGCCCATACCCAGCCTTCAGGCTGGCATTCTCAACTATCTTAATGGGGCAGCAGCCTTGCCACAGTGTGATACTCTGACTATGGAGTTTCATACAAGTTGTATGAAGTGGCTATGCCAACCTGAGCAAGTGACTGCAACACACCAGCACAGAAGGCATATAAGTAGACAGATGGAGGGCTCCCAAAGTAAGCCTCAGAACGTGGGCAGCTAAGAGGTAGATTGCAATCTACTGGTAGATCCCAAGCTAGTCTCCAGTCAATCACAGCGTGGAGAGGGGGACCAGCCTCTCCGAGATCATCTCTGTGGAGGAGAGTGGGACTTGTGCCTTGCCCTGGGGCATGTCTCCAGGGAGGAGATTGGCTAGGAGAGCTCCTCCGGTTCAATGACGGGGGTCTCCAAAAGGAGAGTGCTCCTCTTCACTTCTGTACCCAAGGTGCCCTAGAGTTGGGAACCAGCAGGAGGGATCCTGGCCTAGAGCGCTGGAGCTACTGGGAGGAGTCCTGGCAGATTTCCCAAGATTGATACTTTGTTCAAGTGAACTATGTACACCATACGTCTGGCTATCCCTGTCATAAAATGACTGGACCAGATATCGGTTCCAGAGGTTAACAGAGGCCCTTTTCACACAGGCACCCACAGAGCACACCTGCAGCCATGCAACATATATAATAAAATGTAACACACATTTTATCATAGTTAGAGTGTCTGTGTGAAAAGGGCCTCTGTTAACCTCTGGAACCAATACCTGGCCCAGTCATTTTACGGCAGAGTTAGCCAGACGTACGGTGCACATCGTTCACTTGAACCCATTTTATCAGTGTTAGGGGGTGATTTCAGACGTTATGTTTTCGGCATTCACCACAGTCAAGCTCAGTCAAACACAGGCGGTGGTGAAAGAGCCGTGCACATCTGTTTGCTCGCATCTAGATGTTCACCACAGTCAAATGCAGCCCGGGGTGAATCTAACCACGCTTCGTGAGGTCGGGATGGGAGGAGGTCCAGAAGTGTGGTGAATGTTCACCATGGCAGGGGTGAAAGAAATGTAACGTCTGAAGGGAAACTCCCAGCCGTGGTGAAAGGAAATGACCACGGGCTGTGGTGACGGCACGCAGCGTTGCTGCCAGGCAACCAACAACAAGCAGCACAAGGAGGGAGATTTAAAGGGCAGGCAGCAGCAGGGGAACGTGGTGGAGAAGTCGATGGAGAGGTGAAAAACGTGTGGAGGATGGAGTGAGAGGGTGAGGAGGAGGCACAGCAGCAGCAGCAGCAGGGGGAACCCCGGAAGAAGGTAGTGGGTGCAGCCGGGAGCGGGTAGGCCGGGGAGGGGGAGCGCAGGAGGGGGGAAGGAGGGAGGGACCGCAGCCACCAGGAGCCTAACCGGCAGCCCCCATTGTACCCACAAACAGACCAGTAAGAGGGCACGCGCCCTGGAGGAACCTGAGGCCGAAGGGAGCCAAGGGACAGGCGGCGGGGAGCGTGGAGGAGGAGGAGGCAGCAGAGGGGCCGGCATCCAGGTGCCGGTACCACAGGGGGGGTCAGTGGGGGCTCCAAGAGACCCACAACCTAACTGCTATCTGGGAAACACCTGAGATGCAGGCCGAGCTGGTGATCAACGCTCGGAACGAACAGGTGTTTGCCCAGATAGCCATGGAGATGGGGGAGGCCAGATACGACCGCACACCCACACAGTGCCGGACTAAGATCAAGGAGCTCAAGATGGGCTATAAGGACATAATGGATAACAACCGGCGCTCTGGGCGGGCGACATGGGTCTCCCCCTACCTGGATGCGCTGAGCCGGGTGCTCCACCGCAAGGGTTCCATAGTCGTCCAGCGCCTGGTAGGAGGGAGCGCCTGGGAGGAGTGACCTGAGGATGAGCACACACACCCCTGCAGCCGGAGAGTCCCAGGCACGGCCGGGCTCCGGGCACGGAAGCCCCGGAGGAGCTGCCAGGGACCTCAGGCACATGCGCCTGGCACACCCCAGCCTGACCGCCGGTGAGGGCACACACTCCCCAGCTGACTCAGAGGAGGTGGAGGGTGAGGAGGAGACCGTCATCCTGCACCTCACGGCATGCCGCCCCGGGGACCAGGCAGACACCAGCGCCAGCAACCGACCGGCCTCAGAGGGAACGGACACAGAGGGAGTAGGTAGGGGCAATGCAGGGCACATGCAGGGACCCCAAAGAGACAGGGGCCACAGGGGGTGGAAGGGGATGGCAGCAAACACCACCCCTGGTCCTGGATGCTGGGAAGGGGCACAGGCAGAGGGAGCCGCACAGGGGCCAGCGGTGCCCATCCCGGGGTGAAGGAGTACCCTGAGCACGGGGACAAAAGGGGGGACAGGGGAACAGCACCCCACATGCTTAACCAACCCCTTTATCACCCTACAGAGCCACACCGGGCACGGGAGGGCCGCGGCCGGAGGCCACCGGCCCAGAGGATGCAGGAGCACCGAGCCCAGGTGCGCAGGCGCTGGGAGGACCGAGCGTAGGAGCTGGTCACCACTAGCATGAGGCAGACCGAGGAAATGATGGAAGCTGTCCATCAGCTGGAGGACGGGACCACGAGGGGCCTGCAACAGGTGGAGGGGAGGGACTGGGCACTGTTGGCAGAGATGCGGAAGGACCGGCGACTGATGAAGTGGGACATGAACTGCCAATTGGAGGCACTCCAGGCCCACTTTGACTGGCAGGACCGCCAGTCTGAGGAGCTTGGCTGTAAACTGGACCGCTCTCTGGAGCAGGACACGTCCCTACTTCTGCAGGCCGCGGCCTTGAGTGCCTTCATACTAGCAGCAGCCCCACCGGGTGCCATGCCAGCGCCCAGACCTGTGTCCCCTCCACCCACCCACCCGGCTGTACCACAGGCCCTGCCGGCGCCGCAACCCCTGCTGCCCCAACAGCACCTGGGACCGCAGATCCAGGGACCTGTGCCCCCACAGCTCAGACGCCAGCAACCGGGCTGCTGGGCCCCGATACGGCCGCAGGCGGCACAGGGGGGCGGGGGCCCCCTGGGGATGGCTTAGGGGCAGCAGGGGATGGGGTGGGGAGGGGGCATCTGGGATCACTGAGGGGGTGGGAGGGGGGAAGGGCACGGGGGCGCATGGGTGTACTGGGGTCTGGGGCGGGGATGGGGGAGCACAATAAATGGTAATAGCACACCTAACCGTGCCTGAGTGCTTTCTTTCCTACAGGTGCATACCCCCTCCCGACCTCACGGACATCCAGCACCAGGCACGACTCTGTTTTGTGTCCCACCCCAAGGTACCGGCTATGGTCCGACATCGGGGGTACCCTGAGCAGGCCCCCGGTTGGCCCTGGGCGGTGGTGCCGCCCCTGTCACATCTGTTGGGGCCGCGCAGCTCACCACAGCCCGCGGTGACACAATTGACACCAGGGTGGGATTCACTGTGGTGAATCTCACCGTGTCATGTCGGAAATCACCGCCTGGGTGTCTGTGTGAAAAGGGCCAGAGTGGCAGAAGTCTACAGCCTAGTCACACTCTGTTAGTTTAGTAGAGTTGATTAAACTCCCTCATTTTCTGTAAAGCATTTAAGCTAAAGGGGAAAAAAACTTAATTCTGTTTTAACAGAAGGGGGGAAAGAAGCCCTTAAGATTTGTTTTAACATGAGTACAGCAAGGTGACATATAATCAAGCATTCCTTAGATTGATGTATTAAAATGCTTTCCCGCCAGCTCCTGCCCAGATTATATGAGGTATATTTTTCTCTCATTATTTCTTTTTTATTATGTTCCCATGCAGATCATTATGAACCATGCAGATCATTGTTGATGGCACATGGTAATATGAAGTCCTTTCCAGCACAGCAAACCCTTTCCTTGAGTGTATAAAAGGTCTGTTCATTAAGAAGCAGAACAGAAAACACTCTTTAGTGAAAGGGAAGGAATGGGCATTCTGATTCATCTATAATAACCAAGAGAACAGCTCTAAAAAAAGGTGGGAGACTGCAAGGAAGGCAGTGAATTGATAGTATTTGCTTCTTCTAACGGGAGGCCTCCAGTAGTCAGGCCACAGGAAAAATAAGAGAACAAAGAGACTTTAATATGAATTATTATATAAGAACAAGAAACTAGTTTATGAACCAGCTAAACTTTTCTTTGTCTCTATTTTCCGCATGGATGGCTCTCCCAGCCCGGGTGTTAACCTCAGAAGAACATTCCATCTGGTTCCAACTGTTAAAGTACCGAAGACTTCTTTTCAACAGTATCTGCTCCAAAATTGCAAAGAATTCCAACTGCTCCGGATTAGAAAACAGTAGACTGGGAAATTGCAGGAGATTGCTTTCCATAGACCCCCTGTTTACAACAGCTATGACTTGCTATGCTCATGGCCACTGCCAGGCTATGAGGGAGAAAGGAGACTCCCATTAGCCTCTGTATTGCATTGGTGGCAAAAGCTAGTCCTTTTAACATCTGAAACACCATCACCCCCACAGATACTGTCTTCCTTCCCAAATGTTTATTATGTTAGCTCAGACACTCAGCCGTCAACGACACTAAAATCTTTGCTGGATTTAATAGAAATATTATGAGCTGAGAAAATTATCCAAGCCATAATGAAATAACAAGGAAGTACTATGGGGTGGGTGGGGAAGAAAAAAACCTTTCATAATCAGATACTGCTTTTATCACATCAAATACATTAAACTTCTCTGAACTGATGTCCTTTTCATTCTAATGTACTAAATTAAATATCTGTTCCTTGTAGAATTTGATTAATCTAAACTAGATTAAAATCAAATCATGTACAAAATCAATTTCACTTAAAGTACAATAATCCAAGCCCATTGAGACCCCCGCCTAGTAATCACAATAAATGCTGACTCTCACCCCCTCCTCCCAATATTTTTTCCTTTCTTCTCTTAGCCCTTCACTGGCTGCTTAATTTTCAAATCACATTATAAATTACAACCTTGTATATCTTATTCATATCTTATTAGAAAATATTAGAAAAACTCAGCCATGGATCTGGAGGTGACACAACCTTATTCAAATATTCCTCTGGGGTTTTCAGGTCAAGCTATTTTTTTTTCTTTTTCAAATTGGAATTGGTATAAACCCTGAGGGATTTCTTGATTTAAGAAAGAACTACAAATATTTAAGCTGTCTTGGGAGGGATTATGCTGACATTGGATCGTGGGATTACCTCTTGCATAAAAGTCAGGGGATTTGGATTGGTTGGGTGTCTCGTCAGGAAATTGGGCAAAAGGGGGTTCTTACACAATGTTAATCATATATTCAATCATTCCTTACTGTAAGCACATCAAAAAGATAGCAGACAAATAAAAAACCAACCATCATTGGTTTGTAGACTTGAATGATACAAAAGTAATCCTCAAACATGCAGTGATGCTATGCCTTTACTGTCAGGAGAACAATGACAATGGGATAAATTCAGAGATACCAGGTGTCTGCATTTTCTAATAACTTCAAGATTAAAGATGAAAAGAGTACTCGCAAAAACAGATATACCTGGTTAATTTCCATTACCTGAATCGGCCCAACAACACTGGGTACCAATCGGTATCCAATTGTGACCTGATTTGGGCACCCGATGTTCCACAGTATCAACTTCCAGTCCTGACTTCTGATATCAGAATGTTGACTTCTGACATAATTTTTTTTTCTGTTCCGGAAAGTCGACTTTTGGTCCCAATATTTTTGGTTTCCATACCAATTTTTTTGTTTCCCATCCTAACTGGTAATCGGAAAATTGAAAAATCATTACCAGAAATGACCAGTTTTCCAGGTATCTGGGTTAGGTCTGAAACAACATGTGGCAATGTCCGACAATTCTGTCGGAAGCCTCCCATCCATTGCCGTTTTCCCAACACAGCAATTAGACACGACATCCCCATACTTGTTCCGAATCTTGCTGCCACTTTCCACTATTGCCTGTCGCTATTTCTCAGCAGTGGAGAAATTGTCGGAAACTGACACAAGTCTCATAAAGTGTCGGAAAATGCCATTGGAATATGTTGCTAAATTGTCCGAAAATCTGTCGGAAATGTCAGTAAAACTGTAGGAATTTTCATACTCAGAAATTGTCACTATTATCTTGAAGTGCCGCAGAATACCTGGAATTGTCGCAAAATGTCAGATACTGCTGTAAATTGATGACAAATGCCGTCGGAGAAGCAGCAAGACTGTTGAAATGTCGACAGTAAACTGCGAAACAGCAAACAACACTGCCGCTTCAGGCCTAATCTGGGTACCCAACTGGTACCTAGGAAGCCCATCAAATACTCAGTGCAAAACTCAAAAATGCAAGTATTACACACAGGTACTAAATTAAGTACCCATTTCAACTCTAGCAGATATGCCATGTTGAAGGGGCCCTCGCTCAACCCCACTCAAGCAGAACAGTATCAAATGCTGCCATACAGTAAATGCATTTGCATTTATACAGTGGATTACATTTCACTTTAACAATTAGAAAACACATTAAAATATTGTTTAAGGTTTGCAAAGATCCTGTGAAGTAGAAAGGAATTATTATAGTCCAAATTGTGGTCCACATACCACCACAGTTCATAGCAATTGGTGCAAAGCTGGTTTGTCGATTTTGCCACAGTTACATCAGAGAGGGCTGGTGATGTTCAGATCTCCAGGAGAAGAAGGGTGGTGGTGGCGGGAATTGACCTCAGTCACAACCAATACGTGAATATTACAGTCATTCCCTTCTCATTAAAATGTTAGATTGTAAGCTTTAAGGCAGGGACCGTGTCTATTTTATTCTCTGTAAAGTGCCAGGTACATCGCTGGTGCTATATAAAAGCTAATAATAATAATAATAATAATTAATAAGTACCACACTGTGTCAGACCAATGGTCCATCAAGCCCAGCATCCTGTTTCTGACAGTGGCCACCCTTGGTTGCTTCGGAGAAGTACCCAACAGGTCATAATGGAATGATCCATTCCATTCTGTTCACTCCCAGCACCTGAAGGTCAGAGCTTACGTCCCCCAACCTAATTATCTAATAGCCATTAATGGACCTACCTCCCAAGAACTTATGCAAACCATTTTCTAAACCCAGCTATGCTGCTGGCCTTGACCATATCCTCTGGAAAAAAGTCTAAAAGTTAATAGTCCACTGAGTGAAAAAAAAAAAAGTTTAAAATCTACTGCCAGTTAGTTTTATACGGTATCCTCAAGTTCTAGTACTATTTGAGAGGATAAATAACCCCTATTTACTTGCTTCATGCCACTCATCATCGTATAAACTTCTATCATATCCCCTCTCAGTGCTCTCTTCTCCAACCTGAAGAGCCCTAACCTGTCAAACCTCTCTTCGTACAAACACTGTTCCATACCCCTGATAATTTTTGTTGCCCTTCTCTGCACCTTTTCCAGTTGTACTCTCTCCTAAGCGATCAGACAACTGGGTCCCTTACCTTGGGAATTGTCCTGTGGATTCGATGGGAGGTTATTCGGACTCTGGGAGCAATCTACTGCATGGCCAGCAGGAGGCAGCACCAAGCTTTCAGCTGGGCATGCGTAGGGATGTTGCTCCCTCGCTTTCCCAGGTGTGTAAAGCTGATGGATAAGGAAGACCTGAAAGATAAGCGAAGAACAACCCAACACCCGCAACCAGTGGGAAAAACATAGGAACAACCCCGAAGGGGTAAAAAAAAAAATTTAGTTGGTAGAACAAAATAGTATGATCCCCAGGTGGGCCAAATAACCTCCCATCGAGTCCACAGAAGGACTATTTCCAGGTAAAGGACCCAACTGTCCGTTCTATGGACTCTCAGTCCGGTTATTCGGACTCTGGGAGGTAAAAAGCAGTAAAATTATTCAGCATAGGATGGGACCAATTCAAACAGTGGTAGCCAAAACACCCCGCAACACCCGCCTCCTAAAGGAAGCCTCGGCAGAATCAAAAATATCAATTTTGTAATATCTAGTAAACGTATGGGGTGTTCGCCATGTAGCAGCCCTGGAAATCTCAGACAGGGGAGCCCGGGAACGAAAAGCCCAATTCGTAGCAGCCCCTCTAGTAGAATGGGCAAGGACTCTAGGAGGGGGAGTCAATCCCGCAGCTCTATAGGCATCGGCAATGCAAGCTGATATTCAGCATGAAATAACCGTCTTGGAGGCCCCATTCCCCTTAGATCAGGGGTGATAACTGACCAAAAGCCTTGAGGTATGGTGGAAGGCTGCCATATGTTCGAAGTAGATTTTTAGGGCTTGATGGAGGTCGAGAGTGTGCCACACTCTTTCAAGGCGATGATGAGGGTGCGGGCAAAATGAAGGCAAGATCACTTCCTGAGTGAGGTGAAAAGAAGAGGCCACCTTAGGCAGGAAGGAAGGGTCTGTGCGCAAGATGACAGACTCCTTCCTGAAAGAGCACAGTGAAGGGTCCATGGAAAGGGCCCGAATCTCAGACACCCTTTTAGCGGATGTAATGGCAATAAGGAACGTAACCTTGATCGAAAGGAAGTAAAGGGACACCTCCTGGAGAGGTTCGAAAGGGAGGACCAGTTAGGGCCTTAAGCACCACATTCAGGTTCCAAGAGGGAAACCTGTGGATGACTGGGGGAAGAGATCTTGTGAGCCGCCCTCAAAAACTGTCTGATGTGAGGGTGAACAGAGAGCTAGATTCCACTACAGGAACCCAGGGTGCTACTGACGGCAGCAAGCTGCCGAGCTAAAGTGTTAGGTCTGAGGCCCTTGTCCAGACCCTCTTGCAGGAATTGCAGGGTGTGTGCAAAAGAGGGGGACTGGGAAAGAACCCTGTGCGAATGACACCACTTCACAAACACCCTCCAGGTGCACTGGTAGATACGTCATGTGGACTTGTGTTTTGAAGCGAGCAGTGTAGCAACGACGGTATCCAAGTACCCGAGGTGCCGAAGGGCTAGGGTCTCAAGAGCCAAGCCGTCAGCTTCAGGAACTGAGGCTGTTGGTAAAGCAGAGGGCCCTGGGACAACAGATCAGTTGAGGCAGGGAGGTTCACATGCTCCCCCGCTGAGAGGTGGAGAAAATCCAGAAACCAGGGTATGAGAGGCCAGTAAGGGGCACCAGGATGACTGTGGGTCTCTGTTGCTTGCACCTGTGTAACACCCTGCTGAGAATGGGAAGGCGTATAGTGTCCCCGGGGGCCATTGTTGGCTGAGTGTCTCGTAAGCTTCGGCTCAGGGATGAGGGTTCCGGCTGAAGAAACGGGCAGCTTTGGCATTGGAGGGGGATGCAAAGAGGTCAAGAACGGGTTGTCCGTATTGAGAGACAATGAGTCGGAAGGCTGAGGGACTGAGGGACCATTCTTCCAGGTCCAGTTGTTTGCGACTAAGCCAGTCCACTTCTACATTGTCCACACCCCTTATGTGTAACGCCAACAATGACAGAAGACGAGTTTCTGCCCAGCACAGGAGGTGCATGGCTTTTGCATGTAGTGAGGGAGAGCGGGATCCCCCCTGGTTGTTGACATACGCCTTGGCAGTCATGTTGTCGGTGAAGACTATCATGTGGCATCCCATTGCTTGCTGGGAAAAGTGCTGCAGGGTTAGACAGATGGCTTTTATCTCCAGCCAGTTCATGCTGTGAGAGCGGTCCCTGGCGGATCAGGTGCCCTGGGCGGCCTCCGTGTTGAGGTGTGCCCCCCAACCGAGGAGACTGGCGTCTGTAGTGAGTCTCACGCGGTCGGGGTCCACAAGCGGGACTCTGTGCCGGAAGCAATGAGGGTGTTCCCACCAATTCAGCGAGAGCAAGACATCCGGGCTGACTGAGAGGGAGGCTGGTGTGCCTGATATCAGATGCGTCTGCCACGGTCGGAGGCACTGCTGTAGGGGGAGGGAATGAAAATGTGCCCACTGGAGATGACGAGTGCAGGATATCATAATACCCATGACAGACGCCCGTGTGATCGGGGCGTGCAGGGTCGAGATCAAACCAGCGTGATTAGGTTCCGTATCTTGTGTTGATGCTACGGTGGGATGAACACCCTGTTCACGACGGTGTCGAAGATCACTCCCAGATGTTCCAGTCACTGAGTGGGAGTGAGGTGGTTCTTGACTGCACTGACAAGGAAGTCATGTTATGACAGGTACTCGATCGAGCGCTGGAAGTGGCGGAACGCAAGATCCCTTGTCGGACCCTTGATGAGGAGGTCGTCCAGGTACGGGGAAATGGCAATGCCCTCTAGGCGAAGGTTCGCTATGAGTGGTACGAGCACTTTGGTGAACATCCGAGGAGACGAGGCGAGGCCGAAGGGCAGGGCATGATACTGCCAGTGCTGGTTTTGGTAGCAAAAGCGGAGCCAGCGTCTGTGTGCTGGGAGAATGGGCATGTGTAGATAGGCATCCTGGAGGTCCAGAGACGTACGCCAATCTCCCGCTGTCAGGGCTAGGGTGATGGAAGAGAGGGTCTCCATCTTGAATCGTTGTGCTTTTACCACTTTGTTGAGGTGTTTTAGGTCGAGAACTCCCCTCCAGTCCTCGTTCTTTTTCTCAACGAGGAAGAGGATGGAGTAAAGACCCATTCCCCTTTCAGGTGTTGGCACGGGCTCTATCGCTCCGATGTGTAGGAGCCTGGAGATGTCGCAACCCATAGCATCTCGTTTGGCTGGGTGGCGAGACCAAGGGGAGACGCGAAAGAACTCTCTGTGTGTGTAACTGAGTTCGATCGCATATCCCTTCTGCACTGTTCGCAGGACCCAGGCCTCCATGGTTGCGCCCTTCCATCTGTTTGAGAATAGCTGGAGGCAGGCGCCGAGGAAGGTAGAGCTTGGGGAACAGGGCTTGGAGCAATCAGGAGACTTGTTTGCAATTGGGAAACCCGGATCGTTTGGGGTAATGCATCTGGGTCTGGAATCTGTGAAACCTGGATCCGCGTCCTCACTGGTTTGTGCCACAGGATCGGGAAGACCAGGTGGTGGCAGGAGTGTAGCTTCGCCTTGGGCCCTGTGAAAAATGCTGAAAGGGGCGAAAAAAGCTTTTAGCAGACTGAACCTGGTGAAGCAAGTGCTTTTTCTCCTTGTTCAAGGCTTCCGCTAGTGCTTTATCTAGTGTGGAGCTAAATAGCTTGCCACCCTTAAACGTGCTATTCACCAGCAGATTTTTTTGCGTGTGGGTCCACCCACCAGGAGCGTAGCCAAAGCCTGCATCTGGCGGCTTTGTTGGTTGCCATCCCTCTGGCTGCCCACGTGACCATGTTCATAGACGAGTCTACTAGAAAGGCATGCGCCAGGGTCACGTTATTAGCTAGCCTCCGAAATATTGAGGTCCTTACCAAGTTGGAATCATTTCATAATGGCCCTGGAAACAGGAGACTGTAGTAGTCATTTGTAAGATGCTGGCGAGGGCCTCGTAGTTCTTTATGAGCCCAGTCTCCACCCCCTTGTTGGTGGGGTCCTTGGGCAAAAGATCCCCTTCAGAAGGGAAAACAGATTGGCGAGCTCCAAGGTCCTAAAGATCTAGTCACTGCGCTTGGAAAAGAAGTACAGGGACTGCTGCACCTTGGAAAGCTTTAGGTTTTTAGTGGAGTGCTTCCATTGGGCCTGTATGATTTTTTCAAAGGCTCTGTCTAGGGTGATGCCCTTGGATGCCAAGACAAGCTTGGGGATGTAGTCCCTATCGAATTCCTCCTCCTCAGAGGAAGAGTCTGATTCCTTCTTCTTCAGGGACCTAGGGGTAATTCTAAGGACCCGTTCTGCTCGTCTTAGGAGTTTTGGCCCTTGGGCAGAGGGCAACTTCCTGCCCAACTCCTTTGGCCCTATGGACACGACCTCGCTCCACTCTGAAGGGTCCTTGGACGGGGAGGAGTGGGTGCCGGCAGACTGATCCGAATCCTCCTCGGAGGTCTGGATAGTGACCAGTGGGGTTCTGCTCCAGCCGCCCCTTTTTTTGAGTTTGAGAGGAGGGGGAGCGTCCACCTCTGATTCCTCCTCTGAAAGGATTTTGTCCTCTTCTCTATGGGGGGAACCCCCTATGTTCTCCTCCGAGGACGAGCCTATAAGGTCCCCAATGGGTCTCTTTAGTGGGGGCTTGCGGCAGCTCCTATGCTTCCCTTTGCCCGAGGGGGGAGGTGGAGTGTGTTTGCGTTGCCGCCTGTCCCTGATCTGGGTCTTCTCTATCTGGGAATCTGGGATAGCACTCTCATCATGGAGTTAAAGGTGTCCTGAAGCTGCAGGAACACCTAGGCGGGGGACCCCCTTACTTGGCTGGAGGCAGAGGAGGCTGCCTCCACGTGATCCTCTTCCACCAAGCTAGAGGTCCGGCATTGGGGGCAGGGTGCTGAAGTCGTGGCCGGGATGGCGGTGGTTTCAGTTTTAATTTCCTGCCGTAGCTCTCCTGCTCCACCACAGCTTGGCGCACGGCATTTCACCGTGTTTTCGTCGTCTCGGCCATACTAGCGGGTAGGTCAATTCCCCCGCACCTGCTCTGCCTCGGTCCATACCCAGGGGGCTGGATCTGGGGGATTCACTGGAGTCGCTGCCGTTGGCACCTACAGGCGTGGTACCAGAGGCAAAAGCCTCTCTTGAACTTTTCCGGGCTAAAAACCAATAAAACAGGAATTTAAGGCTTGTATAGGTACGGAGCACCCTGCTGCAGCTCCTACTAGGCCAGAGGCAGAATTTCAACTGGGGAAGCGAGGGAGCAACATCCCTACACATGCCCAGCCGAAAGCTTGGTGTTGCCTTCTGCTGGTCATGCGGTAGATTACTCCCAGAGTCCAAATAACTGGACTGAGAGTACGTAGAAGGCAGTGGTGCCAGTGAGCACCCGAGTTTTACATCTTCTGTAGTTGCGGACAGCTTGCAATAAGCATACACTGGTTTGCGTCCCGATTCCATGAAGTGCACGATGGTCCACTAGAAATTTTGAGAGTTGATGGTGGTCCAGTGGATCACAAAGCGTGGGAATTAACATTAGAGCCAGTGTGTTCAGAGCTATCAGAAGGTTTAATCAGAACCTTCAGTTTGATTTTGACTAGATTATACAACCAAGCTGTTCCAAGGTCCTGTTCACACTGAAGCTGAAACCATGTTGACAAGAGTTGTTTTATTATTAATTAATTATTATTCATGATTATTTACTTTAAATTTCCCTGATGAGTATGGATGTGTGTAAAGAGCGTATTCTCAGTAATAAAAGAAAGATGAAAAAACAACAAGAGCTAGAAATATTTACCAGCTGGAGTTCAGGAAATCTTAACAAGCAGCAAGTAATTTTAAAATGGACCAACATGGTGGGGTGAAAGGTTCAATAACAAGGGTAAAGAAGCATTAAATGAGAATTAGCAGGGGTCAGAAGTCACTCCTTGGAAATGGTTAGTTTTGTTTTGTGCCTGTGATGATAAGAATTCCCCTTCCCCCACCAACTCATGCTATATATGTGTCATAAATCTGTCCTACAAACTAGTGCAAAGCAGATAGTATTTGGTAAGTGGGGGGAAAAAATCTCTGGCTAGGGAAATGATGTTTCATACAGTTGTTTATACTAGCAGCTTGGAAGCCACACTCTTCATTTCTCCCTTTCACCCACCTTATCATGTTTGCATCTATAGCTGCAAATCAGCTGTGTTTATCCCCTCTCCTTTGAGTGTCTGGCTCAACATATCATCTGAATAACATATTTCATAAGGACTTCAAGGCCGGTTCCCAACTGCAGAGGTAGAAGATAAAGCAGACGGAGATGTCATGGGAAATGCAGCCAAATGGTTGCACTCTTAAAGGGTCCCTGGCTGTGCCCATTAACTGACAATCAAATCCCTCTGTGCAGCAAAATTTCTGAGCATGTAAGTCCATTAATCTGAATCTTTCTGCAGCGCCCTTTTAAAGGATTAGGGGACAATTTCAATGGGTGTATAACAAGGAGGAAGGGCTACAATAGGGGAAGAAACTAACTAAACTTAAAAGGAGTCTACTTTTAATTCATCCAGGGTGAGGTTCCCGTGTCAGTGAAAAGCCCCTTTTACTGGGGACAGTCATTTTTCAAGCTTAACAGGATCCTTATTTTCCAGCAGCAATCACAGACCTAAATTTCCCTTATAAATAAATATACAAAGAATTCTGAGAGTGAGAGAAAGAGAGAGAGTGAACGAGACAGCAGTAACAATGAAAACATCAGCGAACAGCACCATGGAAGCTGTTAAGCTGTAGATGATCTGTGCATTCTAAGGTGCCTACAGAGGAAAGGAAAGAACTGATCTCTTGCATGCTGATGAAACAAGTTTTAGTTGTACTGCATTTGTAATTTGAAATGGTTTGGTTACTTTATGAGCACATCTGCCTGAACAAATGCATTATGGACGCCAAATGCCATCTCAGAGATTCTAACTTTTTATGCTCACAAAGGAGAAAAAAATTAAAAAGAGGGACAAACAGCAATGGAATGTGTAGCACAAAAATCAAAATTAATTTTTTAAAGCAAATTGTGAATGTTTGTTTGTTCTGCTTGTACTGGAGAAAAAAGAAACAAGCTTTCCCACTGAATCTGCATCTGGGATTCTAAATATTTATCGTCTATTCAGCAGTATCCATGTTTGAAGTGCTTTACAATCCGTATCTAGTTCATGCTCACAACCACCCACCAAGGTGTGTCATTATTATTCCCATTTTACAGATGGGGAACTGAAGCGTAGAGACTTGTCCACCTAGTGAGTTCATGAAAGAATTTAAACTCTTGTTTTCCATGTTCAAGTCCAACACCTTATCCTCTAAGCTACACCGGCTCTGTCAAGGCTAAGACAGAGCCGGTGTAGCTTAGAGGATAAGGTCTCCCCGCACCCCGCCAGTAGAGCACAGGGGTGGGGGTGGGGGGTTGGAGTGGCAGAGGAAAGGTAGTGTCCCCCTGTCCTGCTGTGAGTTCGTGGGCATTAGGCTACCTGTAAATATCTTAATGCATTTTCTCACTTGTACTGTAAAGTGTAAAGCACATTTAACTGATACTGGCCAAATCTCACATCTCCTAGAATGAGACTAATGGTACCTCAAAATGAGAAGTGAAATTTTGCTGGAAAGGGTATTCTATGTCAAACGTGTTCCTGTTCAGACCAATGCGTGTTCAGACCAATGTGAGAGCCAGTGTGGTATAGTGGTTAAGAGTGTAGTACTTGGATTAGGGGGAGGCCCCTGGTTTAAGGGTTCATTCACACGTGTGTTTAAATCGCACAGCTGCTTCGGCGGCTTCATGCGATTTAAAGAACGCGGCACTTCCGGGCTGGTGTGAATGCGCTGAGCGCGCACATTTCCACCTAGCCCGAATGTTTGGAGTGCGGTTTGAAAAGTTGCTCCGAGCAGCTTTTCAAACCGCGCTCCAAACATTCGGGGTAGGTGGAAATGTGCATGCTCAGCGCATTCACACCAACCCAGAAGTGCCGGGTTCTTTAAATCGCACGATGCCGCCGAAGCAGCTGTGCGATTTAAACACACGTCTGAATGCCACCTAAGTCTCACCTTAGCTGTAAACACACTGGGTGCCCTTGAGCTAGTGACAGATGTCTCAGCCTAACCTACCTCACAGGGTTGATGTAAGAATTCAGTTAATTAGTTAATGTTACAGTTAATAAGCTAAAGAATTGTAAGCCACTCTAAGGGATAGGGTGGGATAAAAACTCAAATAAACGTATCCTGGGTCCATCTTAAAGGAAGACTGCTCCTGATTGCATAGATTTTAGCTTTTAAGTGTCTGGAAATAGAACAGTCATGTTTATGTGTGGTTCATCATCCACATTTGGGGTCCACCTTTCTCTTTGCTAGGAATGTGACACTTGAGGTAGGGGGCCCGATGGGAGCTGTTGAAAATTTGATCCTTGTGCCAATACCTACAGCAGAACTGAGTTCTTTAAAAACATTGTCCTTAACTTTGGGTGTGTAGAACAGAGGTATAATAATGGGAGGAAGGGGACAGAAGAGGACATGCTCCCTCTGGGTTTGGGCTGCTAGGTCTGGGGGGGAAGGGTTGTGTGCGCATGCGTGCATGCAGAAACAGTGATGAAAATGGATCTTGGACACGTGATGGCAAGGGGTAGGGCTTTAGGGAGTCAAGGGTTCAGAGTGTTCCACCCCTCCCCTCCATTTTGACTGTAAATCTGGATATCCTGTTTTGAGCTCTTTTGAAAATCTGACTCCAAAAACTCTTAAAATGCTTTGCAGCCTCTATAAAACTAGCTGCACAGTTTGGACTCCATTTTATTTATTTATTTATTTAATAAAATTTGTATGCTGCCCACTCCTGCTAAAAGCATCTCGGGGCAGCTAACAGCATATTAAAACAATTTAAAACTGTAATAATAGGATTTAAAACACTATTAAAACACAATATAAAAACAACATACCCCACACCCTAACCCAACCTACCCACCCCCTCTCCCTCAGGAAAAGCACAGCAGAACACCAAGGTCTTACATTGTCTACGGAAAGAGGGGAGGTCGGTAATCAGGCGGACCTCCAATGGGAGGGAGTTCCACAACCGCAGTGTGGCCACAGAGAACGCCCTCCGCAAAGTCGACACCCGAGAAACCTGGGGGACCTCAAGGAGAGCGCCCCCGGCCAACTGCAGGGGCCAATCCACGACCCGGAGGGTTAGGCGGTCCCGCAGGTAGACGGGGCCCAGGCCGTTCAGGGCTTTAAAGCTCCACACCAACACTTTGAATTGGGCCTGGAAGACTATAGGCAGCCAATGCAGAGAGCGAAGCACTGGTGTAATATGCTCGCCTTGGCCCATCCCCGTTAGGAGACGAGCCGCCGCATTCTGAACCAGCTGCAGTCTCTGAACCAGCACCAAGGGTAGCCCCATGTAGAGTGCGTTACAGGAATCCAATCCAGAGGTAATAAAAGCATGGACGATCGTGGCTAGGTCGGAGTCCGGGACATACGTCCGAAGGCAACGCACCAGATGTAATTGGCAAAATGCCCCTTTCGCCACAGTCACCACCTGAACATCCAGGTGCAGCTGCGGGTCCAGGAGCACCCCCAGACTCCTAACCTGAGATACCAGGTCAGGACGGACCTCGGAGCCACCACTCCCCCGGCCAATGATGGGAGCCACCACTCCCCCGGCCTTCCCCATGACCATCACCTCCGTCTTGTCGGGATTTAACTTCAGACGGCTCGCCCTGATTCAATCCCCCACAGCTGCCAAGCACCGGATAAGCACCAAGACTGCCGGGCCTGATTCAGATGAAAATGAGAGATAAAGCTGGGTGTCATCAGCATACTGATGACACCGTATGCCAAACTCCCTAACAACCTCCCTCAAAGGCTGCAGGTACACACTGAACAAGAGAGGGGACAAGATGGAACCCTGCGGGACTCCACATGTGAGGCCCTGAGGAGACGATGAAAAATCACCCAGGACCACACGCTGGACTCTCCCAGCCAGGAAGGAGCAGAACCACCCAATAACGGTCCCGCCAATACCTGCCCGGTCCCGCAGCCGAGTCAACAACAACTCATGGTCAACTGTATCAAATGCAGCTGAGAGATCTAATAGGATCAACAGGGTCGAATGACCCTGGTCCAACTCAATGGAGAGGCCATCGACCAAGGCCACAAGTGCAGTCTCTGAGCCATATCCAGGGCGAAAACCTGACTGCGAGGAATCGGGAAAGTTAATCTGGTCCAGATGCTCCTGCAACTGTCGAGCCACCACCCGCTCAATAACCTTCCCTAAAAAGGGAAGGTTAGAGACCGGCTGATAGCTGGCCAGGATGCCAATGCACAATGATGGTTTCTTGAGCAGGGGCCACACCAGCGCCTCCTTAAGGCAGTCCGGCACCCTGCCCTCCCCCAGGAAGGCGCTGACAATTCCCGCCAGCAACGGCCCTAATGTCTCCTGGCTGGCCTTGACCGGCCAGTACGAGTATGGGTCTAATTCACAATAAGTGGCTCAAACAGACCCCAGGGCATCCCCCGCATCTGAGGGCGACACATTCTGAAATTCATCCCACAAAACAGGACAAGGTGGGGCTTCTACTGCCTCTAGTTCACCTACTGCTAGAAGTGTTGCTAGAACTGTTAAAACTATGGTGGATCTGAACGATTTTATCTGGAAAAAAGTCCACAAACAAATCACAGCAGGCATTCGATGACTCTAAATCCAGGCGGAGGGAGGCCGGACTGACCAGCCCACTCACCACCCAGAAAAGCTCTGCCGGGTGTGACTTTGCAGACGCAATGAGGGCAGCAAAGAAAGTTTTCTTTGCTGCCCGCACCACCACCATTGAAGTGAATGGCAAAACTCCCATTGACTTCAATGGAGTAAGGATTGCATGGTGGGTCTCATTGTATTGCTAACAGCAGAGCAACTATACTGTGTGAAGAAGACTGATAAAAATATTAAGCGACTCCAGTTGTGTACACTGTGAATCAAGCTGCTCTGATGACATTTTGAAATGTAGCAATCATTTCCTAGTACTGGTAATATAGCAAATAGAATGCTAGCTACTCTGAAAGTCTTGCCTGGTGTTATTTTCTGTCCTGTCATAGCATCTGATGTTTCATGTTTTCTTACCAAATAAAACTAATTCACTAAAGTCACTAGAGAAAGTATTTTCTTTGAAATCTTTTCAGTGCATCTCTTTAAAGAGGTCTCCAAATATATTCTAATCACCTCCTGTACAATCGTTGGGTAATTTGATGAATTAATATTTTATTCTAATATTTTACTGTTCTGAGTTTCTTTGATGCTGTCTTTTTTATCAACATATATCATACAAAGCTGTCAGTTTCACACCTAATGCTTACAATTTAAGACACATAATCATGTTAACTGGTAGCTAATTTGATTCTGATTGTTAGTTACATTTTCAAAGGCCTTTTTCATCATTCTGACAATGTTTTCTTTTTTAAATCTCGAGCTGTTTACAAATTTTAAAAAAAGGTTTGATCTCCCTAAATGGTGTCGTTTTTAATGGTATCTTTATCCCATTTAAAGGTGGTGGCTTCTGGTCTGACAAACAAAAGCACAAAAGCATGGAGAGGAGCTTAGCATGCCAGGGGGGTGGCAAAATACACTTTTACTCCAAAGTGATTACCTAGCAGCAATAACTGTGTTGGATTAAAAGCATGGCAATCATGTTCTGTTGTGTTAAAATACTTCAGGCCAGATTTTCAGATTAGACTTCCGAATTAGTGCTTGCAGTTTAACACGTCCCCACCCCCCCAAGTCCTGTATCCTTGTGCACAATCCAGACAGTCATTTACATAAACCCACAAGGGATTCTGTCTGTGCACAGCAATGCATGTTCTTGAAAACTTAGATTTCAAGTTTGGAAACTTGGCTTCACACACTCTATCAACAGACAGGCAGAATGTGGGGAGGTGCAAAGTGAGCTTCCTCAGACACATCTGCCAGCGTACCTCAGACGTGACCACCAACACACCTGTGATCCTATTCCTTTAGCAGCCTTCCAACGAAGGTGGTTAATAATTCCAAACTGCGCATTGGTGTTTGTGTGAGAACGCGAGACATGCTCAAACCTAAAAAGAGGCCACCAAACTAGTTTCCATTTTGGACACAGAGATGGCGCTAAACCGAAGGAGCAAACGCATGCTAGAAACATTTTCAAAGTATGTGAGAGAAACTTGGGTTTCATTAATTATAAATGTATTTGTGTCAGCCCGTCACACTGTTGTATGCTAACTCTAACATTCTCAAGGATAAGTCTATTATTTCTCAAGCCATGACTCAGCCAATAGTATGATCGCCTCTGGGCCTGAGGGACCCTGGTTCAAATCCACACCTGCCTAGTACAATGCCGACATGAAAGAGCAAAGGATCTTGGCCCCTTGCAAGTCAGAGTAGTAGATTTCAGGTGGAAATTTCTGACATAAATTACAAATGGTATCACCCACCAATGAGCTAAAGCATGTGTTGTGTGGGGTTTTGTTTGTTTGTTTTTAATTAACTTCTATGCTGCTGTAACCAAGTGCCACCTCTGTAGCTTGGATCCTATGCATAGGCACGGCAGTAAATGAAAAGAGATAACTATTTACATTGCAAACACTGGATGTGATGATAATTTGTAGGAGGGTTCAAGTGAATCATACATATTACCACCTCTCCCGGAGAGAAAACCTAGAGGGAGCAGGACCATGTCAAAGGCGAAGGAGCAGAGGAGCGCTCACCTGTTTCTGAAATAACTCCAGCACCTGCAGGGCATCACTGGGCAAAAACGGATGTGCGGCCAGCGGAACATCTACCCGGCCTGCCCCAGGACAGAGAGCTGCAGGTGACACAACCAAGGTCAGGGCACCGAACTGACATGCCCGCAGCCAGGGAGCCTTCCCGCTCCCCGGCCAGGATGGGCAGCCACCCTTAGCCCAGGCTGTGACCTGGGAGATTTGCCAAGGTGCCACACACAGAGGTGGAAAAAACTTATAATACTGAACTGGATTCTGGTTACACCTGTAAGTACACTGTGTAGCCGCCACGCTTACCTAAAAATAATCTCTTTTTCCCTCTGGAGCCGGTGGGCTATTATTTGCCTGTGTTTACAACAGAAGGTAGAGCCTGGTTTGATCCAGGGAGGGTTTTTAAGTCCAATGAGTAAAGTTTGTATATTTCATCAAAGCCTCTGTTTTTTCTTTTTCTTTTTGTATACGTTTTTTCCACCTCTGTGTGTAGCACATATTAGTGAGGGTTGGAGGCTGATAGGTTTTTGTTGTTTCAGATTTGCCAAGGTCACAGCCCAGGCTAGTCGCCAACACTCCCCGGGGCAATCCCGGGCCAAAATCAGGCGACGCCAAAATAGACGTGCAAGTGAGGCCCGGGCCAAAGTCACTTCTGTTTTTACCCATTATGTCACAATGTTCTGTACTGGTCAGGGCCACACCAGGACTGAACAAAGGGGCCATCACACCCCCTTTCTTCAGTAACCCCACCCTTGCAGAGTGGTGTGACATCACAGTGCTGCCGAGGGCAGGGTCACTTGGGAAAAGGGCAGGAAAATCCCTGTGATCCACGCCCTGTATAATGAGGTCATCCTCTGCTGCACCTGATTTCTCTAGGTTAAACAGGGCCACCCCAGCTGACCCAGAGAGACTGGAACTTCCCGGAGCCTGGAAACTCTAGTTCAAAAAACTGGAGTCTCTGGGTGAAACCAGGAGGGCTGGCGACTGTAGTTCCACAACAAACACGAGTCTACAAAACAATACCCTTCTAAAAAAAGAAAAGAATAAGACAAATGCCATTTTGGGCTGTATTAGCAGAAGTGTCGTGTCCAAGCTATGGGTAGTAATTGTGCCACTTTAATTGTCAATAGTAAGTGTTTCCTGGAGAATTTGGTTTAGTTTTGGGTACCATACTTTAAGAAGGAAGCTGACAAAGTGGAAAGCATTCAGAAGAAACAATGAAGATAACATCCTGCTAAGAATATCAGGGCTCAAAGGGGATACAAAGGGAATATCCTCAAAGGGGATACAATGGGTGTTTTCAGACGTGACGGGGCGGCTTCACCCCGTCATGGAAACAACCCTCAGATTCCCCGCCGGGATCACTCCGGTATGGGCAACAGATGTGCCGGGGGATCCCGGTGGGGAATCGGGGAGAGGGCGGGGTCGCACGGCGCAACGTGCAGCTGTATGGCCCTGCCCCCTCCACGCTCCCTTGCCGCCCGCCCTCTGGGCAGGCACCACGGCCAATGTGGCTGCAGCGCCCGCCCGAAATGACCACGGACCGGAATCCAAGCGGGGATTCCGGGCCGTGATCGCCGTCCAGACGTGACAGGCCCCTTCATCCCTGCCGGGATCTCCTTCACCACGCGATCGGTGCCGGCCCCGCAGATTCAGCCGATCTCATGGTGAATGTGATTCCTGGCGGGGATTGAGCGTGGCAAACATCTGGGGGGGAACTTCCGGTTCCCCAACAGACGTTACGGGACCATTCCCCACCACAGGGTATTGACTGTGGTTGAGCGTGATCTCGTAAAGTCTGAAAATAACCAATGGGAATATCAGGGCTCAAAGGGGATACAAGAGAGCAGTTTTACAATTTTCCAAAAGGTTGCCATATATAGGATGGAGTCAGAGCCATTGTTCTTTACAGTCACAGAAGACAGAATAAGAGAAAACATGCTTACGTTCTGTTAAATATTAGGATAAACATCCCCCAATCATAACAACAGTTGGGCAACAGAATAGGTTGCTTCATTAGACGCTTAAAAAAAAAAATGGGGATATTTTAGGTATAAGGGCATTCTGCACTGAACCAGGAACGTTGGATTAGCTGGCCTTTGAGGTCATTACCAGACCTTTGATTCTATAAACCCTGAAGTTAAATCATCTCAAAGGGAAGGAATAACCCTGTGGTCCTAATCACATCTGTTCTTCATTAATTATTTATTTTTAATTATTATTATTTAGCATTTATATAGCACTTTATAATCCTCATCCAATTCATCCTCACAATAATCTTGTGAGGTAGGTCACTATTATTCCCATTTTACAGATGGGAACTGAGGCTAAGAGAGAGAGTAACTTGCCCAAGGCCATCCAGTGAGCTCATGGCTAATACAGGAATTGAACCCTGAGTCTAAGGGTGTTTTTAAAAGAGACGCAATCATGAATGGCCACCCATCAACCAGCTACTTAACGGCTCGTGTGAAGGTGGTGTGGGTGGAGGCGTGCTTCCGTGATCCATGCAGCACCCACTCATCGCCACTCACGGGGCACCAGAGAAATAGCCAGAGTACCCCATGCAGGGAAGCCAAAATAGTGCATGGGAACAGGCGCCCACACATCCCGGCCCCATTTGAACTGGGGCACCCAATCATGCCAGCGGACAGGTCAGCAGCCCAGCTGCTTCTGCGTCTGTCTCCCAGACCTACCAGGAACTCTTAAAGAGGTAGTGGCTGCCCATATGAGTTGCTTCAGGAGCTGTTCCATAGTGGTGGGAGTGCATGGAGGTTGCCTGTTTATGGGTGCGGTAGCCACCCAGGGAGCCGCCGGTTATAAACCCTCCCCATTCACCGCGTGCATGGGTGCTCTGCAGTTGTACCACACAGTGAACAGAGACCCCAACCCCTCTAGCCTTGGTTGTTTAAAAACACCCTAAATCTCCTATGTCTTCATCACCTTATCTACAAGGCTTACATTCCTAAAAACCCAATCTAATGTACATATGACATAGTATGTAGTGGTGTCTTCATCAGTCTTCATGTATTAGCATTTAATTCATTATTCTAAAAAAAAAAAATGGAGATAGCTTGGTTGCAATAGATAGTCTAATAAACCAAAATCTACCGCATTGTGTAACTGTTACAGCAGTTTTACTGGATTAAAAAAAAAAGGAGAAAAAAGAAAAAAAGCTATAATTGACAAGCTTTTTGAGACAGCTGCAGCCTGTCCTCTCTGCCTAGAGGCACCACTGTGGTTTGGGCTAGCATGCTGGCAGGAATGAAGGGGGATGCTCCTGTTGAAAAAAAAAAAAAAAAAAGCTGCTAATGTGAGCAAAGGAGACTCGACAAATTACACTGAGACTAGGGAAGATGATGAAAACACAGACACCCCAAGAACTGCATAATGTAGGAACACAACCCCCCTTTTTAAAATTGCATCAGCTGGTTGCAAGTGACTGGGAGAAATGAATGGGGAAAAAATATTTGGAGCAAGTTGGTAGAATATATAATTTGGACTTTGTACCTTTCACAACAAAATGGAGGCTTTCCAGACAGGAATATTTGTTACTGTGGCATGAATCTAGATCATCAGCATGTTCTTTTTTAAAGCCTGCTCTTTGCATCAGTATCTTTAAGCAGAGGGGGAAAAGCTACCAAATGGTATAGTGTTGCTAACTCTGCCTGTGCATACAATACAATAACTCAAATTGGTTTCAGCAAGAGGTCTACTTCACTTCAAAGTAAAGCATTCATTCTGGAAAAAAATGCTATTTTAATCAGCTTTTATCAGGCTCTTGAAATCAGGAACCTCACTGTTGATACCATCAATACAGGAATGACCTTTTTCTTTTCGATATGGGGTCCATTAAGTCATCAATGTATACATAAAAATAGTGCAAGCATTATTAACCTTCCTCCCCCACTCCTCTCATCCCTTAAAGCTGGAAATGGTTTTAGCTACAGCAGCAAAATGTTAAGTTTATTTGTTTACAGAAATTATGCAAACAAAGACAACAGGTATGAGACCTCCCCCACCTGTCAGAGGCATCACAATAGTCACTTATTAAATGACACAGATGACAATGTTCTACTGCTGAGAAAAATTCTCTCTGGGAATCAAGCCTGTATTTGCTGGAAACATTTTGATATTAGTCTCTAGTTTATTTATTCGTTCTATATATGCAAATTTAACTTCTTGAATATCTGCACTGTATATTGTAGAGAGAGGTTTAAATTTGTTAACTTGATGTCTGAATCTCTACTTCTAAATTAAGAAGACTAAATGTTATTCCTCTACTTGTTATGCAAAACAAGTGTAAACAAATTTAACCTTTGGCTCCTTTAAATTCTCCCTTTCCATTTCAAACATTTTCAACTCCAGTCAACAAGTACTTACAGGAATAACATTTATCCTCTGTGGAAAAATGGTATTTGATCCTAATCTGACTAGGCTGCAGCCTAGTCCAATCCAAACGGGACCTGGTTCTGACTGGTCCTGTTGAGCCTGGGTATGGTTGGATGCTCTGTCTTCCTAAATCAGGGATGGGGACGTTTTTCCTTCTCAGGTGCCACTTTGAAACTTAGTACAAGCTCCAAGGGCCACACAGAAGTTGGAGGGCAGGAGTATTTAAGGGGCACACTCAGGATGAGCACAGTTCAGTTCATGGCTCTGTGCCACGGATCTATCCCCTATGCTTGTTGTGTGCATGCCCCCATCTCTGTTCCCTCACCCTCAGATAATTCTGCCAGTGCTTGGGCATAAGAAGGAACTGGATCCAGGGGCCTGCTCTAGTAAGTGGAAAGGGGCCAAATAAAATCTCGCTGCATGTCATGTTTTGCCCCTGGGCCTGAGGTTCCACACCTCTGGCCTAAGTCCTCTGGTCTTGGGGCTGGGGCGAGACTGGACTCCCTAGCTGCAATAGTGCCCGGCCCCTACGAAGCATTGTGACATGATAAAGCTCAGTAACTGGAACAGCCATGTTGGGAAGGAGTCGAAGAGTGCCATGGCCCTGCCTGTTTCCAACCCAGCTCACACCTTAAGGAATGTCATTTATTTATTTATTTATTACAAAAAGTTTTTACCCCGCATCCTCCTGCACAATGGCGGCCCGGAGCGACGAACAACATATAAAATACACCAATAAACAGAAAACGAAAATATTAAAATATTAAAATTACTAAAAGGCAGAATAGAAAGGCAATAAAGACCCAGCGTGATTCTACTTTTAGCAGTCACACAACTAAACATCGAAATCCTCCAGCCCTTTAGTGTTGGTGCTAGCGCTCAACACCAGCATAAGTCCCACTGAAGTGAGACCTGTGCTGCCGGAGAGCGAAGAGTTCTACATTGGAAAGAGTTCTACATTGGAGGAAGTTGGATATAGAAACCAAAATCTTAAAGTGAAGCCATCTCTCTTTTCTGTCAACAATCCAAGGTAAAGGCATCTGCATTGGCTCAACTTTAAAGAAATGGCTCCCAGGTGAAATTCTCCACACAAGAAGAAGTCAAATGCAAATGACACTCCAGGTGACTGAAACAAGACACTCCAGGTGACTGAAACAAGACACTTCACCCTAAATTTTAATTAATTAAACTATCAAATTGCTCATCAAATTTATGGTGGGAATAATGATATTGAGTGTGGTCACATTGGCATTGGACTCTCTGATCCTTCTCTCAGTCAGTAGTGTCCCACACCACACACAGAGTCCTCACACATACCATTTGTCTAGTCAGTATCCTGACCTCCGCATCCAGGCCCCAGACAACCCTTCTCCCAGTGTGATGGGATTGGAACCTTGTCTCTCCCTCACTCTCAGTTTCCCCTCTTACAGCACTGGACCAGCTCTCTCCAGAACTGTTCCAGGTCGCAAGGGGTTAACTCGCTCCGTCACCTTTACCTCCGAGCTTCCCAAAGAGCAGAAAATACTTCATCAGGTTCACAGGAGTTTCTAACTCAAAATCTCCCCAAACTGTCACTCCAATATCAGGAATTTGCTTCTAAGTACACCAGGCTTCGTTAAAAGAAGTTTAATTCCAGAATCAAGATTAAAGTAGAATGCAAGAATATGTTCAGAGTGCAGTAAATCAAATAAGCATAAAAGACAGCACAAATCTACCTTACTTGTGAATCCTATCTATGCAGTAGTCCATTTCTGTTTCAAGGTTCCTTTTCTCTCCATTATGATGGTACTGAAACTGGGCTTTAGCTTCTTGCTTGGTGCAGTTCAAGGTGGTAGAAGGAATGCATGACTTTCTCCTTTTGTGGGTTGATGGCTCTCTTAAATACTTTTCTTGTCCTTCTAAAAGCTTTTCCTAGATGTGGGGTCTTTGCATGTCTGCTATGTCTCTGGGCCTGACACCCCCACTGAGTTAATCAGTTTTGTGGATTTTGCCTGTCCCTTTCAAAAGTGACTCCCTGAATTTGGAGCTCTTTTGAATTTCCCTTCAGTTACAAACTCACAATGTACTCTCATTCCATATCGCTTTCATACTAAGGGTGAAAACAGACATGACGCTAACCACCCTTTAACCACCCTTGGTGGTCATTTATGCATGTTTCAGGGCTGCATAGGGCACCAATACAGCCCTGCAACATGCATAAATAACCACCAAGGGTGGTTAAAGGGTGGTTAGCGTCATGTCTGTTTTCACCCTAAGTCTCCATTCAGTATTTCATAATGTTTTGCATTCCTCTCTTCATTTTGAGGTATATGTTACCACACATGGGCATATACTGTTAACACAGGGTGATTTCAGACGTTACGAGATCACAGTGAACCACGGTGAATACCCACCTGTGGTCACTGTGCCTCAAATGTCTGTTTGGCCAGATGTTCGCCACGGTCAATCCGCACATGGGGTCAATTTCAACCACGCTCCCCGGGCTCCCCAGGGGACTTTCCCGGGAAGCGTGGTGAAAGTGATCCCCGGCGGGGACCAAAAAAAAAAGCACGTCTGGTCGGGCACCACGGCCCGGGATCACCGGCGGGATCCCGGGCCGTGGCGAATTTGGCCAGACGCTGCGGCCGCATTGGCCCCGCCGCCCGCCCGTCTCCCCAGAGGGCGGGCGGCGGGGAGCGTGGACGGGCGGGGCCATGCGGCCGCACGTTGCGCCGCGCGGCCCCGCCCCCTCCCAGATTCCCCGCCGGGATCCCCCGGCACGTCTGATACGGCGTGACGGGGTCATCCCGGCGGGAGATGAACGGGTTGTTTTCGATACGGGGCCAACCAGCCCCGTAACGTCTGAAAACACCCATAGAGTACCTATTTATGAACATGTATGTAAGAGGTATGTTACATGCATGTTGGTTTCATGATCACTATCACATCCAGTCAGTATTCTAATCCCACCTCAGGTCCCAGACGCCCATTCTCCCAGTCAGTCACTCAAACACACCCATTGGCTCGAGACACCTCTTTCCCAGTCTGTACTTCCACCCCATCCCCACCAGCCCAAACACCCTCTTTTCCCAGCCAGTATCCTGTACCCCAAATCCCCTCACACAGGCTTCAAACAGCCTTTTCCCTAGGGCTGCTTTTACACATGACCAAAATGGGTTCCTATAAGTGCTCAGGATAATACCACTTGTTGTAAATGCTGGAGTTTTGTCATGTGTGATGTGCAGCCTTGTAAGAGTCACATCTGGTGGGTTTTACAAAGCTGTGAGATCTCGCTGCATAAAAGGGGAATAGTGCGTTCAACACCCAGTATTATCTCAAGCACTTGTAAGAACCCTTTTTGCCATGTGTAAAAGTGGCCTAAATCAGTATCTAAACCTCCTTCCCCCACCACGCACACAGAAACATTGGAAAAACATACTCGTTTGCCAAGCCAGGATCCTATTTGTCCTCATATACACATGCCAATGCCCACACACACACACATCAACACACACAAGATCAAGGACCCCCTATCGGACCACTGTTGCCCTCCTACATCTCCCCATTAGGACCCTATTCTCATTTTTTTTAGAAATAGGGAAATGAGGCACAGTTCGATTAGCAGATTTAGTCAAGATCACACAGGAATTCTGGAGCTAAGGTACCCTAATACATAGCTAGCGCAGCCTAACCACTGGGCTAGCCTTACTACATCTCCTTGCTACCTGCATGTGGAAGAAAAAGCTTGCCGACCCCAATTGTTCAATAATCATGAGTCAACCCCCCATAAATCAAGAAACTGGCTTAAAAATCATGAGATTTTTAAAAAGGGGATCGTCTATCTTTTTTGGTTCCCAAACCCACAGGGAACCCATTGCAGGCATGTTTTCAAGTAGCATGGGAACCACTGTGTTAAATCTAACAAGACCTATGTAGAGGCAGTGCTCTGGGAGCTGGATATGACAGCTTTCCAATAACAGACAAGATCCAAAGCTGACCTACTATAGCTGTGAATCTCTCCCATTGTATTTATCTGGGCAACATTTAGATGCTGTTTTGAACTGTGGCATCATTTGCCGAGGGATTTATAAACTAAATCTATTTCCAGGACTCAGAACCCAGTGGTTTCCAAGATTCTGAACTGTCATCCATAAAGCAATGCTTAAAATCTCTAACTGACTTCCTGTCTAGCAATGTAACAGATGAATTTGGGGGCCAAATTATGGTGGAATGCTCAGGAATCCCTCTCTTCCCTGAGTGTACTCATGCTGCCTGGACTACTAAATGCCCTAGAGGGACTGTGCGCCCTTGGGTGAAAGAACCGCCTTCTCCTTGTCCTCCATGTGGATCAGTATGCAGCTCGAAGGCTGTGCGCTGCTTGAGCTTTTCTCAGGATGTGTGAGAAGCACAGTGCACCATCCCCACAGCACCCCTCAAGGCACTATACCTACTTCCACCCTAGGCAATCATAATGCCTCCAGCAACCACCACACGGGCAATGCACCTTCTCGGCTCACCTACGTAGGGCCGTTAGCTCAACCCTCTAGTGCAAGATTACAATATGCACTTCATAGTGAGTGAACCTCTTTATTGACCCATTCAACCCCCCCCCCCACACACACACATTCTCCTGTGTAGTTTTAAAGAGACAACAGCTTCCCCCCACCCCTGTTTTACAGCAGTCATCTGTTTTGAAATAATACAGCATCTTCAGTTTATCATCCCATTATAAACTGACTCAGCCCTATGATTTAAAAGTGAGCATTTAATTTTCTTCAAGCCCTCAGTGGTGAGCTATGGCCAGATTAGGGTTGTGCCTCGGGTAATTTTCTGCTTGGTACAGTACTGTTGTTCCAGAAAAAAGTGAAAGTGACTGCATATGTAAGATTTGGGATTCATAAAGAGTTGAGTTTGTTTGGTTTTTTGTTTTATTTTTAAATGTAGCATGCCATCTGGTTCCAAAATGGAGAGGAGTTGAAAAAGTCAATTCCGGGTTTTCATTTCTATCAGTGCGTCCCACAATTATTCTGTGTTTGATTTGAGGGAAACCACTAGGAAAGGGTTCGGGCCTTGCCCTCAGTGTGTCAAGTACAAATGGCAAGGGCTTCGGCAGAGGTGTTCTCAGCGACTGCTCCCTAACATTGGAATTCCCTTTTCTCTGAGGTCCAACAAAGTCCAAGCTGGTGCTTCTTTCATTAATGGTCTAAAACAATTATGTTTAGGTGGACTTTAGTGGCCAGGGATGGGTTAGGGATTAGAAAGTGGGGATAATTTAGTTATTTTTATTTTACAAATCTCCTTTGTTATCCATCTTTCCACATACGATTTTATTGTAACCTGTTCTGAGCCTGTGGTCTTTGGAGTAGGGTGGGATAGACTGAATCAATAAGTAAATAAGCACTGCTTGTCTCCACAATTGCACAGTTTTTGCATACCCGGAAAACAAGGACTGGAATTGTGATTGCTTCATGTAGGTAGCTGGAAAGTGAAAAGGCAAAAAGACTACTTTCTTGCTTCCTCCCTTGGCATATTTGTGGAGGACTAGGAGCAACCTAGCCCTAACTCTCTCAGTAGTTCCTAAATTGCCCGTCTCACAGGAAATTCTGATTGTTAATTAATTAATGTTTGTTTGCAGCATGCTGAGATTCGAAATTCTGAAATGGAAGGTGTTATTGATGCAAGTGCAAATCATTCTTACTAGTTTATTGAAGGGGCTACTATGATGCTGTGGCCTGAGCTCTGTTCTCTACATTCCTGCAAGAGAGAACACAGAAAGCAACATTGATGGAGGCAACGCATCCTTCAGTGTAGTTTATTCACACTGCTCGAGCCAAAAAAAAGAATTCTCCTGGCACCTGCTCTGGAGTTCTCGTCTCTGAATCCGAGTCACAGGAAGGATTTGCTCTTTGTAAGTAGAGAATTTTTTGGAGGTACCATGTGTTGGTCTCTATAGGGAATGAATCAGCTGTTATGGGTACTTTCTGTTTACAATCCCACAGAGCAGAGCTGGCGTCTGCTGCAACGAGACAGCCTCTGGTTGAAAGCAAAATGCTTGTGAGCAGCTATTGGCTAGAGAGATGAGAGAGAACTGCAAGGGAAGTCAGACCAAGGGAGATGAAGGGACAAAAAGTAGGTATTAGCAGGAGGGAAAATTAAAGCATACACAGGAAGAAGTTGAGCATTAACATATAATCCAAATGTTCCTGTTATCATACCTTGGCCATTTTACCTGTACTGCAAACACATTGGATGGTCTCTTCCTCTATCTAAAAAAAGCCTATATATATTATTTTTACTATGGTAATTCCAGTGAGTAAGGTGAGCATAGAACTGGACACCAGCAATTTGTGTGTCGTAGTGTACTCTGTTTCCCACCAATCGGTTGTGTGACCTTGGACAAAATAAGCTGTCTTCGTGATAATTTCCCTAGCTGTAAAATTGAGATAACATTTTACTACTGGGAGGGGTGTTGTGAAGATTCCTTAATGGCTGCATGGTGTTTTGAGGAGGACAGAAGGGGTGAAAGCCTGTTCGCACTGATATCAGTGGAAGCGTGGCCACTTTCAGTTGAGCCAGGATTTTACCTTAGGGCTAATATAAATACTGGCAGTGTGTCAGGTGGGGTGGGAAACGGGAACAGAGAGAAAGAAGACGCTAAATCTTTTTTAAATGAGTTTTGCTATAGCATCACTGCAGGGTCATTTGATCTGTTATTTTCTTTTATAAAGGTGCCGTTTAATTATGAAGGAAAAGATGCAGTAAGCAAACAAAGAACATTGGCAAAGTCTGAAAACAGACAGAAATTTACCCCACTGCTTCCTCTTACAGATACTCTCCGCTCCCTAAACACTGTATTTAATTTGATGTTTCATAATGATTTTTTCACTCCAGACATGGCTTGTGTCTCAGGATTCAGCTGGAATGCCTTGGCAGAATGTCAAAGCATTAGTACGGAGAAACCACATAGCAGTAGCATCCAAGACACTTCACTTGTATTGTGTTTTTATTTTATCATTAGTCAGACTGGATGTAGAGTCTTCAATGGTTGCTAGGCACAGAAAGAGCGTACAATGATCAGGTTGTATTTTTTCCTGCCAAAAATATCTGTGGCCTTCCAGACCGCCCAAAGCCCAGAAGACACACCCCACCTCCCCCCCAAAGCTATTGGGAAAGAAGGAAGGCTTACTGCTTTGGAAAAATTAAAACTCACTTTTCATAGCTTCATATCCTAAATGCAGGAACCTGTGTTCATCATGTTTTTCTCCATTGCTACCAATGGGGAAAAGTCAGTGAACACAGGTCACTGCCTATATGTGATTCCCTCTACCTATCTTCAGTCCCCAGGGTTTGTGCAACTCCTCTGCATTAGCAAGAAACTGATTTCTTGCATCTCTCTGGAAGTTATGATAGAAGACCCCGTATGTGGGTGGTTTTCAAATGTTTTAAGACAGTGCCCCTTCCTCTTGTCACCCCAATGCACATACCTTGTCCCGTCTCTTTCTTTCTCTTGCAATCCTACCTCTACTCCCGCTCTTTGCATGTCTCTCCCCCTTGAGAAAATATCTCCTCCAGATGTAGAATTCTCTCTCAATTCTAACATTTTAATTGTTTTTATTGTTGTAAGCCGCCCCGAGCTGCCTGTGGCAGGAGGGGCGGGGTAATCAGTTTTTAAAACAAATAAAAAATATAAAATAAAATAAAGTGGTTTGAGGAATAGAATGGTGTCAGTACTAACCTAATGCCTTTATTATTGTAATTTCACATTCAGTGTTCAAAGTGCTAAACAACCATGCAAGATGAGTCATTATTAATCCCATTTTACAGATGGGGAACTGAGGCTGAGAGATAACAACATGCTGAGTTCCCCGCTGTGAGTTCAGAGCTAAGACAGAACTTAAAACCTTAACAACTAGCATCCCAGGTTCCAGCCCAATACCTTATCCACTAACCTACACTGGCTCCATCAAGGCTAAGAATGAGTGTGTCTTTCCTTCAGCACACTCACCTTTCACAGGGAGCCGACAGCAGAGGCAATTCTGGTGGAGTGCCTCAAATGAGGACACAAACATAGACTTTGAGATGGACTCCAACGAACTCATAGAACCGGAATAGGTTCATAGGAACATTGTTACAATTGCATATCTGGCACCTGCCTGGCTATCACCACAGTTTTATAACAACTCTCTGGCCCCACTACACCCATTCTAAAAACCAGAGAGAAACAAGACTAAAGGTGAAAATAGATTTGACAGTAGCCCTGATTGGCCTGGGACTCACCTGCATATTTGTTCTGTCCCCACCAGATATGGGCCGATATCTACCCCAGGGCGAGTGGCCGGCTCCTACAGAATGAGTCCTCCAGAAAAGCTTGGAGATGCATCCCGGGCCAAAGTCCACCCACCTGGGCATCCAGGGCAACGAGGGTTTGGACCGGGATGCATCTCCAAGCTTTTCCGGAGGCCGCATCCTGTAGCGGCCGGCCACCCGCCCCGGGGTAGATGCGGACCCACATCTGCACTGCCCCTACCCCACATCTGGTAAGCCTGCCCAGCCCCACTACGAGGCGGGGTCAGTGGATCAGGCCCCACGCTCACCCCGGCCCCACCAAACAGGTGATTGGTGGGGCCTGGAGGAGCCCGCTCACCCCAAACTCACCAAAAAGCTGATGGGGGGCAGGGGGGGCTGGAGGAACATGTTGGAAGTGCAGCCTGTTCAAAGTGACAGGAAGCCGGTTCCGCAGCAGCGGCTCGGGCTCGCCCCCTGTCACTTTGAGCGGCCGGTTGTCATTTTCCTCAGGAGTGCCCCCCATCAGCTGTTTGGGTGGCCAGTGAGTGCACCAAACAGCTAATTGTGGTGGAGCAGGAGCTCCCCACATCAGCTGTTTGGCAGTGGGGCCTGATCCTGCTGCGCCACACTGGCATGGGAGTCTTGTCCTGTGGTCACCCAGGGTAAGGAGGGACCTGTGCTGGCATCCCCCACACCCAGATTAAAGGTTGCTCATGTGAAGAGCGTCCTTGTCAATCTGAGGAGTGGCATTTGAGGTTGTTCACCCTGGGGCAGGCCAGGGAGGTGCCTCACTGCTGGCATGTCTGTTTTCACCTGAAGAGATCCTGTAATTCTGGACACCTTGAAAGCTGGAGTGGAAGTGTAGACATGAGTCAATTTTACATCTTCAAGCCAATGCAAAAGTGCAGAAATTAAAGGGTAACTCCTTTGCTATTACTGAAAAACCACATGATTATCTGTGCTTTGCAGATTACAAGGCAGGTACTCTATGCTGGAGTTGTTATGAATAACTAGGGATTTTACACCAGGAGATTTACATACATTTACTTCTGCACAAACGTTGCCGTAATGCATTATGAGGAACGTGTGCTCTTGCATGCTCTGTAGGGTTAACAAAAAAATCGGGATCCAATCCTTAGGTAAATGGAGCATCAGGCCTTTTCAGCATAATTTATTCATGACTTGAACTTCCAAAAAGGAAAGGGGGAAGAAAAAATAAATCTAATGCAAAACTACTTCTACTGAAGTGCCCTAGAGCAGCGAAAACATTCAGCAGCAAGTCAGATCATTTCATTTCCTCTTACACTCAGGTTTTACAACACAAAGCAAACAGTGAGTGTAACCATTCTGAATGAACAATTTAAAACAAAATCGGTGGTGTGATACAAAAATATAGCAGTTGGATCAGTGGTGAGAATGTGTTTGTGAGCTTCCTGTTTAGGTGTTTAGAATGGGGTAGGGGGTCTCTCTTTTGAAAGGTAAGGCATCAGGGGCTGCATTAATAAACTGTGAACCCTTCCCCTCACTCTTTTTGTGTTCATATGAAAGAGCAAGGTCACAGGATGCAGCAGGTGTAGTCCAAAAATGTTCGCTCCTAAGCCAAAGTTTAACAATCATTTGAATTCTCTCACACACTTTTGTTTGAATGTATGAAGGGATTTATCTTCCTATCAGTCTGTCTGCCTTATACATTCAGTGCCGAGGCATATTATATGGGATAATATCTAGCAGCGGCCATGACGATACAGAATAATTTGTGAAGGATGGGGAGAGAACATGGGAACAGTGAAAATAAAGGATTACAATCTCCCGTAGGGAATTTAAAGAGGTGGGAGAAAAGGTTTTTGTGAATCCAGCCTGAGTCTCTCTTAACGGGCGACTGATCCTGCAATGACTCACGTTTTCATGGGAGGAGAGATGGGAGAGCAAAAGGCAATATACTGGGGTCAGCTAGTTCCTAGGCTACCCTTGGAGAAGAGGAAATAAATGCAATTGCTCTCTGCTTTCTTTTCAGGATGAAGGCCTTTGTAGGTCAGCAACCCAGGTGTCGGGCGTCAAGACCCAGCCAAGAGCTCAAGCAACTTAAGGCTGAACCTAATGCTAAGAAAGGAGATCACCAGGGATCCCATTCCCAGAGAGCTCTGAAGAGCCTACTGTGGCTCTGGGGATCAGGAGGATAAGGCCGCTGACCTGGGGCAAAAGTGCCCAGTGAATCCCAGCCTGGGAAGGAAGGCTGAATGATGGTGAGCTGGAATGCTGTTGGTTTGTACTGTAAATAAAAGCACTGGGTGATGGAAGAAGTGTGCTCATGGAGCGCTTGGCCCGGAAAAGACTTATGGCCGGAGAAGGCAATCCTGCTTCAGGTTTTCAAAAGGAAACCATGAGGAAAAGGACAGGTGACTATTATGGTGAGAGTTATCAAAGGTGTTGAGAGATATGGGGAACAAGGAAATGCTAGTCCTTTGTCTATTCTTTTTTATTTATTTGAGAGTACCTCCCCTCATTCACACTCCTTCCAATGCATTCCCTTTTCTAAAGAAAACCCCAGACTTTTACAATAAAGGGCAGGTTGGAAAAAAGCAAATAAGCAGCCGTTAACACTAAGAAAGTGAGAGGGATAAGACAATTTGTGCCTATATGAAGATAATTTCCTGCTATGATTCGCTAAACATAAGGACATGATTTAGGCACCATATAAACTGCTAATTCGCTGGGGGGGGAGGGGCTAAACTAAGGTCCTACATGACAGATATCTACACTGATCTTGACAGTCCTTAAGTACATGTGTTCATTGTTTGTTTTTCCGTGCTCACCTTGAGATAGCCAGATCAATAATTAGCACTCCAAACAAAAAATATCCAGTCATACACACTCTGATAAATATAGTAGCACCCAAACTTTCTTTGTGTGTGACCCCATTTTGAGACTTAAACTATATTCCCATGACACAGCAACAAAATTACGCATAACATATTGAATAATTATTAGGATCATGTCCCCATTTGCAGATATTGCAACCTCCACTTGAGGTCCTGGCCCACATGCTATTATCCAAATTATCCACATGCTAGTTTCCAAATTATCTCAAAACCTCAGACAACGGAAGAATTGGAGAGAAAATCCTTATGGCTCCTGGAAGAGAAAAAAATGGCACTTACTCTCTGCTTTGTAGGCAGGCTTCCAGTAAAGCTTTTGGGCTGTGCTTGCCGTAATTTCAGTTTTATTCTCTTTATCTTATTTAGCTTGAAATAAAAATGAAACCAACGGTCTCTAACCCTAACGCTTCCCTAAACCCTGGGAAATTGACAGAGCAACGTACTCCCTACTATCTGCAGGGCGGACACAGGTATTTTCCTGAGGTAAAAGACATTTATTGTCTACACAGCGTTACAACTGAAAGAAACATTAGCTGTACCTTTGTGTGACATTCAAGCTAGCCCCTGCTCAGCCTTATCAACCCCTCTCAAATGCAATCCAATCAAGTGAAGAACAGGCCTGAACCTCCTTCGATTGTAGATAGGCATGAATACAACACTCCTCATCAGACCAGACCAGAGTGGGTAATTGGCCTCCTCTATTGACAGCATAAATGTTGTCCTTTGTATATGTTAGTAGAAAGCTACTGTGCAGCAAACATGTCAGCAGCAAACTGTTCTAATCGGAGCCCCTTTGTGCATAGATATTTTAAAAATGGGGAGGTGGGAAAAGGAATTGAAGGGATGTATCCTCTTGCGTTTACAGCATAGGGGATTGCTTCCTCCTTAAGTCTGGCAGCCTGTGAAGCACTTCCGGGCATACATCTGCAGATGTCTGGACCCCAGGAAATGATTACTCATAGCAGTAGTGAATCACAGAAAATTGTGGATTTCAAACTCACTTCCACCATCTATGCTAGCCATATTCCCCACTCCTTTTCCACTTGACCAACACCTTGCTCTTCAACAAGTGGATTCCTCATTTCTCTACCTACAGTGAGGAGTAGAGTCCACAACTCTATAAGTGGTTATTTCTGTCTAGCTACCCAACCATGTTGTTAATGCTGCTGCAGCATCACAAAGACAGCGGCTTGTCAGTGTGGTGGTGTATGTATAAGGTGCTACTCTTAGACCTGGGAATCCAGGGTTTGAAGCCTGCTCTAGCCATGATCTCATTGGGTGGCCTTGTGCAAGCATCAGCTCCTTATCTGTAACAGATGGAAATGTGTGTGTGTCTGTCTCTCCTTGCATTCCCTTGTCCATCTTAGATTGTAAGTCCACTTTGCAGGGACCTGTATCGAGGAATAACAGTTGTAAACAACAGGTACACTACTGGTGCTATACAAATGCTCTAGCTTATTGGACAATATGCAAAATCTTTCTCTAGTGTTGCAATTAAAAAGTGCTGTAGCTCATAGGGCTATGAAAAAGAAATCTAAAATGCATGGTTCAAGACTGAGCCATATGAAGAGATGTTGTATGTATTCAACTGATTTCATTCTTAAAAGTTTTTGTTTTTTTTAATTATTATTACAACAAAGGCAGAGCTTTGGGGAGGTAAAGACAATGGAGCTATTATTCCCCTCACTCAGCATGAGGAGTAAGACTCTCAGCTTCCATGAGGAAAATAAGCCACGCTGCTAAGCCACAGGCCATTTTTACACAAGACATTCCCCCCGCATATCTACCTTGTGGACACGTGGGGGGAGCGTCCGTGTAAAAGTGGCAGCTGGGGGGCTCACACTGCCACAACCCACCCATCTGCACCCACTTTCACGCATGGCGCAAAAGGCGAAAAGCCAGGTTGCTCTGTGCGTGGAGATGGATGTGCACTCATCTGACGCCTCCCCCCCCCCCCACACGTCCCCCCGCAGTAGCACGCACACGGACCAGTCCCCCTCCTCCCTCGCAAATGGCCTAAGACTGCTGCATCATGACGACATGAGAAGCAATGTTCAGCTAACTTTTTGGAGCAATAACACAGCTGCTCTTCCAACGCATGGCCTTGGGATACCCAATGAAAGAGAAAAATATCAACACAAGGTGACCTTGAACTAGAATGTTTGTCCTCTTCAAAAGTGAGGCATTAGTGTAATTGTAGTCTTCATGAACAGATGTAGTAGTTTGCATCTCATTCAAATGACAAGTATACAGATTAATAACTAATGTATTATTAATATGCATTTATTTCCTCCACTATATCCAGTTTTATAGCAGAATGCATAATTAATGTACTATTTTAATCGTGTTATAACAACAGTTGCACAAAGGCAGTGCACAACTGGGTTACGTGCAGTCAACAATGTCTATTGGGAAACATTTTCATGTCAACCATAAATAAATAATTAGAAAGATAAACAAAAATGCATGTCACTGGCGTTTATTAAGGTAAAAGGTTTCCTACAGTTATGTTAAATATCAACATGAGACTCAGCGGGATTTTTTTATTATTATTTTAAAGCAGCCCACACAACAAAGAGACAGTGGACTGGAAAACCTCGGCTCCAAAGTTACCCATTGCTCTACCTTTCTTATAAGGTTGGATGTGCCTCGGTGGTTTGGTTTTTATAAGCTGCTCACCCAGCAATGAGAAAAAAGCAAGATGACAAGTAAAATGGTCAGCAGGAAGGGAAAAAAGGGGGGAGGGGGGACATGAAGCATTGATGCCTTTAAATGGGGAATGAGGCTCCATGTACTCTGACAGCAAAATGCACTGATGAACAAGAAAAAGCACTAGCCGAGGATCTTCAGGCAGCACTCACTTGCAGTGAAGAAAATGTAGTGGATTTGCACATATCTGTGCAGACTCCAGAGTTTGTAAAGTTTTGTATAGATGAGCACTAGGTTTCACTCGGAGGCAGCCAGGATGGGGTGGGGGCAATTCAAGGTCAGTCTTAGGGTGGAGCAAATGGGGCAGTTGCCCCAGGTCTTGTGTTTCCTAGGATCCGTGCTGCTCCTCCAGGACCACCACCATCATGGTGGGGGCCCCACTGTTCCTGCCACCACTGCCCCACCCACCCTCTGCTGCCGGCAGCAGTGGTACCCCAAATGGTGGCAATGGGGGGGTTCCAGTAGCCATATGGGAAAATAGAGGGTGTTCATGACAGAGCCTGTAATAAGAGAAAAAAGGGTGTCTGGAGAGTCCTTGCAGGATCAGGGCCCAGCTGGGTGAGCTCTTGCAGGATTGGAGACTGACCAAGTGAGCTCTTGCAAGATCGGGGTAAGTGGGAGCAATATCTTGAAGTCAAGTGCAAGCAGGGGTCAGGCCAGGAAAATCAGTCCAGGGGGATAGCATCGTGCAAGGGTGAAGCAAACTGAGGTCTAAACCGAAGCAAAAGACAAGCTGTCCAAAGGGCAGGAGAGGATACTCATGCAGGGGTAGGTAGTAAGGGACAAAGCTAGGAGAACTGGGCTGGGGGTTGCTGAGAGCACAAGCAATGTGGCCAGCTTTGGGTATTTTCAAACGTGACACTACTATGGCTGGCTATGTTTACTCCAGTGTGGCCACCCATGATGGTGTCACATCTGCTCCTGCCTGCCAGATGTTAACTGTGGACGGGAGCAGAGTACACCCCGGACCGTGGCAAGATTAACTCCGGGATGGGTGCTGGGTTCCCTGCCAGCTCACATTCTCTAATTAGCCGTGGTAGAGCAGGCCATCAAATTTGATGGCTCGCTCTACCTAACTCTGGCCAGTGGCCGGAGGTTTTCCAGGTGGGCACGGTCCCCCCCACCCTCTCCCCACCCCTTTCCCAGCCTCGGCCGCCGTCACTTTTGTTCAGCAGCGAGACCTGATCCTGCCTGTGTAGAGGACTCTCACCACAGGTAGGATCAAAGTGTGACAGCTCAAGGAGTAGCAAGAATTTTAAATAAATTAATTAATTTAATTAAATACCCATTGAGCTGCTCTGAGAAGCCATGGGCATGAGCTGGCTTTTAAAGCCAGCTCGGTGTCCCCAGAACCAGTAGGAGAACAGTTTAGGTCCTGGTACCTGAGCTAGACTCAGGTGCTAGTGATCATTAGCCTCAGCTGGTGTGGTGAGGAACCCTAACAGATACAAGGAGAGGCCTGCCAGCAGCCAGCCAGCCAAACCAGAAAGCAGGATCAGTCAGTCCTGTATATTAGTCCTTCCAACCCACCACCCTTATTTCCTGATTTTGTAGGTGGAACCACAGTATACGTCAGCTTCCACAAATCCTTCTGAGCCAGTCTACTCTTCGTTTCACTTATGTGACTCTCTAAACAAACAGTAGTCTCATGCTCAAAGATGCATAAATAGGAGGAAAGTGAAGAGATATCCCTCAAACGTGGGATGCAAAACACAGTTCCCTCTATTCCCCAATTCAAGGAGTGAAGGGAGCTAAACAATCAGAGCTGCTTCCCTTCATGCTCATCCTTTGTACCGTTAGTCGACTGTTTTTCATGAAACACTGTGTAGTGCTAACTGAAGTTAACGTTAAGTGCAGTGATTCTCCAAGAGTGGGTGTGTCCGCCCCGAAGGCACAGAATGTATTTGTGGAGGAGAGACGTGAGAAGTAGCAGCCCATCTCCATTCTGACTAAGCCAAGGGCAATTTCTAAAGTGATGGGCTATGATGGAGGATAGAGATCAGCGAACAAGGTGATATGAGAGAGAGAGAGAGAGAGAGAGAGAGAGAGAGGTGGAAAAGGGAGAGAGGGAGCAAGGTATGTGGGAAGGCAGTGGTGGGGGGAAGGGACTTCCACCACAGACAAGAGGAATGGAAGTGGATAGTGTTTGGAAAAAGTTTGACAGCTGTTCTAGTTTGGAAGTCCATCTCTTAAATGATTAAAAAATAATAACAACTGGGTTACATAAATAAATCTGCTTAGCATCAATTATAGCAATGCTCTGTGTCAGGAAACTTCTCTGAGACTAATACCTGCTGAAGGTTTCAACATGCTAATCTTCTTAAAGCAGCAGACTGAATACAATAGGCCAGTGTCTAGTCCCCTACAGAAAACTCAAGTTATCACTGGACTTCCTGTAAAGAGCTTTTGTCCTTTCTAAACTTCAGTAACCTCTTATAAAATGAAAAGCAATCTTTGCCCACTGATTTTGTCCTTTTTCCTATTTGTGTGATATTGATCTCTCTCCTTTCGCTCCTTGTCGCATTTTATCATTGTCAGATTATTTATTCTTTGGGGGAGGTCGTTTGGTTTTTACGTTCACCATAGTCATGAAAATGGCAGTAGGTGTCATCGGGGATATTTATACTTGGGGACCAAAAAGGGGGCACAGCTCTAATGATTTCAATGAAAGTTCATCCAGTTACATGAGCAGAGAACTGGACACTATCACTCAGATGATCTCACCCATTTGGAATTTTGAGCATGATGGGGAGAAGCAGGACTTGATAGTGAATGTTAAAAGTCTCAACGTTTGTTAAAAATTTTTAAACAGTGCCAGATCCAGGAACGTTGGGGCCCCATGTGGCATGGTGGTGCAGGCCCTCTCCTCATAGGCCCTTTTCACATGAGATGCCGCCACCCATCACCACACAGTTTTGCTGCATGGAGGCGGGTGGAGGTACCCATGTGAATGCCGCAGGGGATGGGTGGGGGTGCGTGCACGCTCTTGCGCTACACCCGTCACCCACGCATGGAGCAATGGGCTCCAATGCCCGATGCTCCGTGGGTGGAGGTGGGTGTGCACTCACCTCCACCCACCGCAGCCACATCCCTCCATCCCCCCACACTCCATTTTAAAAGGGCCAGATAGAAATTGGGTTAGGAGGGTTCGCCCTCCCATAGTTCGGCAGGTTCGGAGTCTGGGGGTGATTTTGGACGCAGACCTCCGCCTGGAGCGGCAGGTGGAGGCAGTGGCGAAAGCTGCCCTCCGCCAGTTATATCTGGTGCAGAGGCTGAGTCCGTTCGTCTCCGGCCCGGACCTGGACTCCCTCATCCATGCCTTCGTCACCTCGAGGCTGGACTACTGCAATGCACTCTACGTGGGGCTGCCCTTGTTCCTGGTTCGGAGACTGCAGCTAATGCGGCGGCCCGACTCCTCTTGGGGATGGGCCGTCGGGAGCATATAACACCTGTGCTCCGGACTCTGCACTGGCTGCCGATAGCGTGCCAAGCCAGGTTCAAGGTATTGGTGTTAATATACAAGGCCCTTCACGGTCTGGGCCCCTCATACCTCAGGGACCACCTCGCCCTCCGTGCCCCAGAGCGGCCTCTTCGGTCCGCCGGGGGTGCCTTCTTGGAGGTCCCCCGTGTTAAGCGGGGAGCCACAATGGAGAGGGCATTCTTGGTGGCCGGGCCGCGCCTCTGGAATTCCCTCCCGGAGGAAGCTCGCCTGGCCCCAAGCCTTTTGACATTTTGGCAAATCTGTAAGACCTGGCTGTTCACCGAGACCTTTGGGGAGGGGGGGGGAGGGGGTGTTTTATCTTCCTCCACCCTTATTTATTTATTAGCCCAGCCTGTTTTTTGTAGTGTTTTTATGGATTGGTTTTATTCTTATATTGTTTATAAATTTATAAATTGTTTTATAATTAACTTGTTAGCTGCCCCGAGCTGTTTGCAGGAGGGGTGGGATACAAATTGAATAAATAAATAAATTATTGACAAACACGTTGGGTGCATTTAGAAAGATGCAGAGGCAGCCACCCCCAGAGCTGCCCCGGAGGTGCACCCCCACGTTTGCCCACTTCCATCCCCGCTTCGGTCAGCTTGAGACAGACACAGAGGGTCCCCCAGCCTGCAGTCCAACCCCCTCACCTGCACCCCTTGCCTGCACCTAGACCCAACCATCTAGGCTGGCACCCACAACTCTATAGCATTGCCCAGGGCAACAGCTGGCTAAAAGTGGAGCTGCAGCGTGGGTTCACCAAGCAAATGGACAGCTGCTCCACTTTGGGCCGGTGCCCTGGGTTCAGTCAGCGTGCTCCGCTGGCAGTGCTCTGGGATGTTCTGGCACGCCAGCAGCAAGGCTACTTCAGAGCAGGTACAGTCCGTTCCGCCTACACATCTGGCGAGGCTGCCTTTAGAAAAGCAGACCACCTGGGTGGTAAGCGGACTGGTGCAGCTAGCACCGGGGCAGCCGTCCATCTAAAAGCACCAACAGACTCACCCCTTGGAAAAAGGAAAATTACACCATAATTCATTTTTGAAATCTAGTAAAACATAACATCACCTTCGGGCCCTGGGCTCCCTGCACAGCTATTGTTATTTCTAACTTGCTTATAGGCCTCATTTATTGGAGGCATCCTTCTGAATCTCTATGGGCCCTCCAAAGGCTAGGGCCCCCGTGTTTGAAACTCTGGGGACCTGTATTATGCTTCTCACAGTCCTATTCTCCTTTCAAGTTTATTCATTGACACAATGTATTTGGGACTCCACTTCCTAGGATCAATCCCTCGCTTTTAACCTTAGTGAAAGGAAGATCAAGATAATTCTCCTTTTCATACCGAGGAACTAACCTTCAGTATCATTTACCTAACAACTTTGACTGCAATCCCAAAATCACTTCCTATGCAAAAGTTCTAGGGATTTTACTGGAACTACTCCAAAGTAAGTGGTTTCAGGATTGTGACCTTTGGTTTTTCGGTAGGTAGAATCTCTTTTTAAAAGTTAGGGAGAGGCGTATGAATTTAGAGAATGCAAGTGCTCACTACTACAGCACACATCCCCCAAACTGCTGTGTATTAATAGCACTTCAAAAAATGAAGGGGGAGAATCCCTCATTCAGGCCTATGCTGTGTGGATTGACAGAAAGCCTGAGGTGCTCCCTTTGGAGAGGTGCAGCTTTACACAGGTCTGTACCAAGGGCTGTGCCTACAGGCACAAACAAGCCCTCTGTTTGAGTTCTAATCATTAGTTTTGATCTTTGTGGTCCACTCTGAATGGGTGTACATGTGATGTCTTTCAGTATCTTGTTCTTTCTCTTGCTGTTCACTCTGATTTTTCACTGTGTCCATCATTCATAAGCTTTCAGAACTCCCTTCCAGCTGTTAACCTTTATGTGCCAAGAATGTTTGTTTCTTTATATATTCTGTTTGTTTTTTATTTGTATTACCTCTGAGCCCACCGCAGCTCATCTCATGAATGCCTCTTGCTCCGATGACTCAGAGCACCATCATCAAATCATGTACTCTGAAATCATGGGACTTTAAATTTTCCCACAATAAAACTACTCAGTTACAGGTTCTGATCTTCAAACTGCATGCAACACATATAAGACTATAAGAGATACAGACAGACAGACAGACAGAGCAGGAGAGGAAACTAGAAATATGCATAATTAATCTTTCCCCACACAGGCAAGATCCAAGAAAGGTTTATACAAAAAGGACTAATTGTCATCTCAGTAAAGCGCCATTTGGGAGTTTTGATTGATTTCAATAAGTTATCTAAACGGTGCGTCTGATTTGCATTCGGGTACATGGATGTCAAAATTGCACCTACTGATCTAAGCCCCTCCAAAACTACACAAAACCAGAAGCCCAAGTGACGTCTCTATCAAAACTAGATAAATTATTTTGGAGTCTGTAGATCTAAGAATATCTAATCAAAGAGGAATATGTCATTATCCTCATTTCTGAATTGGGGAGCTGAAGCAAAGATTACCTAATCAGGGACCCATGTTTACTGTTTGGGGGGAAACACCGTGAACACGGATCCCTGCTCTTAGTTTATGATTCTTAACCAGTCCAGTTTGGGAGTAAATTGTCACAACTTGATGACAAGTCACTTTCATCTGAGTTTGTTGGATCTCAGGAAAGTTCCCTGTGACAGGTGTCCTTCCTACAGAACAAATCATAAGTTGCACCCTTCAGGGTCCCTCGGCGGGGGACTGATGCTGTTGAATGCAAGGTCCGTAGTTAATAAGGCCCCAATAATCCGGAATTTGATCCTGGATGGGGCAGCGGACCTTGCATGCATAACGGAGACCTGGCTGGACGAGGAGGCGGGGTCAATTTTGGCTGATCTCGTTCCAGCCAGGTATGCCATGCAGCATCAGCCTTGCGCTGGGGAGGTGGTGTAGCCGTGATTTTTAAAGAGACGTAGTCAGTTAGGAGGTATCCAGTTCCAAATATTCCTGGGATCGAGGCCCTCCATGTAGTCTTTGATTTGGCTGGGGACAATTTGGGGATGCTGCTGGTGTACCGGGCCCCTTCCTGCCCAGCAACTTCCCTCTCCGGTCTAGCGGAGCTGGTCTCAGTGGTGGTGCTGCGCTCCTCTAGGACTTTGGTCCTGGGGGACTTCAATGCCCATGCCGACACCGGCCTTGTGGGGGCGGAACGAGAATTCATGGCCGCCATGGCAACCATGGATTTGTCTCAGGTTGTCAGCTGCCTGACCCATGTGGGGGGGGGGCATACCCTCGATCTGGTGTTCTATTCTGGCCTTGAGGCGGGTGATCCGGTAGTGGGGGATGTAACAACTATGCCCTTGTCATGGACGGATGATTACCTCCTTCAGACCAGTCTCTCAGAGCACCACCCCAAGAAGGGGAAGGTACCAATTAGGATGGTCCGCCCTTGGTGGTTGATGGAACCTCAGCGGTTCCAAGAGGCCCTGGGGGATTTAACCCTCGACTCTGCCAGCCTCTCTGTGGATGAGTTCGTCCGGGCTTGGAACAGCTTGCTTGAGGGGGCTATTGACAGAGTGGCTCCGAGACGTCCCCTGCCCCTGTCTCGACACTGCAGAGCCCCTTGGTTTACTGAGGGGCTGCGGAGTATGAAGCAGGAAGACAGGCGACTAGAGTGACGCTGGCGTTGGACTCGTGCTGAATCCCACCGACTTCTCTGTAAGACCCGCTTGTGGTTCTACATTGAGACTGTGAGGGTGGCAAAGAAGGAATTTACGTCTGCAAAGTTGCATCCAGGGGAGCTGTTCCGGGTGGTGTGGGGGCTTGTCAGTCTGGCCTCCCTCCGCCTGGACGGGAACTTGTCCCAGGCCCGCTGTGAGGAGTTTGCCATCTACTTTGCAGACAAGATCGCGAGGATCCAGAGCAACTTCAACACTGGATTAGAAACAGTAGAAATGGAGCGTGAGGTGATGGAGGCCCCGTCTGGTCCAGCTTTCTGGGATGAGTTTCAGGAAGTGATGCCAGCCGATGCTGTGGAGGTCCTGGGGTCAGTTAGAGCCACTAGTTGTGAATTATATCCTTGCCCATCCTGGATGGTGAAAGCCTCCAGGGAGACATTGGGGACGGTGCTGGCGGGGGTAATCAACGCGTCCCTTCAGCAGGGGAGTTTGCCCCTTGGTCTCAAAGAAGCCGTGGTGCGCCCCCTGCTGAAGAAGCCATCCTTGGATGTGGACACACTCTCCAGTTACCGATCCGTCTCTAACCTTCCCTTTTTAGGGAAGGTTACTGAACGAGCGGTGGCCCTGCAGCTCCAGGCATCGGGTTTTTTGACATGTTTCAATCAGGGTTTCAGCCTGGCTATGGTATGGAGACAGCATTGGTGGTCTTGGTGGACGATCTCCGCTGGGAGATGGATGCAGGACGTTCAACATTACTGGTCCTGCTAGATGTCTCGGCCGCGTTTGATACAGTGGACCATGGGCTGCTGTTGAGATGGTTGCGTGATCTGGGGGGTCTGGATGGGACCGTCCTTGGCTGGTTCCAGTCATTCCTCTCGGGGAGGACTGAGCGGGTTGTCCTGGGAGCAGAAACATCTAGCCCACGGGCCCCAGACTGTGGCATTCCGCAAGGTTCAATCTTGTCTCCTTTATTGTTTAATGTGTATATGCAGCCCCTGGGGAAGATTGTGAGAGGATTTGGTGTGCGTTGCCACCAATATGCTGATGACACCCAGCTTTACCTCTCTTTTTCAACCGACCCAGGCCCGGCTGTCTCCGTGCTATCCCAATGTTTTGAGGTCATGGCGACATGGTTATGGCAGAGCAGACTGAAGCTCAATCCCGATAAGATGGAGGTGATGGTGGTAAGCCGAGCGGGCGAGGTATGCTCCCCCACCTTGTGGAGGGGGTGTGCCCCTCCGTGGCCCAGAAGGTTCGGAGTCTGGGGGTGTTATTGGATGCGGATCTCCGCCTAGATCAACAGGTGGATGTGGTGGCGAGGGCAGCCTTCTGCCAGTTGTATCTGGTCACTCTGATCCATGCCTTCATCACCTCGAGGCTGGACTACTGTAACGCGCTCTACGTGGGGTTTCCCTTGACGCTGACTCGGAGGCTGCAGCTAGCGCAGAATGCGGTGGCCCGTATCTTAACAGGGACGGGCTGACGAGAGCACACAACACCGGTGCTCCGTGCACTGTGCTGGCTGCCTGTAGCGTGCCGAGCCAGATTCAAGGTGCTGACTTTGATCCATAAGGCCCTATAAGGTCTTGGCCCTGGATATCTCAGGGACCACCTCGCCCTCCGCGGCTCAGGACGACCCTTTCGGTCTACCGAGGGTGCCTTTCTGGAGGTCCCCTGTGTGACGCGGGGGGCTACAATGGAGAGGGCGTTCTCGGTGGCTGGGCCACAGTTATGGAACTCCCTCCCAGAGGAAGCACAGCTGACCCCAAGTCTGTTGGCCTTCCGTTGGGCCTGCAAGACATGGATGTTCTCCCAGGTCTTCTGGGGGTGGGTTAAATTTTTATGGGGGGAGTTTTAAAATTGTTTAAGAACGCTGGAATTTTAGATTTTATTGTAGTTTTATATTGTTCAAGATTGTTTTTATTTTTGTTCGAAGCCGCCCCAAGATGCCAATGGCATAAGCCCTTCACCTTTAAAGCCCTTCATGGCCTGGGCTGTGCTTATCTGCGGGACCACCTCACTCCCCATGTTCCCATGCGACCCTTGAGATTGTCTGTGGGAGCCTTTTTGGAGGTTCCCCGGGCAAGGCGGGTGGTCACTAATGTTAGATCTTTTTCGGTGGCCACCCCTGTGCTGTGCAATTCGCTCCTGGAGGAGGCTCGGTTGGCTCCCACTCTCCTGCTGTTTCGGCTCGGTTGGCTCCCACTCTCCTGCTGTTTCGACTTGTATGTAAGACCTGGCTGTTCCATCAGGCTTTTGGCGAGGGGTAGGGGTGGGGGTGGGGGGTGATGTTTCCCCACAAATTGTATTTTTAAATTGTTTTAAAATTTTTGTATTGTTTTTATTGAGTGCTGTTTGCCGCCCCGGGCTGCCCTGATGGCAGGAGGGGCGGGATAGAATTTTTAAAAAAATAAATAAATAAATAAATAAATAAATAAGGGGGCAGCATATAAATGCAATAAAATAAATAAAATAAAAATGTATAGGAGCTTCATTAGAGACTTTTGTAGTGGCATTGCCAATTGATTTAGAGGTGATGGTGGTGGGGAGTTGAGCGGGAAGATTTAAAGTAATAAAGTAATAGGTGTCCGGAACATAAACATGGGGGTTTGGCATTTGGCAATAGGGACTTTAACCAAAATGGGGATTCTGGAATTGTTAAAAAGAAAGAAGCAGTTACTCTTAGCAATAGCAGGCCTATAAAGAGGGAAGCGGAGAGCAGTCAAAGATTATGCCAAGGTTATGGTCTCAGGAGACTGGCAGGATAGTGAAGCTGTAAATGGAGACAGAGAAGGAAGTCAGAGGAGAGGAGCTGAGAGGGAAGATAAGAAGTGGTTTGTGTTTACTATGAGTCTAAATGTCACACACACGCATTTTTTATTATGATTTTCATGTTTTTATTTGTTATTTTATTTTTTGCGTTTCAATTTTAACAAGTGTTCTGAAGCACAAGCAGCATGGAAACTAGCAGAAAGGTAAGCCCTTCCCATGAGACTGTTGTCGGAGTAGGATTATTTTTTAGACCTACTAAGGTTGACAACTTGACAAGTGTCCCTTTAAGGATGATGCTCTATTTTTTAACTCCTCTGCTTGTGCCTTGGTACTTCAGGGACCACAGGGCCATATGTGATCTAATAGAGCATCTACACTACACTGTTTTACTACAGGAATAAATTAAAGAGTGAGCAATTTACTCCCAAATTAATGTTGTGGAGGAAATTAATACAAAACAGAGGAAATCATAGCTATAGGTGGGTGTTTGCGTCTCTAAAAGGGCCTACTTCAGAATATTGAGCAAGTCAATTACTCAGGAGCAGCTTTTCAGATAATCAGTTTATAAATGCTATTTTTTCCATGGAAAAATCTACCTTTGGTTCCTCAGTTCTTGATCTAGGGAGTGAAAAAGCATGCGCAAGGAGTAGCTGTGCAAAGCCTGTGCTCCTGCATCCAAACTACTGCAAAAGTAGATTAAATCTCTGAGAACCTTACAAAAAGTGCATATGGACTCTTCTAAAGTACAAAGGAGGAAACCGAAAATACCCGGGGAAAAAACTCAATGCAGCACTTCATGGAGGTACGTTGGCAGGGCCTGCTGTGAGTACTAAACCGGGGCTGGGGATCAGAAAATGGCACCAGAGGAAGCAGATATAGGCCTGTCAGATGTGGAGAATAATCCACTGGTCACCAGCATGTTTAGATAGATCAAAAAAGATCTTGAAATGCCCACAGAGAGAAGCAGGCGAACATGTTGCAAGAAGTAATAAAATGAGATCTGCCCTAGATTTGAGACCTACTTCTGGAGTCTCACAACAATGGGTATCTGTGCCATCGTATCTTAAGTCAGAAGATGATTAGGCTTTTGTTGTGGCGGGCCATTAAGTGTGGAACTCACTCACTCCGAATGTCCGTCTTAGTTCCTCCCTCCTTACCTTTAAAAAAAACACCTGAAAACATATTCATTTTCTAGGTGCTTTTAGGATCCACTGCCGGTTCCCACACTGTATGTATTCTCTCCTCCCTTTTTCCTTCCCCCTTTTTAAAGTATTTTATTATTGTTTAAAATTGTCTTATATTGTTTTAATATTGTTTACATTTTATATTTATGCCATGTAAGGCAGGGGGTTGCTATATAAATACAAATTATTATTAATCAGTATTAATAATTAATTAATAATTGGTATTATTATTATTATTTTATTATATTTAATGAATAAAAAGGTGGAAGCTAAGTCAGAAAGACTAGATGTGATGGCACATCAGATCAGTAACATAGAGGATGAAAATTTGATGCAGGACAATTGACTCCAGCAGCTAGAAAAAAATGTAATGTGAAAATCTGATTAATAGAAGCAGCAGCTCCAACCTGCACATTATAGGAATCCCAGAAGATGCTGAAGGATCTGATACAAGGCAATTCATAAATAAATTAATACAGCATTTATTCCCAGATGAAAAGCACCTACACAGGACAATTGTGGAATGCGCTCATAGGGCCCCGAGACTGAGACCCAAGGAAAGAGGCTGGTCCAGGACAATAATGGCTAAATTATAGCGAAAAGGAGGAAATCCTCACCCTGGCTAGGAAAAACCCAGAGCTGGAATACCTGGGCACCAGTATCAGGATATTTGCAGTCTAGCAACTGAAACCATTATGAGAAGGAGAGAATGGCATAAATATATGGAGCCACTCAAAAATAAAGGGATTAGAGCCCAAGTATGGTTCCTGGCACACTTGTTTGTATTCAAGGGAAGACGGCAGATCTTCAATGAACTAAAAGATCTAGAGTTCTTTGCCAAAGCGTTCCCTCGACTGTTTAATGAAAATGAAGCTGAGAATGAGGAGAAAGATTAAAAGAGAAACAACGGAGTGGAGAGAAGCTTACACGAACAGATGTAAAGAAACTGGTAATATAAGCTATGAAGATTAAATGTTCCTATCAATGGGAGATGTTCTGAAAGGGGAGTTAAATGGGGAAGATTTAATATATTTTTAGAAATTGCTAGTTTAATTTGTGGTTCAAGTCAACATTTTAAAAAGGGGAAACGAATTAAGTGTCAAATGAAGGCTCGGACGTAGTAATAGGGCTGAATTGAGTAGTGAAAAAAACTACTTGCAAGTATTTGCCCAAGTTCAGAGGACCGGCTGAGTGCTCGGGCCAGTCCAAGGAATCTTGGCAAAGTCCCTTCGCCAAAAAATAGCGGCGATGGGAATTTGGCGCGCTCCTCCCGGCAGGAGGAGAAGACAGTGCCGCTGTAGGGGGAGCCGGTTAGAAGGCTCCCTCTATGTTTTGTTAGGGTTGCTAAGCAACCCTCCCCTGTGGCGCGAAAAGTCACATGGGGCAGGGAAGCCCGCTCTTGTTAGAAAGAAGCGGGGCTTCCTGGTTGCCGCTGAAGGAGCGTGTCAGTTGGGGGAAAAGGCAAGAGGAGTCAGCCCCACCCACCTCCCCTCTTCCACTGCAGGTTATTCTGGTTGCCATTAAGGGGCCAAGGAGGAATTTTGAATGAGTACCTCATTGATGAATGAGCCATTTTTTTTTCGCCTCCTTTGCAGTGGAGAATAGGTTAAGTAGGTTAATTAATTAATTCGGATTAGGACAATTTATGTTTGGAATTTTAGTATTCAATTATAAATAAGGTAATAATATTATTAAATGAGAGTAATTTGGTTGAATTTGATCTTATACCAGCATGCAAGACTGGGTAACAATTTGTCGCACTCGGCAGGGGTCCAGTATGTGAAAGTAGATAAACAGGTAAGGATAGGTAAGTTGAAGTCATCTCCTTAAGAGATGGGGACGTGATTCCCAGGTAATGTTGGGCGCAGCATACCTGGGATCACGTTCAGGGGAGTTTGCGGTGGCTGAGGGAGCAAGGATGGGCACAGTCCTAGACCTCGCTACCGCGTAAACTCCTTACTAGACATAGGGTGGGGTGACTCACTTCACCCACCCCCGTTCGGCCACAACTAGGATCGGTCGAGGGGGTCGTTATGTTAAATGGCAGCTGACACTGGAAGGCACATCCAGGTCAGCCCAGAATTAGCTAGCATACTGGACCCAGATTGCTATGGCAATTACCCACCGGCCTCAAATTATGACTGAATAAAGAGTGCGGCCTGTTTTAAACCACAACTATGTCTCCGTGTCTGATTGTGGAGGGTGCGTCGACAATAATCACAAGTAGTTACTGAGGGCGGGAGCCAAGGAGGAGGCCAGAGGGAGCTGGAGGAGGAGCGGGAGGGGGATGGGATTATTCCTTCATCCTTCGAGTTAAGGTGGTGTATTAATTTTGATGGTGACGCGATGAGTTGGTGATTCTCAATAACTAATTAATTTACCGTATAGTAATTTTGATGTTATGTTATGGAATTCTGAGAAGTAAGTCTCATTAACGTCCATGTTTTTTGGCATTTAAGTTTTGTTATAATGTGTTGTTAAATGTTTTGAAATAAAATTGTAATTACTTTTCATGTTTTTTGGCGTTTAAGTGTTGGTAAACTGTATTTTGTTAAATGTTGTTGTTTTTTTAAAGGTAAGTTTTGTTAAGAAATGGTACTGCCTTTAATGGTTTTTTAAACTATATCCTTTTTAACCCACAATCAGAAGAGCTGTAACATCATACTTTAAAACCCTACCTTGTCCAAGGAATGCATTTATGTATTAATTCTTTCCCCTCTCCTTAAGATCACTCACAAAATAAAAATATTTCTTTGTCTTTGGGTTTGATTGTTTCTTTTCCAAAAATATTACTTTTCCAAACCAGAAATCACACTGAAGTTATCTGACAGAACCCTATAACGTGTTACATAAAGGCGAGGAAAAGGAATAAAGGGACCTGTGGAGAAAACAATAGGTCTAAGTGGAACATGATATGAGTTGTTGACACTACAAACTGGATAACATTCATGCTCAGTGGTCGCAAACAGAGAGGGAGTAAGAAGATTCTAAGGATAATAACTTAAAATACCTTCCAAACCTTTCATCTTGTTTCTTTGAAGACCAAAGGTTAAAAGTACGTTTGACACCTTGTTCTATTGCCTGCACTTACCCTCAGGTAATAAAAAGGACCAATGAAATATAATAATGGGTCCCTGTGCTCTGTTGCACTGTATAACACCTATTACATACTTCAGGAAGACCAAATAGACTCTTAAAGGGAATTTTAAATCACTGCACTAACTTTAATTTTTGTGTTTTTTTTAAATCATTTTTTAATATGTGTACCTGCAAAAATAAGCCAACGCTTTAAATGTGAATGATCTGACCGAAAATGAAAAAAACCCGAGTAATGAATACTACATGCCTGATCTTCAATTGATTACCTATTGTCATAATTTCAGTTTGTCCAGTTCAGTTTGTCCAATGTGGTTTGTTCTGATTATTTTCATTTTTTTCTATTGTCCACCACTCATTTTCATTTTTGCTGGCAAAAGTGAATTCTCTCTCTCTCTCTCACACACACACAGCCTTACCCCCTACGCTACACCAACTCTCAAGATTTGATATATATTAATTATATTTTGATAGCTATTTGATATAACCTTGAAAGCTCATCAGCAAAGGGTTCAGAACATGTCTTAGCCATGGATGCACTCCCTCCCAACTTCCCTATCTGTAAAATGGGAATGTACGTATCCCTGTCTCTCCCAATGTTTGTAAGCCTCTTGTCCCCAGGGACCTGTCTCTAATCATGCTTGTTGAGATGAGTCCAGGCCCACTGCTAGCAATATAATGAACATATATATCATGTGGTCAATGAAAAACACCATGTGAAATATCCTAGCCAGAGCTCTGTGAATTCTGCATTGCTGCAACTACAGTCATTTTCATCAAGTTTTTCAACAGGCCAATTGGGCTGCTTTTAGACGTGCACAGCGAACATCCTGCATAAAATCACGCTGTGTGTATATAAGCCGCGTGTGGGATTTAGACGTGACATTTCACGTGTTAAAGCTGGTCGCAAGTTCTTTTAAAGCCGCAAATTTAATACCTCAATGTCGAGGTATTTAATTCACGGCTTTAAAAGAATGCACGACTGGCTGTAACGCACAAGATGTCACGCCTAAATCTCACCCGCGGCATATTTACATGCAGCGTGATTTTATGCATGTTCACCGCGCACATCTAAAAGCGGTCCAGATCATCACAGAAATTGCCTCTGGCAGCACAAAATTACCACCTGAATGGGGAACACTATGGGCTCCCCAATGGGTAAGCTAGCCAATGAGGTACTGGTACTGTAAGATGGTGGTCTATATTCTGGGCCCTCAGCCTTGTGCTACAGCTAAGAAGTAGTCCACAATCCTCCACTAGAGAGAAGAGCACCCCACACCCCACTGATAGGTATGTGTGATATGTTGTGAGGTGTTTTGTTTTTTAAAGGTATGAGATGTTCAAAATAGATGGAATGGCAGGATGGGAAATCCATTTGGGTTCAGTCTCTGCATGCCCTGCAGGACTGCATTAATTTGCATAATTTATTCTGTTGCAGAATTTGGATTTCCTGTTTTCAGAACTGGGGAGGGGGGAATGGAGAATATTTGAGGCCTCATGTATCCTACTTCTACTGTATTCTTCCCTATGCAGTCTAGCATTTACTGTGGCTTTCAGATCTTATAGAAATTCCCACCGTACAATAATCCAAAGGCATGGCAGCTTCCCACAAGTCTGAAAGCATCTTATGACTTGGTAGTATTTCACAACCAGCTACCTTGGGTAAAAATAATTGCCCAAGATGCAAAGAAAGTACTCAAAAAACCTTGCCAGTGGCTAAACAAATAGGCAATTCAGTAGTTCCTGTCCTGATACTATTCTCACATTTGGACAAGCAGTTGAATATTCAAGGAATACCTGCATCTGAACTGCTCAGTTCAGTTCATTAAGTTCACCAGGTTTATCTTGTTTATTTAGTTGGTTCAGTTCAGTTATTTAGTGTACCCCACATGTGCAACAGGGTGTAAGGATAAGCAGGGGGAATTAGAGGTGAAACAAATATCCAATGCAGCTACACTGGAACTGCAACTGCCCACACCAGGATAGGAAACCTTAGCCCATGGCAGTGAAGTGCAAGCAGGAAATTACGTCCCCTCAGGATCTTAAAAGCCAAAAAACCCCACAAGGAAGGACCATAGCCTAGGGATTGAGGGGGACAAGAAGACACAGAGCAAATGAAGGGGAGCAAACGAGACTCGCACACACACCCTTGGGCTCACTGTGAGGGTACAGGAACAGGGGGTCACAGAGGGAGCAACGAAAGGGGAAGCACAATTAGAGAAGGAACATTCCTAGATACTTAAGGATCTAATGGAGCCAGCCTAAGTGAAGAAACTATCACGGAGGCAGAGACCAACAGCAGAAAGGCCCAAGGATGATAGACACAGCGAAAACACTCACAAACACAGGGAACAGGGGGGAAGGGCTGAAGCAGCCCAACTCATGTAACTTAGCAGTCACCACAAAATACAGCAAACAGGAACAAACAGTGTTAACAGCAGTGGGGCCGGCCGGCCGGGCAGCCAACCTGACAAGTCAGATAGCTAGCGACAAGTCAGATAGCTTCCATGGCAAGATATAGGGTATTTTCAGACGTGACGGGGCCAGTATTGGCCCTGTCACGGAATCACCTATTGATACCCCGTCAGGATCAAAATGGCACGGCCAACAGACGTGCTGGCTGATCTGGTGGGGAATCGGGGGAGGGGGCGGGGCTGCGCAGCTCAACGTGCGGATGCACAGCCCCACCCCCCACGTTCCCTAGGCCGCCCACCCTCTGGGAGACGGGTGGGCGCTGCGTCCAATGCGGCCACAGCGCCCGCCTGCCCCCCGGGGCATTGACCACGGCCCGGAATCAGCAGCGGGCACAGTCGCTGATTCCAGGCCGTGGTCAGGGGACAGACATTACGATCCCATGCTCAACCACAGTGATTTCCCCGTGGTTGAGCGTGGGAACGTCACGTCTGTTGGCCCGAACATGAGCTTCCTAACGCTAACTTCAAGGAGCCGTTTCTTCTCCTACTGCCCCAGCATCGACCTGGGAATGAAACAAAGACCATTACATAGGGCTAGATATTGCAAACCAAACAAAACTGAATGAACCAATGCTGACAGAGCCGAACAAGTATCTGGTCTGGAACACTGAGCTCTAAGTGGCTGAATCTGAATCTGACATATAAAATATTTGCATTGGATATGTGTTTCACCTCTAATTCCCCATGAATTAAAGTATCTCAAGAAGTTGACTCTAGTGAGTGTGATTAAAGGAAACTGTTAGTTTCATAAGGCACAGTGGGAGAATATCAGTAGAAATAATATGCTTGTTAAAGCTAATAATAATAATAGTAACATTTCATACTTCAAGAGCTTAATAATTTCAAATGGCTTGGCAAACGTAAGTGACTTAGGCCTTGCAACATCAACAAGAGGAGGTGGTGTTAGTCCCAGTTTACAAATTGGGAACATGAAATACAGAGATTAGTTATTGGTTCAATGACTGATGCGGAGACCCAATTTCATAAAAGCATCCCCTATTCGGGAAACCAGTCGAGCACGTAAGGGACAGACTTTAACTTTAAGCTTAAGTGGTTGCCTGAGGACGGGCCTCGAGTCAATACCAGTGCCAGAGACAGAACGCGAACTTCTGGCTCCCAGTCGCAAAGTCTAATCACTGTGCAGAGAGGGGGGGCCTGCCAGTTTAGTATCTCCAACTTATAAAGCAAAAATACTGCTCAGCAAATATTCCAGTCAAAACCAAGTGTGAGCAGAAAATGGCTTATTTCCACAAACAGTTTCTCTTCAGTGTGGAGAGATGGTGGTTATTAACATTCTCTCCAGAGTCATGTCCCCTCTCTCTCCTCCCACCCCCACCCCCTTCTTTGCTCATTCTTCCTTCTCTCTATCACTTTAAGAGCTGCTAACATCAGCTGCTTCTTTGTGGATTTTTCTTTTTGCTTGGTTGCCTACAAATTGCTCTAAGCTCTCCATTCCCTCTGAACCTGTTTAGTTGGAGCAGAACATCTGTACTCCCGGCCACTCACAGAGCCACCACTGGGGAAAAAATAATAATAAAAAATGTTTGGTACAATAAGATGCTAACAAGCGAGACAGCCAAAAGTTGGCTGTCTTTGTGGGTTGGTTTATGGATGTTGTATGCACATACCTATATGCACACACCAATATAAAATCAAAAGTACTACTGGGAAAGGAAAGGAATCATATAAGAAATGGATACATATCTCCAGAGTACAATATCCCTAAAGAGCACACAGTCCCTGATTACTCCTCAAAGTGTCCAATGGTCCCTAACCATGCCCATTAGAGTGGAAAAACACTGCATGTCAGCACAAGAGGGCTTGATTGGTATGAAATAAATGTCACTTCAGCTCTCTGGAGAGATTTCTCCTTCACTCCTTCCTTCCTATCAAAAGGGGGATGGGGGAATCAAGCAAAATATATCTCCACTTAACTGACCCATGTTCCTCCACTTTGAAGGCTTCAAAAGAAGGTGGGGTCCACAGAAATTACCTGATGCCTGAAAGAGGGAGCCATTTTAATTAAACATTTTATTGCTGATATTAAGTTCTACTCATTTTATGCATCGGCAGCTCAAAGAAAAAAATTAAAGACTTCAAGTACAGTCACCATCAAGCTCACAACAGGAGGAGTATCCAAAATTAATTTCAAGTGGATACAGCCCTGGGCTAAAATGCGTGATTCCGTAGTAGGAATAGGTTCAGCTATCAGAGTCTAACTCTGAATGGGAGACTAAAGGCGTAGTGTGGGTAGTGGCACAAATCCACAAAGTGTTGTGTGCAGACCTTACCATGTATTCAGCTCCTTTAATGATCCCTTGTTCTTTGAAACCTAATGAAAGGGGCAGGCCATCAAAATGCAGGGAAATAAGCATTGTCTGGAACAAGGCAAACACAGATTATGGAGGAAGTGGTAAGTTTGCAGCGGGTTAGGTTGAGAGAATGAGCCCAAGAGTTCCATGTCTAACTTATCTGACCTAACACCATGACTGTCTCCATGTCTCCATGCCTGCTGCAGAGAAAAAATGGAAATGTGTTTTATTAACTTGTTTACTCCTGGTCTAGCCAAATGTCTGAATTAGTAAATGCTGTCATTTTATTGTAGCTACATTTCGTAAGTAGCTACAGGTGAGATTGCCCTAGGACTGTAAGCAATAGCTCTGGTGAATATGGTATCAAATAATTTTGCTGACATAGGCCCTTTTTACATGAGACGCTCCCCCGCATGGGCGCCTTTTGTTCACACGGAAGGGAGCATCCTGTGTAAATGTGGAGGTGCGTGCTCTGACAAACCACGCATCCCCACGCACCCCCCCAACCAGCAACAATGCTGGTTGCTCCAAGTGTGGGCATGTAGGGGGTGCGCCCCTGTGTGCCCCTCCCCCCACACTGCCCCCACAGTGGTGCACCTACAGACCGTCCCCTCAGCCCCGGCCCATTTAAAAAGGGCTTTAGAATTGTGTCTGACGATGCAGATACAAACTATTCATATTACTTCCTTATTAAGGATGGGTTTTATTTGCAGTCATTTCAGTTCAGATAGTCAAACAATCAAATTCCTGAACCAAAATGGTGTACACACACAAAAACAACAACCCAAAAGCAGAGAATCCAAAGTGAAAAAATCTGAATAAGTAGATAATCAGTTATTTTGGATGCTGATATTTATTTGGATATCGAGAAGGTAATCTTAAAATGTGAATAATATCCACAACAGCAAAACCAGCTATTTTTTCAACTCTACTGACATTTAAAATATAAACGTTATTATTTTTATTGAAAGAACTATGGCAATACTTAGAACTACAGAAGCTTGACTACATTTTGGTAGTTTTGACTACATCCTGATTAGTTAATCTGTTTTAGGAAGGATGATCTACCGGAAAGCAGCATTATTCTAATTCTGATGTCATCCAACATTCATATGTAGGAGAACAAACCAGACTCAGTACATCAATTCTGAACCTAGAGTCCGCCTCCTGATAAAACAGCAACTAATAACAGCAGGATGGTTCATTACTTTCCAAAGTATGCAAACTATAGCTCTCTGCAGGCTGAGCTTCTCTGAAAAGTTTGACTTTTTGTACCAACTGCAAGCTTGATTAGAGATTTAATGAGACCTCTATCAATGTGAAATGAAAGGAATAGCCTTGAAAACGCAACCCTTTGCGGTTTTAACTGTAGCCTTTTTTTTTTAAGCACTGCATGTTGCTTAAGCTAATTCATGTTAGAAGAAAAACTATGTGGCTGGCTAAGAGTTAAAATGGATGACAGCAGACAAAGATTGTGAATGAAGTTTACTCTAGAATCCATTTTATTGCTGTATTTCTCAAATAAAAAATAAAAATCAGCAATGCCCACAATCTCTCCAGCAATTGCACAATAAAGCTGGTTGAACTGGTCTCAAAGGTGGTTCTTGAAGTCACCCAGACATATAGTCTTGGGTGACTTCAACATACACGCTGAGACAAACCTTTGGGGGCCAGAGTGGGAGTTCATGGCCTCCATGATAACCATGGGTCTATTCCAAATAATAGCTGGCCCGACACATGATGGTAGACACACATTGGATTTGATGTTTTGCTTCGAAAACACGGGGTCCGATTATTGGGGGTGATGTTACAACACCGTTTTACTTTTATTTTATTTATTTATTAAAGGCTCAGGGCGATTTACAAAAGCAAAGCACATGGTCAGAAAAAAGCACAGGGACGAGACTTTGCAGATGCTATGATAGTGGAGAAGAAAGCTTTCTTCGGCACCATCACAGCCATGGAATAGTCCTTCAAAAATTATCCATGCTGTAATCGGTTGGCTTCAGTGTGAGTAGAGCGCCACCCGTACTCTAACCACCAACCTACTAAAGGCCCAAATCCCTGCCCTCCTATGCCAGGGTGGTGGACCAGTCAGGTTGATCTGCCCCCCAAGACTAATGGATCCAATTGGTTTTCAGAACTCTCTGGGGGATTTATCCACTGTCCTTGACAGCTTCTCTGTCAATGAACTGGTCACTTTCTGATATGACATTCTGACCATGGCCATTGACACAGTTGGACCCAGGCGTCCACTCCCACCACTGCGACAGCATAGATCCTCCTGGTATATGGAGGACCTGAGGCAGCTGAAGCAGGAAGGTAGGTGGTTAGAGTACAGGTGGCGCTTGACTCATGCTAAAGCCAAATGATCACATGGATGTTGCAATCATCCTGAAGCCCCGAGGCTAGACTACGGCAATGTACTCTACATGGGGCTCCCCTTGGTAACTGTCTGGAAGTTGCAGCTGGTGCAGAATGTGGCATTCCAGTTCTTTTCAGGGGTGGGCTGCCATGAGCACATTACACCTGTGCTTTATAATCTGCGCTGGCTTCCTATAGCTTTACAGGTACAATTCAAGGTGCTTGTTTTAACCTTTAAAGCCCTAAACGGCCTGGGCCCCACATATCTGAGAGACTGCCTTTCCTTCTATGCTCTATTGTGACCCCTGTGGTCGCCGGGAGAGCTCTCTTGCAGATGCCACAAGCCAATCTTGTTTGTATGACAAGAGCTTGCAGAGAGGTGTTCTCAGTTGCTGCCCCTATATTAGGGAACACCCTTCCCTCGTAGGTCTGTCAGAGCCCAAACTTAAGCATATTCCAGAAGCAGTGCAAAACTTTTCTTTTTGGCAAGGCATTTGACAGGCAGGGTTAGGGGAGGATTTAGGGGTGAAGATGGGGTTTTTCTATTGAGGTTTTGAAGGAGGTTTTATTGAATTTTATGTTGTTTGTTTTCATTATGCAAGCTGTCCCTTGCCTTAGGGGAAAGGGGGGGGTAGAAGTTTGAATAAAATAAATAAATAAAATTAAATAAGATAGAATTATTTCCAGTATTCTAAATCCTGAAGGCTGTGACACCACTCTAATGTGTGGCAGTAAAATTCACTAGATGCTGGTGTGCACCATCAGCATCTAGTGCATAATGTCCAGACTCTGCTAGGGGAAAAAAAATCAATGCATGAAGTACAGAATATTTTAGTTCCTATGTTTGTCTGGACTGTCACGTTTCAATGTTCCCTGAGTTAGGGGCAGCACACACAGACATCGTCACAAAAGCAAAACAAAGTGTTAACAAACGAGACAATAGTCCACAATAGCCCACACCAGGTGTGGGATTGGAGGATACTGGCTTGCAAACAATTCATGTGAAAAGGATCTGGGGATTTTACCAGAAACTGAGCATTCGTTAGCAGTGTGATGCAGCTGCAAAAAAAGGCATAGGCAATTTTAGGCTGCATTAACAGAATCATCGTTTCCAAGTCACGAGAAGTAATAGTTCCACTCTATTCTGCTCTGATCAGACCTCATCTGGAGTAGAGTCTCCAGTTCTGGGCACTGCACTTTAAGAAGGACATTGGAATGGGTTCAGAGGAGGATGACCAAGATGGTCAGGGGTCTGGAAACCATGTCCTATGAGGAAAGGCTGAAGGAGCTGGATATGTTAAGCCTAGAGAATAAAGGACTACGGCCGTTTTTAGACGTGTGCAACGGCGCCCATGCTTGTTTTCCAAAAGACCCGGCAGCCCAATTTACACGTGATGCCGGCGCCGAATACGCGCATGCGCGGGCGATGCACTTCCATTTCCGGCCACGTATGACCGGCCTCAATCGCCGACCTGGTCAGTTTGTGGCCGGAAATGGATGCGCATCGCCTGCACCTGTGCGTACTCAGCGGCAGCGGCGGCGTCACGCGTAAATCGGGCTGCCAGGTCTTTTGGAAAACAAGCGCGGGCACCGCCGTGCACATCTAAAAACGGCCTAAGAGGAGACATGATAGAAGTCTTCCACTACCTGAAGGGCTGTCAGAGTGAGGATGGAAAAGACCTGTTCTCTCTTTCCCCTGAAGGCAAGACTAGAAATAATGAGCTCAAAATACAAGAAAGCAGATTTTGGTTAATATTACAAAGAACTTTCTAATGCTAAGAGCTGTTTGACAGTGGAACAAATTGCCTAGGGAGGTGGTGGGCTCTCCTTCACTGGTGGTTTTCAAGCAGAGGCTGGACAGCCATCTGTCAGGGTTGCTGTAGCTGCAGATTTCCTGCACTAAGCAGGGGGTTGGACTAGATGACCCCTGAGGTACATTCCAACTGTATGATTCTACGACTCTATGTCCAGTTACCTGCTTATTAGGTGTTTTCTCCCACTGGCCTCATGGCCTTTACCCACTGGACCTCCAGCTCCCACTCATGGCGGGGTCTCAGAGAATGTGAAGCCTGCTGTGTGGACGAACCAGGGCTGATGTGTGCTTCCAAAGTTGATCTTCCATGAACATTCAAGACACACCATGGAGTTGTCTTGGAAGTAGAGTATCCACAGCGTCCCTTCTCAAAACTCAAAGGAACCCCAAATGCAATTCAGGTACTGCTCCAACAACAACATGATTTCATTGGAGAAAGATCAAGATCTTGATGTACGGCTTACACAGTGTGTTGATTCTCTTCACTGGAATTGGCATCAATCAAAATGAATACTCGCGAACTATAATATTTCAGTGGGGAGTCTGACACAGCCGATCACAATACATCTACTCTGCTGCTAATTGCACTGGATTAACAAACTAACTCAGTGATAGCAACAGGGGTGCAATAAAATAATTAATAAGGGTGAATGTGGGATAATGTGTGCCCATGTATTCGCGTCCCATCAATTAGGTTGCATGCAGCATCTCTGCACGTACAGGTCTGCCATCACCATGGATTCATGAGTGGAAATCCTAGGGCATCAGGGGTGGGGGAAACAGAGAGCAGAATTCCAGCCTCTGGCCCTTGTCCTCCACCTGGGAAGCCCCATTCTCCCTTTGGCCTTCCTCACTTCTGTAGCAGGCAAGTGGATGCTTTGTCATCACCCTCCTGTCCCCCATAGCAAGGCTGCAAGAAGTTGGGTAGGCACGGAAGCCCCTCCAGATACCTATGAGCAGTGGTATCTTGGCCAGCGTCAGCCTGGCAGCACTGGGGTGCTTTTTCCTACAATATTAGTGTGGTAGCATCTGTTGCTGGGGTAGGACAGGGAGGGACAGCTGTGGGGGGCCTGAACTCCCTGACCCCATTTGCCCACCCTAGAAAACCCCACCATTATTAATCAGATGCAAGACCAGAACAGGATTGAATGGCTTTCCAAAAGCCAAACCCCTAAAAAAACAAAACAGTCTATTAGCAAATAGAAAGCTATTTTTTCCTTCCTATGATTTGATGTTTAGGCTACTTTATTTTGCTTCTGTATTTTGCAGACACCACACAATGTTCAAAACATTGTTTTGATAAACAGAATGTGATGAAATCTGCAACATCTCTACCGTAGCTTCATATTGCATCAAACCATTTGGTATTATTTAGGGAGGATCATTTCACCCCTGTGAAACGTGGGGACTGTGATAAATTAGTATCAGACACACACAAAATTACCCATGTGATGCTAACAAATGGCACGGATGTTAGTTGCCTAAGGCAGCTTCAGCACTCCAGCTCATTCTGTTGCCTCCAGCAAGATGGCATCTGACATCACCTGGCCAAGCAGTAGCAAACGGTTATGGGATTAAACAACAAGGAAAAAAATCCTGCTGGCAGCAATATTATGCTCTCTACACACTGCTGAGTTGACAACGTTTCTTTCCCCCTTCTCCTAAATTTACTGTCACTGTAAAATGAAATCTGATGTTTTCAATCCCTTAGAAATTATTGTGATGATGAGACTGGCTTTTAGAATCTCCCAAATAATTTAGACATCTTTGGCACCGAATTTAGTTATCACGCAGCTTCGGGAAATAGCCCTTAAGTGCTTATGGTGCATTAGCAAACCCGAGACATCACTGACAACCAATATTATAACAAAGGACTGCTTTTCTTCACAAATGTCTAGTTACAAGAACACAAGCTGAAATTTCTTATGACTTGATAGCAGTGAATATGGTACATGGTCTACTTGATCTGTAGCAGCTGATTACTAAACTATCCCGGCATGTCATATATACAACAAATCCTTCCTGCAGTATAACATTGGGTAATTTCAGATGTTACGATACCACGGTCAACCACAGTGAACCCCCTGTGGTGGCCGCGGTAGCGTAACATCTGACAGCACCCAAAGAGATTCCCGCTAGATGTTCACCCCAGTGAATCCCCGGCGGGAATCTCTTTGACCACGATTTCGGACCTCTGGCCGCCCAGAGGTCCAAAAGCGTGGTGGGATCGAGCCCCAAGCATGGTCACAGTGACCACGATTCAGAATAGGCGGAAAGTAACATCTGTTACCTTTCACCAGTCGGATCATGACCCAGACCACGATGCGGGATCAGGCGCAGCGGCCGGATCGGCCACTGCACCCGCCCATTTCCTGGAGAGCGGGCAGCCAGGGGAGCGGGGCTGTGCGGCTGCACGTTGCGTCACACCGTGCTGCGCAGCCCCGCCCCCTCCCCGATCCCCGGAATCAGGCTGGCACATCTGAAGGACGGCCGGACTGATTCCTCACTGGGATCCAAAACGGATCCCGGTGCAGGGTGATTTCACATTTGAAATCACCCATTTACTTTGGGACTTTCGGTTTCGGAAATAACCGAAACTACTCGATAATGGCTATATCTGATTAATCCAATATTTCAGTTCTTTCTCGGTACTGGCGGTATCAGATCTTTTGCATTGGTTTTTAAATCAGATTTTTAACATTGCTGTTTTCTGGGGAAAACCGAAAAGTTAAAAATCTGCTATTGAGAGAACCGAGAATCAAAAGAAGAACTGATACAATGAGAACCAAAACTGATATAAAACTGAATCTGAAATTTTGCCCAGAGTCCCACCCCTAACATTTTTTAATATTGAAGTTTCACCTTAACTCTTAAACACTTTATTTCATTGGCCATCCCAATGATCAGCACCTAAGTACAGTTTCCTGTTTCAAACAAACATAACACTTTCCAAATTTCCATATCACACAGAAGAACGATAACTGTATGCTACTGTGTGGCAGTTGTGTAGTTAAGGCACTCAACCACATTCCCGAAGGCTGTTGGTTCAAGTCTTACTTTGCCTAACACTAGGTGGCTTGCTGCCTCCAGTCTACCAAGCTTTTAATGGACTACCTGATCCACTGGACTGGAGAAGTCAAAGAGGTTGGACATGGTACTGACCACATCACTCCCTTGCGTGCTGTAAGCCACAGGAACTAGTGCGTCTTTGCATGTCTTAGGATGTACTTGAAGGAACATATTGGAGGAATTTTTTTGATCATTATCACTAGACCTCTGATTATTTTTCTATTAGTAAACCCGATTAGTAACTTTGGGAGGGGGTGGGTTGTAATGTCACCTTCCAAATCGTTCTTGAGTTCATCACCACTGAAATTATTCTTTTCCAATACAGTGTTGTCTGTCTATAAGAACAGCAAGTAGCTTCTACTCTGAATTTGTCTAAACAAGAGAGGAGTAAGCATAACTGGGACTTTAAAAAAAATTATACTTTTTTTCTGGGTGGGGAAAGGAAAGTTACTCACATATGGACCCAATCCTGAACTTGAGCATATGCATGAGTTCAGGATCAGGCCGGCCCTGTGTGTCTTTTGGGGGTGGGAAAAGCTATGGGGAAGTTAATAGCTTTAAAATTTCTCTTCACTCATTTTCTCTTCTATTGGAGTAGCCACAATTGAACAATCAGCTATGCTGGAAGCTGTTCTACCAAACAAGACATCCTCTGTTTCAGTTCTCTGCTAACAATGTTCATACCATCAAACCCTCTGATTGACTGAACATGCCGAAGTGCTTTAAAATGACTAAAGAGTGCTCAGTTGGGTTATATCTGGGTAGTGGAGGGCAGAACTTGTCACTCACTGAACAAGACTGTCAAGTCTCCATAGTTTTCCCAAGGTACCAGTCTTATCACAATGAATCCTAAGTGATTAGACCTTTCCTGTCTGGTGCATGACTTTTCTCCTAACATACAAGTATGTGTATAGCACACTTCAGGAGTCTTAGGGATTTGATTTCTGACCTGATTCCAATCCCATTAATGCCAACAGTAAAGCTCTCTTTAACCGCAGCTGTGCATTGCACTAGTTGGGTGGAAGAAATCCACATTCTGGGCTGTCTAATCTTAATCACCAGCTGTGCAGACAATGGGCAGTGGAGACAATAAGCATTTTTCAACCTACTTTCCCATGGAAAAGGCTTATGTAACTATGCTCTGAGGGTGTATAGGTGTCTTCGATCCAACAGGCCAATTTCAGTCAAATTGCATACAGGAACAGAAGGCCCAAAAGGAACCCTAAATTTTATACCAACTAGTATACCTGGAGGAAATATTTTAGCCACTGATTTGGGAAGGAGTGCTTGAAAATGCTTATTCCATTCCTTTCATACATACAAAGTCCTACTTAAGTCATATTGTATGCCAGTGTTTTCAAGGCTTACAAGATCAAGCTCTAGATGTCTCAGTAGACAATGGTAATGATGAATGTGTTTGAAGTGGTCATTCCAAAGGCTGCAGATTAATCTGAACTCTAACCCAATAATTTATCAAAGCTGCATTTCACTGGTTTCCTCCCTTTAATTTAGAGCTGAAATGGGTAGTAGGTTTATTATTCACAGATATTATTCTCATTTTGGAGTATCCCTCTACTATTGAAGGCCAAAATGGATAGTTGCAAATCCAATTTTTCAGATATTCCATTTTGGTTCTTTGTGGTTTCTGCCAAATACAAACATGATTTTCTGGTTTTTATTTCAGATTACTGTTATTTTTTGTCATTTCAGCATTTTGGAGCCATCATTTTTTAGCAATTGTTCATGAGTGATAGTCCACATATTTCTAAAATGACATATAAATGACATGCTAAAATGACTGACATACCAAAATTCCAAAACAAATCAAACCAGAAAAAAAATGAAAACAAAAAAGTCTCAAAATGGAAAAAAACTGAAACAAATGCTTGATGGAGCACAAGTGGGTATTGATTATTACCTGAAATGCTATTTTTTTGTTTGTACAGTGTTGATTCAAACAGATTACCCATTTTTGGGGGGTGCCGATTTCAGCTTTTCTATTATTGACATACTGGGGCCAGATTTAAATTCAAACTTAATTGCCAGAATACAAACATGATTTTAGTATGTTGTTTCAACACCCAGTTTGCACAATATCCTCAAAAATGAAATAAATCTGCGGAACTAGAAAAGACTACAAAAGTTGATGCCAACCATGCCCGTATGCAGATAGGAATGATGTGCTAATGTGCAGCACATCGGGGGGAAAAAAAGATTACAACAGATAGCATGAATGGAAAGCACGCTTCAACTCAAAACAACACCTGTGCCAATGCAGATCAATGTATTCTAAGAATTACAGAGCAGAGCAAACGATACAAAGAGTTTTCAGTTTGTGAAATCATATTTTAGGAGGGTTAGTTCTAATTTATTACAAATCAGTACATTGTCTGAAATGAGGTATTTTCAGGTAAAGTAAAATCCACTCAAATTAACGTGTTATAAAGAGGGGGGGGTACAAGTGAATAATAAGGGGCTTGTTAAATCAACACCAATTCAAATCAAGACCAATTCAGTATTATATTTAATTTATAACGCTTGCCTATTTTAAAATCATGATCCTTTGATAAACACCATCTCTAGTAACATATATATTTGCTTTCTTGAGAGAGAAAGAGAGAATGTGGTTGCCATGTTGGTCCTAACTGTAACTTGAAGGCTTGTATACTCTCATATGTTGGTCCAATGAAAAAACATCATCTGAAATGCTTTGGGAAGGCTACTTTACATGAAAGGTTACGAGTTGTGAACTTGAATTATTAACCTAAGAAAAGGACAATATATAGTTAGGGCAACTGTTAAGCTATATATATAGGGGAATTAAACCATTCCCCACCCATGGACCAATGAGGCCCTTTTTACACAGACACTCTAACACCGATAAAATGGGTGTTACATTTTTAGATTGTACGTTCTCGGGCAGGGACCGTGTCTATCTTATTTTTTGTAAAGGGCCAGGTACATCACTGATGCTATATAAATGCTTATAATAATAATAATAATAATAATAATAATTATTATTATTATTATTATTATTATTATACATGGTACAAGGCAACACTGCAATACTGTAACATGGGCCTCTTTCACACGAGATGCCTCCACCCAGTTTCACTGGGTGGAGATGGGTGGAGGCGTCTGTGTAAACACCGCGGTCGGTGGGTGTAGGTGGGTGCATGCTCCCGCACAACACCCATCTCCACCCACCACCCACCCACGGAGTAATCAGCAGTGGAGTCCGTTGCTCTGTGGGTGGTGGGTGGAGATGGGTGTTGCGCAGAAACATGCACTCACCTACACCCACTGCAAGTGGTGTTTACACAGACATCTCCAGCAAAACTGGGTGGAGGCATCTCATGTGAAAGGGGTCCATCTTGCAGGGCTGCAGTGTTGCCCTGTACCATATATAATAAAACGTAACACCCATTTTATCAGTGTTAGAGTATCTGTGTAAAAAGGACCTTAGTGCAATCTCTGCAGATCTGAAAGGAGTTGGGTGGGGGATGAGGGGAATGAGTAAAGGCTATGCACAAGATGGGGAAAGGAAGGGAAGGTCCTGAACATGGAATCTAGGCCATGAATCCATCCCCTATCCTTGAGTGCATGTCCCCATCTGCACTATCTTCCCCTGACCTTGCTCTTTTACTGTTTGAAGGTAGGGAATAGATGCAGGAGCATGACCCAGAAAATGGAAAGGAGTCAAATGAAAACCAGATGAGGGCTAGGTTTGGCCCTTGGGCTGGAGGTTCCCCACCCCTCAGGCGCCACTGGCCCTTGGGCATGGCCCTTGGTGGGGGGCGGGTAATTATGATTGGGGGGTTGGAGGCTATGAGGGAAAGCATTTTAATTAAAGGTGGAGAGATATGGGTTGAGGCAAAAGGGGGGAAAAATCAATTGGGTGGGGAAATGGGGGGGTTGGTTTTTGGGATGCCCCACTGTGGCAGAGGAGGACAGGGGGTTTGGGGGAGGGTGAAGGTGGGGGGAGGGGGAAGGGAGTAGGGGGATATGGCCTTCTCCGTTAGTGAGAGGGGGAGAGAGACCAAGGGGGGTGGAAATGGACTCTCCGGTGGCAAAGGAGAGTTGGGGGATGGGGAGGTGGGGGGTTTGGGTGAATGAGTGGGCTATGCCTCCCAGTGAGACGGGGAGGCGTAACCCGAATGATAGGGAGGGGGGACTCTCTGTGAGAGGGGGAGTCCCACGGGGTGGGGGGGGAGAGTAGGGAGGGATACATTGGGAAGAAAGGGGGAGGGTTCTCCTTTGCACCCTGGGTGGGACAGCTGGGAGGAGGGGCTGGGGGGACAGCCGGAGGGGAGTAGGCGTAACTATTGGGGTCATGACAGGCCAGGAGAGGTATGGTCTCAGGGGGAGGGGAGGGGAGGGAGACTGGTGAGGCTGGACAGGTAGGGATGGGCGAATGCGGTTCGGAAGTTCGGAGTTCGGACCGAACTCGAATAGTTCGGTCAACCAAACCGAACGTGCGAACCGAACTCGAATTCGACCGTTCGATTCGGATGTGTTCGGTGAGTTCGGAATTGAATTTCCATTGGTTTCAATGGAAAACACATTATCGGCTGTAACCTTTTTGTTGTTTATGCTATGTGGCTGAGATTTGGTGTGCCTATACCTCAAATAAGACTCATTATGTGTACCAAATGTCAAAATGATTGGATAAAGGAATCCAATTTTAGAAGCAGTTCAATTATTGTATTTTGCAATATTCTACATATACATTCTTAGCTGTAACTTCTTTTCCTCACATCTAATGTACGTGAAATTTGTCCAGTTTTTACCACTTCCCATATTTAGTATCTCTGCCAAATTTCAGAAGGATTGAGAAAAAGGTCTTGGTGGTATAAGCAATTAACATATAAATGTATGTCTGACTATAACATCTTTGTAGTCCAACCAGTGTACATGAAATTTGGCAGGGCTATATATTACACATTCATGATCATCTCTGCCAAATATCAGAAAGATTTTATAAAGGGTCCCAATTTTATATGCCTGTACAACATATGTAGAGAAGGGGCCTATGCCTGGGATTCTCTTATGTCACTGTGGTATAAGATCGGTTTGTGATGCAAATTGGCCAACAGAAATGTCAACCAAATATCCTCATTCTGTGCTGGGACCATCCCAACATATCTCCCCCACTTGTTTCTGGGAAGTCAGAAGCATCTGTTTAGGAAAGAGTCAATAGAAATTCTCTTATGTCCTCTGTCTCAGTGCTGCAGGATGTGATTGTGATGATAATTGGCCAGCCTGGATGTGTTTAAACTATGTCTCCTGACTGCTGGGATGCTATCTCAGAAGTCCCAGTTATGTTGCTTATGCCCGCCTCAGGGCCGCCCCCTATGCCCACCTCGAAGCCACTACCAATTGGTCCTGTAAAGCTAGAAGCTTGCAGTAATGTGTTTGGCCATTGAATGTGTCTGTCAGTCTTTGGGGTTGCTCCACATCCTTCCTCCTACAGTCTCTCTCCCCCTGCCATGCAGGGTGCCTGCCTCTGACTGGCACTGAATATGCTGATATTCATCTGAATAATGATCTTCACGGGGACAACTTCAATTGCTTATATAATTGGGTCCCTTTATCAAAATCTCCTGTACATTTGCTGACATAGCAGGAAAGGTATTTGATACATTCTTGCCAAATATCCTGTAAACAGAATGGAATATCAAAACATTACAGCTGGAAATGTATTTTCAGGTTAATATCTTATACCCCTGGGACCCTGGTTAGGACACTAGATGAGCTAGTCTGGCCCATGCAAGGTGTTAGGATAAGGGCATAGGTTAGTTAAGGTACCTTAGGAGGAGGGCTTAGGTGATTGTCAAAGTATAGGTCAAAATATGGCCTGGAACTTGGGCTGGATATCCATAGTATTCTTGACCCTGAATTAGGGGCTATGGTGTGCCCCTTCTAAGTGGTAATACAGCTTGAAATCTGCTAGGGACCATGCTTATTTATGCTGGACCAGAAGTGACCCCTTTTGTGGGGTGGGGAAAGTAGGATGTAACTTGGTGTCCTGTGTGTTGCTCCCACTCCTTCATATCTGAGGAATTCCTTGGGAAAAGTTGGAAGTATAGTGACTTGTGATATAGCTACATGGTACTATTTTAAAATTGCTGGAAAGGGTGTGTACTGTATATTTAGATATAAATTGCTTCAAGTGCACCACTGCCCATGCTTTTCCAGTTTCGTTTTATTGATTATTGCGTTTGATTGTATAACTTGTTTTGTGTGGAATGTATTGTTTGCTTTGTATTTATATCCTATGGTTATGGCGAAAGCTAATTGCTGTTAATAAAATTATTATTATTATTATTAAAACCCTTGGGACCCTTTATCCACTCTTTCTGAAAATTGGCAGAAGTATTAAGCATATGGAGGGACATAATATGCACAAGTTTCATGAACATTGGATGCAAGATAAAGGAGTAGTAGCCATGAATGTGTATGGAGCTTTTCTTAAAATCACAACATTCAATTGCTTCTGAAATCGGTTTCCTTTATCTAATCATTTCGAATTTGCTACACATAGTGCACTCCATCGGGGGTTCAATCTCCCCAGATTTCATCAAAAATGAATAAGAAACAAAAATGTTATAGCCGGAAATATGTTTTTCAGTTTTTTCCATTTATTTCAAAAACCAAATGTCATTTTCAGTTCCCGATTGCACCGAACTAAAGACCGAACTGAGTCCGAACGAACCCAATACCGAATCCGAACTCAACGTTCGACCCAAACCACCGAACGGCCGAACATCCGAACCTGGTTCTGTTCGCACATCCCTATGGACAGGTGCTTAGTGCACGTCCCGCTCACTTCTCCCCCAGCAGATAAGCAGGTGGAACTTGGTCAGGGGGCCCCCAGTCCGGGTCTAGTGCTGTTAAACACGAGATCGGTGGCAAATAAGGTGACATTCATCCAGGAGGTAATCCTGGACCATGCCGCCGATCTGGCATGTATCACGGAGACCTGGCTGGACAATTAATCAGGGCCAATTTTGGCTGATCTTGTTCCGGTCGGGTTTTCCGTGCAGCACCAGCTGCGGCCAGAGCAACAGGGAGGCGGGGGGGGGGCCAGTGTAGCTATGTTTTTTTAAGAGGGGTGGTCTGTGAGGAGGTATCCAGTGTGATCCATGGTAGGTATTGAAGGCCTCCATCTTGTGTTTGATTTGGCAGGGGACAGTTTGGGAGTGTTAGTGGTATACCGTGCACTTACCAGTTCAGTGGCCTCCCTGCAGGCTCTGGCGGAGGCTGTGTCGGAGGTGGTGTTGCAGTCCCCAAGGACGACAGTCCTTGGGTACCTCAACATTCACGCCGATGCAGTTCTCGGGGGAGCCGAGCTTGAGTTCATGGCCACCATGGCAACCATGGGCCTTTCCCAGAGGGTCAACGGCCTGACACACCTTGGAGGACATACTTTAGATCTCATGTTTTGCACTGGCCTTGAGGCGGGTAGTCCATCAATGTGAGAGATATCAGCTGAGCCCTTGTCATGGATGGACCATTACCTCCTGCAGACCTCCCTTCTAAGCACATGTCTGCCCCCGGAAGGGTGCGGAACCAATTAGGATGGTCCGCCCTTGGAGGTTGTTGAACCCAGTGCGGTTTCTAGGTGCTCTGGGGGAGTTACCCGCTGACCTTGATGACTGTCATATAGATGACCTTGTCAGGCCACAGCCTGCTGTGCTGACGGAGGCCATCGATCAAATGGCTCCCAGGCGTCCGTTGCCCAGGCAGAGGCTCCGCAGGCCTCCTTGGTTCTCTGAGGAGCTGCGGATGCTGAAGCAAGAGAGGCGATAGTTGGAGCAACGGTGGCATCGTTCTCGGGCTGAAGCCGACAGATTGCAACATAGAGCTAGTTTACGAGCCTATGCCGTGGCTATGTGGGCAGCAAAGAGGGAATTCTTTGCTGCCCTCATAGCATCCGCAAAATCCCATCTGCCGGAGCTGTTCCGGGTTGTACGGGAGCTGGTCAGTCCAGTCTCTGTGACCTTTTTGTGGATTATTTTCTGGAGAAAATCGCCCGTATTCACCAAGACCTCGATGCCGCAATTAATACAGTGGAGGAGGTAGAGGTGGTGGAAACCCCGACTCGTCTGATTTTGTGGCTCAGCTTCAGTTGGTGACACCCACTAACACGTTGAGGGTACTGGGGGCTGTTCAAGCCACTTCTTGAGAACTAGATCCATGCCCGTCCTGGCTGATTAAGAGCTGCCGGGAGACAATGGGGCCATTGCTGGCTGGGGTGGTCAATGCCTCCCTGTGGGAGGGCAGAGTGCTGAGCTGCCTCAAGGAGGTGGTGGTGCAGCTTCTGCTCAAGAAACCATTGCTTGACATTGACTCCCCCGCCAGATATCAGCCTGTCTCTAACCTTCCCTTTTTAGGGAAGGTTATTGAATGGGTAGTGGCTCAGCAGCTCCAAGGGCATCTCGACCACGTCGGTTATCTGGATCCCTCGCAGTCTGGCTTTCGTCCAGGGCATGGCACTGAGACAGCATTAGTGGCTTTGGTGGATGCTGGGAAAGGCTTTTCTGTGCCGGGAAAAGGAAAAAAACTGAAACAAATGCTTGATGGAGCACAAGTGGGTATTGATTATTACCTGAAATGCTATTTTTTTTGTTTGGATAGTGTTGATTCAACCAGATTACCCATTTTTGGGGGGTGCCAATTTCAGCTTTTCTATTATTGACATACTGGGGCCAGATTTAAATTCAAACTTAAATTGCCAGACTACAAACATGATTTTAGTATGTTGTTTCAAGACCAAGTTTGATCGACCCTTTGGTCCTATGAGATCTGTTGGCTGCATTTGATACCGTTGACCACGAGATGTTGGTGATGCACCTGCGGGACAGTGCAGGGGTGGGCAGGATCATTCTTGAGTGGTTCCACTCATTCCTGACTGGGAGAACTCAGCAGGTGGTGCTCGGTGACTATTTTTCATCTCGCCGAGACCTCTCGTGTGGGGTCCCACAGGGTTCTGTCTTGTCCCCTCTCCTGTTCAACATGTACATGCAGCCACTCGGTGAGGTGATCAGGGAGTACGGAGTGAGGTGTCATCAGTATGCGGATTTCAACTGACCCAGGCCCGGCTGTCTCGGTGCTTACCTGGTGTTTGGCAGCTGTGGGGGACTGGATGAGGGCTAATCGACTGCGACTGCCTCCTGACAAGATGGAGGTGATGTTAGTGGGTAAGTCGATGGGGGTGATGACCCCCTCGATTGAGGGGTTTGTCCTCCATGGGCTTTCCAGGTGAGAAACCTGGGGGTGCTCCTCGATGCGCAGCTCCACCTGGATCTTCAGGTGGAGGCTGTGGCGAGGAGTGCCTTCCGCCAGTTACATCTGGTGCGGCAGCTTCGGCTGCTGGTTTCAGTTCCAGATGTGGCCATGATCATACATGCTTTTATCACCTCTCGGTTAGACTACCGTAACGCGCTCTATGTGGGGCTACCTATGGTGATGGCTTGGAAGCTGCAGTTGGTGTAGAATGCGGCGGCACAGTTCCTGGTGGGGCTGGGTTGCCAGGAGCACATTACACCAGTGCTCCGATCTCTGCACTGGCTGCCAATAGTCTTCCGGGCCCGATTCAAAGTGTTGATCTTGACCTATAAAGCCTTACACGGTCTGGGCCCTGCCTATTTGCGAGACTGCCTCACTCCCCGGGTTCTGGACCGGCCCCTGCGGTCATCTGGGGGTGCCCTGGTCCCTCAGGTTTCCCGGGGGGCCACGCAGGACAGGGCATTCTCAGTGGCCGCACCGCGTCTCTGGAATTTCCTTCCGGTGGGGACGCCACTGGCCCCGGACCTCCCAGCCTTCCATAGGAATTGTAAGACCTGGCTGTTTTGTCAGGCGTTTGGTGAGGGAGAAGGGTGAGGATGGGTGGTGTTGGGCTGAGGGGGGGGGCTGGGTTCTTTTCCTACTCACTTTTATTATTGGCATTATTCTGCAATGTTTTTATAATTTTTTTGTATTTTATGGATTTTGACTTTGTTAGCCGCCCCAGGCTGCCTGGCAGGAGGGGTGGGGTATAATTTTTTTAAATAAATAAATAAATAAAATAAATAAATACTATGTATTACAAGTTTACCCAGTAAGTGCTGGGATGTTTGGGGGTGTTTACAGCTATTGCTTTTTTTGTGAAATTATGGGGGAAATCACTTGGCTCAGTCCATTACTTACTTAAAATGTCTTTTTCAAAATTCTATGCATTGAACATTTCAATTCAGAAATATTGTAATTTCATTTACCCATTTCTTTTTAATGACAAAATGAAAGAAGGGACAGAATTTCAAGAAGGGCACCAACAGACTTTTGTATATAGCATACACATTCATACACTCTTCAGTTCATGTCAGACGGAAGTGGTGTACCTGTAGTTAACTTTGAGAAGTGGCATGGGAAAGTAGACTGGGCTCTGCTCAAGGGTCATGAAGAGGTATCAAGGAAAAGGGGAGTTGAAGAAACTACTATAATTTGAAAGGGAACATAATTTGGCCCAGATGACTACAGGTGCTTGTCATTTAGAGGATGCTTTTACTTAGAACAGGAGGACTACAGAACCGAGAGCTGCTCAACAAGAAACATACAATGGGAAGCTAATGTTCTTCAAATTGCAAAGGCAGTCAGGGTGATAAGAAGCAAGTAAATTGATGTCTGCTGTGTTGTCAGGACTGGACCATTATGCATGAAAGTTCACTCTGAGTTCCTTCTCTCCACAGTCTAGAGGGATGAATCAACCACTTCAGATCTGAATTAACTGCAGAAATCTATGGCCATTAATGGCCCACGGACGGGGGTGGGGTGGTGGGTGTTTTGGCACGGCAGGTGTAGGTGGGTTTGTGCCCGTTTACATCGACACACACACACCTACACCTACCTCCATCCACCTCCACCCATGGAGCATCCTCCATTCTGTTGGAGGGCTCCGTGGATGGAGGTGGGTGGAGATGGATTTGTGGCGGGTGTTGGTGGGTGTGCGATGGGAGCGCACACGCACAAATACACGCCGCCCGTAGTGTTTACATGGGCGCACACCCATCCCCCCACCCACTGGCAGCCGTATACCTAGACTTCCCCCCTGCCGCACACCCGCCCGAACAGCAAGCGGGGGAGTGTCCATGTAAAAATGGCCTATGACTCTGAACTAGGTATTTTCGATAACACACACTAAAAAATCTGAATTAAGCTACAGTATAACTAAAAGCATGCTATAAAATAGGCTCATCATAATATAACATTCTGCTGTGTTTTAGCTTTTGTTCTCATGGCCCAAAAAGGCACAAGAGACAAGAAATTAAGATGGACCCCTTTCTATATGTCACATCTTCATTATATAAATTGCTTAGAACTGCTGTGACGTCCATCTGTCACCAGGACAAGTTTTTCCGTGTGCCAAACCCTATAAAACAAATCCTTGTTACATGGAATGTGGCAACAATCAGGTCGGCTCCATGTGCAAGCTTAACAAATGAATTTATTTTGTTCTGCCCCGATTTACGTCAATATGATGTGAAGCTGTGTTCGTCCTAGTCAATGAATGATAAATGAATCTGTTAAAAGAAGCAATTGAGTATACAGCAAGTCTATGCACAAGTTTCCGTTGCATTTGTCACCGCAATAAATTAAAAATAATAAATCTTTCAAATCCCAATTTCTCCTGCATTCCCGCAACGCTTTGCATGAAACTGAAACTGCAACATTTTATGATATTGAAGGTCGCTCCCTGACAAACAGCAAGCATGCTAATTGCCTTGCTTTGCCTTTCATCCTCAGTAATTACTTTTGTTCCATATGGTTACAGGCTGAGTACCTTCTATTTGCGCGTAACCAAACTGTTTGATCTTCTGATACCACAACTGCCTGTCTTAGCAAAAAGATCTGATCATAAAAACAAGTACAGTCTCCCAACTTTGCTACCAATGGTTCAGTACCTGTGGAGAGAAAGCTGGTGTTAGACAATATACAGGCTGGATACATTGATAGATGATACAAGGCACAATCTGTAAGAATCTACAACTCCCATTCTACTCATTTTGAGATGGGGTGTTCAGCATTTCTGAAAATTTCCCCAGCGTGCTTAATATGCCAGCATTTCCTGGCATATTCTGTCTAGGTTGAAGGAACTGGATATGTACAACTTACAGGAAAAAAAAATCCAAACCAAAAGTGGGGTGGGGACATAATAGCAGTTTTCAAATATTTAAAAAGGTTGCAATAAAGAGGTTGCAGAACAATTGTTCTCACTTTCAAGCAAAGGATGGACAAAAGGAAGTGGGTATAAATTGCAGGAAAGCGTATTAGGAAGAACTTCCTAACTGCAAGAGCAACTTTGAAGTTGCTGTGACTGCTGGGCTGTGTTGCACCAGGGAGCCAGTCAAGAAACAAACAAACTTTTGCTTTTTAGTTTAATTGAAAACATGTATTCATTAATTATTTATTAATATTATTAATTAATTATTAATTATTGTTGTTGTTGTTTCACAGACCTTCTACCATTTTCATGCCGCAAAGCTGAAACAAATTTACAAGTGTGCCTCAGAGCTCCAATCAAATGTACACGTGTGGAATGGAAAAGGTTGAAAAGCACTGCCCTGCTGAGTACTCTGTAAGGAACAGGGTTATGTCAGAAAAGGGCATGGCAAACAGAAAATTTGTCTGCCCCATCTCCTTTCCAAGGTGGCCCCGCCCACTATTGTGATGTCAAGGGGCAGGGTTACATCAGAAAGCAGCCACCATCTTTGCTCCTCCCCTGTTGGTGTGGTTCAAATCTGGAGGGAGATGGTAACCTTACTACACTGACAGTGCAGCAGAGACTGTGGTAGCAAATAACTCCTGTTGTAAACACATTCTTAGGTGAGGGTGGAGAGTCACATTTCTAACCAACTGAATAACCAGGGGACAGATTCTGGTCTTTGTGGTACTTGTTCTTGGCCATGTCTGCAGTAGAAATAGCACTATCGGAAATTTCAAGAATCTACAGTAAGCAATCCAATCAACACAACTGGTGCAATAGCTAATCAGTGATTGACTCCTTAGAGGTGACTTTTGAGATGCTGATGTTTTGCAGGGCAGATCATCTCAAAATTATTTCAAGACACAGAGGCTGTTAGTAGAGCACATTCTAAAGATTTTACTTCACCGCCCCAAATATGACCCAATCCAAAGCCCATGAAGGCAATGAAAAGACTACCAATGCATTCAAGGGACCATTCCTCTAGAAAATGAACCCACATGTAGTTATATTAATCTCTGCAATCATGCCCAGTACTTAGATTAGGAGTTTTAAAATTGCCTGTAAATCACTGCTATGCTAGGAAAATTACTGGTAGTTAGGCTCAGATTTTTTTTAAAAAGATAAAAATTAATATACATTTATCAGGGTTTCTTTCTTCAATGTTAATGAAGAGTTTGTTTGTATTCAAGCATTTGCCAACAGTTTTACCAAACCAAATTTTGGAGTGGATTCTAGTGCAGGAGAGTCAAAGATTAAGCACACTAGTAACTAACGATGCTCTCTCTGAGTGCAGTCATCACAGTCAATGACAGCTGAGCCAATGGGTCAATGAAGACGGGATTTATTTATTTGTTGGTTTATTTTAATATTTCCCCATCTTTCCCGCCAACAATGGCTCAGGGTGGCTTATGATATATAAAACACAAGTAAAAAATAATCAAAAATATAAAAACATAAAATACCCCACAACCCTACACCATCTCCCTCACCTCCTCACTCACCCCTATTCCCACACAACACCCCCTCCCTTAACCCCTACCTCCATCCAAAACCCTGAACAAACCCCACCTATCCCTGCCTGCCAAACACCTTCCTGAGTAAAACAGTTATGCCCCACCTACGGAAGATACCAAGACTCAGGCTCAAGCAAACCTCCTGGGGAAGGGAGTTCCACAACATAGAGACAGCAACCGAGAACACTCTCCCTCGTGCCTCTGCTCCACAGAGAAGGGTAACAGACGGAAAACACAGAAGGGCACCCCCAACCAAACGTAGGAGCCGCAAAGGGACATGGTAGGATAGGCGGTCTTTCAGATATATGGGACCCAGACTGTTTAGGGCTTTAAAGTCTATTAAAGGTCATAACTAGCACCTTGAATTGTGCCCAGAAAGCTATAGGCAGCCAATGCAGACTTCGGAGCATAAGTGTAATGTGCTCCCGGCGACTCATCCACAAAAGGAGCCGAGCCGCCACATTTTGCACAAACTGCAGCCTCCAAACAGTCTTCAAGGCAGCCCCACAAAAGCGCATTGCACCCTATATTTTCATTATTTAAGTTAAGTGCACAGAATAAGAACACAACTAGGAATATATGGAGAAAGGTAAAATTGTCTACCATTCATTCAGTTTTAATAAACAAGGCTGATACTAGCAATGGGGGGGGAGGGGGAGATGGTAGATTTAAAAAGTTTATAATTTTCAAACTGTTAAATGTCTCTTTAGCTTCCTTACGTTTGGGCCACCCCATTTCTTATATTGTTGCAATAGTGCCATGCCAACAAGAGTTTTCTGAGGCGTATATAACATTTGTACAGTGAGGTGGGAATCTCACACTTTTATTGTTTATTAGTTCTATTATTATTTTATAATAATATAACTTATTATTTTATAAATAATTCTTACTAGTTTAAAATAAAACTTGCTGATCCTTTCACCTTCACCAGTTTGATTCCTTTCTCCCCCACCCCTATGTACATTCATGAAGGGAAGGTACATCTCAAGAAAGATGGGATCATGGGCAGGTTGGATCCATCAATGACTAATAGTCAGGGTGCTCAGAAAATAAATCTCTGAAGTCTGTAAGCTGGAATTGAACAAGAGGGAATGTATTGCTCCATGTAGGGCCTATTTTTGTCTATTTCCTTTGACACATCCATTGCTGGCTACTATCGAGGCAAGATACTAGGAATGGAATACTAGCATGGAATACAAAAATAAACACAGTACTCACAAAGGAAAATTTCATCAGAAGTAAAGCGGATCCTTGCTTATATTCAAAAAAACAGGATGACAGACGGTTTTTCATATTGATTTACGTTGATGACATATTGATATGCTATGAGCAAGAAGGGGATGACCGTGGAATAATGAAAACCCTAAATCAAAACTTTGAGACAAAAGACCTGGGAAACATAACACATTACCTAGACATACAAGTAGAAAGAGAAGATAATGGAAGTTATCTCCTCAACCAAAGGCATAAAATAGAAGAATTACTAGAAAGCTTCGGAATGAAAGATGCCAAGGCAGTAAGCACCCCCATGGAAACTAACCACCTGAAGGAGACTGAAGAACAAAGCATGCAACTGCCAGACAACCGACAATGCAGAAGCGCAATTGGGAAACTATTGTACATCGCCACCATCACTAGACCAGACATTGCAGCAGCAATAGGACTCCTATGCAGGAAAGTATCAGCACCAAGTCAGAAAGACTGGAATGCGATAAAGAGGGTCATGTGCTACCTGAAGGGAACCGCACACCTTAAACTGCAGCTACCTGCAACTTCTGGATGTAACCTGACAGGATATGTAGATGCAGATTGGGCTGGGGACAGCTCTGGCAGAAACTCCACCAGTGGTTGGCTATTTCTGCTAGGAGGGGGACCCATAAGTTGGTCTAGCAAGAAACAGACCACAGTAGCACTCTCCTCAACAGAAGTCGAGTATGTTTCAGCCTCGCATGCTAGTCAAGAGGTAATCTGGCTACGACAATTGCTCACAGACTTGGGAAAAGAACTGAACAGCCCTATACAAATTTTGGAAGACAACCAAAGCTGTATTGTACTCGCACAAATGGAAAGACTAAACCCGAGGACCAAACATATAGACGTGAAATATCATTTCCTAAGAGAATCACAAGAACAAGGACTTATAGACATGCAATATTGTCCTACAGAAGACATGGTAGCAGATGCCCTAACAAAACCTTTAGCAGGAGAGCGCCACCGAAAGCTCCTAAGTAAAATGGGTTTAGTAGGTTAACTTCTGTCTGTTGAGAAGGGGTGTTTGAATGGTATATGTAACATCCATAAGTTAAAGTTACTGAATTAAGAACAGTAATTGACTATAGAGCCACCAGATGGCGCTGCTAAGTTTGTGTACATGGAAGGGAGATGGAGTTTTGCAGCTGAGTTCCTTTGTGTAACCACTCCTTCTTCCCTTCTCTCTCACTGTCTCAGTCTCCATTTTGTCTCACTACTAGTCAGATGTATCTAAGGATCTGTGCCTAAGAAAGCTTAAGTAAAGTTCTGTTTTTAAACCTTCAGCTGCATTTGTCCTTACTGATTGCGAATCCGTTATTACTCTGCAACACTGCCTTCGCCAGGGGCAGAAAGAGGGTGAGAACAACACCCCCCTGCCCGACCCCCCGGAGAAGGGGGACAATGCTGCCCATGGCGAGGCCAGCCAGGATGCGGGAGGGGACAGCCCCATCACACAGGGAGAGGAGGCATCCCAGAAAATTGCTCACAGAAACATCACCCTCCGCATGCACACACAAAACCTACAGGGCGACAGGCTATGGGGACGAAGGGCTCACGCGGAGCGTATGGACACCTGGGACGGACGTGGAGGAATATGATCCAGGTAGGAACACAACCATGGCCCGGGGATGGGGAAAGGGCCCCGGCTAGAGTGACCGGGGCCCAAGCTGGGCAGCAGGGATCAACGGATGGATCCCTATTCCCATTACAGCTCAAGGGTGCCTGGAAGCTCATGAGGAGCTCGCGGAAGAGATGGTCAAGGAGGAACCGGTGGCACCCCCGAGACCTGATCATCAGGACAATGATGGTAGGCCAACATGGACAAGGAAAGGGTCGCGGGTGGTGCTGGGGCAATGGAGTAGCATACAGGACACAGAGGTAGCCCCTCGAATAATACATGCGCCATGCAAGACAGGGAAGGGCTGGGGGACTTCACAGTAGAGCTACACGGGTTAACATCCCCTGACAGGAATGCAGATGTGGGGTCACCATGCAGATGTGCGGTCACCAGGAGGGACCATGAGAAATGCCCACAATGAGGTGCTAGGACAACATGGCCCCAGGAGAAGGCATGCTCATATGAGGCAACCACTGTGGTCCAACACAGAGGATGGGAATACGGGGACCCCACCCTGTCACTCTCGATCAACACAGGGACAGACATGGAAGGGGGGCAGGCAATCCCAGTGGCACAACAGTTGTACCGCATGGGGTACAGGGTACGGAAATGGCAAGCAACACAACCCATGGGGTCACATGTCTTTGATAGATAAGCGACCTGGTTCTGCGTGGGGTGCCGCCTGCAGCGCTAAGAGGAATCGGGAGATGCAGGCCAGGAATCGGAGGAGGAGAGAGGACCTGGGGAGGGAACTGCTGGAGGAAACCAGAAGGTTAGCCAAAGTGCAGTCCGAGGAGCTCGCCCTCACCAGGGAGGTGCAAAGAGGGGAGGGGAATGGGAACCAGGACATATTGGCAGCAACGCTCAATCGGTCCGGCACTGAACACCTGTGGGACAAGCGCCAGACTGCCACCCTCCACTGTGAGATGCGCCTCGACAGGGCCAAGAGGGTGAGGGCCCGTGTCATGCTGGAGGGGACAACCGCATGGGCCCTTGACCTCATGGGGGAGGCAGTGGGGCTCCTGTGTAGAGAACCCCAGTGTGACATGGGCCCTCCAGGCACGGATGGGGGGATGGCATCCGACTATCACCAGGGCACCCTCCACAGGTGCAGGTGTCCCCTCCCCAGCACTTCAGCCAACCCTGGTTTCCCCCAGCAGCACCCCTTCCCTGGCCTCGTGCACAGGATCCCCCTTCCCCACATAGCCCCACAACAACAGCCTGTGGGGTCGCCCTTCCAGTCCGTACCCCTCCCGGTTCCTCTACAGCTGCCTCCAAGATCACTCCTCCAGGAACCATGGCCTCCCCTGAACATCCTGGAACCCCCAAGGTGACCAACCGCTCATGCCGGCCGCCCCACCAGCTCTGGTAAGCCAGATCACATATCTGTCTCTAAAGGGGGGGGGGGAGACAGGAGACACATTATTACCTGCAGAGGGATGGGCAGAAGGGATGCAGCATGGAGATCCATGGAACCCCCAGAGGGCTACAAAAAGGGCTGTGGTGTAGGGGTTACTTCCCAGGTACTATTGTAACGCTTACCGTACGTTCCAGCAGTATCACAGGGTCCAATATCTCAGTCCGGAGTGGAGTGGCCAGTGGACAACGGAAAGCCCGGGTCGTCAGGCCACCACTTGCAGCGGATGGTGGCAGCAAAGGCCCACAGGGGTCGAGCCCCGGTGGTGCGCCAAAGCGGGCATGTGGAAGACCCCCAAAAAAGTAAACCCATCCCCTTGTAAATACACACAAATAATCAAAATGTTATGCAGTACCTCTATGTCTATGTTAAGGGGGCTTCATGTGTGGGGAGGGGGCTAGAAACGGACATAGTGGGTCATGCCACGCGCAATACAGGTGCGGGACCTATACTGCTCCTGCCTGCCAGAAGGCGGTGGGGAGACGACAAACCACCCATGAAAGGGTAGAGGCCTGCACATGGATAGTACGTTTGCATTGCATATCCTAACTGCCATCCAGAGACAGACCAAGGCCTGAAGCGTGACTAATGCCATGGCTGCAAGCAAGTAGGTGACCCCGCTACGTGAGACACGTGGCAGCTGTCCCAAGGTAATGGGGACTGCTGCCACAGGCTAACTGCTAAGCACACCCTCCTCCCCTGTGCTCTGCACGTACACCCAGTATTGGACAGCACCACCTCTGTACAAGCTGCTCTCTTTCATGATCACCTCTCACCAACAACACCCCAACCACCTCCCTCTACACACCACACCCGGGCACTGGAACCGGCCCACATATGTGGGCCTCCCCGACTCCTCGCTACCCTCACCTAACTCCTGCTGATACCCTCCATCCAGTACAATCTGTTACTTAACGTCTGTGTTCTCATATCCTCACCACATGGACCAACCAGCCATCATTCTCGATGTAACCAAGCCAAGCGCGTGCACCTGGGACCTCGCATCCTCATGAATGTTACACTCCTTGTCTCTCCCTCTGTTCCCCTTCCTTCGTCTCCCCCATCCCTGCCCCGTCTCTCAGATTGTAAGCCCTAGGTGTTGCCAGGAATTTAGAGTTAATAGGTTCAGGCTTCTGAGGCCTGGATCATGGCTTGCATATTTACATACTTATATTTGATATTTTACTTATTTTATATTAGATATTTAATCACTTATATTTGCTTATGTATTTAATCACAATTATATATGGCTTGCTTGAAGTTATAGCAGTTTAGTTAAATGCAGAACAAAGGTTAACCAGAGAGAGAACATTTTAAGTCACAAGGATGACAGCTCACCTTGTGACCGGTATAGAAGTGGGTGAGTTGTTCCCGTAACTGAAAGGAACAACCGGAAAGAACACTTGTGACAGATGGGCCTATCATTAAGAAATACAGTTGAAATCATACTTTTTGTGATGATAAGAGCTTACTGGCAGGAACTTCGGCCCACCACAAGTTGTCCACATGTTTGAGGTAACGTTTGAGTAATATTCCATGACAT